>JARBWK010000008.1:136483366-136997411 GCA_030556195.1 Anolis apletophallus | reverse complement strand
AAAACATGGCCTCCCCCTCAAGTCCCATCTGTTCCCTTCAGACCTCAGTCTCCTGAGGGAACAACTCAAATCTGCTCATGTTGAGCCATTCCAAACAAATTAAACCTTGTAAATTAATGTTACGTCTTGATTTTTTTAAAACATTGCAGCCCATCTCAATAGAATACATTAAATAAATGAATGAATAAGTGGAAACTCCGCAACAGGTTCTTCTGATGTACTTTGTTTCCAACTTAAGGCAACCCTTAGGTTTCCTTGAGAAGATTTCCTCAGAGGAGATTTGTGTTTGCTTTCTTCTGAGGCTGAGAGAGTGTGACTTAACCCAAGTGAAAGAGTGGGGATTCAAAACCTGCCATTCAGCATCATAATAGTCTAAAATTAAGCGTCATAATAGTCTATTCAACGTCATAAAACCACTAGATCAGCGTTTCTCAACCTGAGGATCGGGACCCCTCACGGGGTCACGAGGACATGTCAGAGGAGTTGCCAAAGACCACCAGAGAACACAGTATCATGGGGGTTCTGTGTGGGACGTTAGGCCCAATTCTATTGTTTGTGGGGTTCAGAATGTTCTTTGATTGTAGGTGAACTATAAATCCCAGCAACTACAACTCCCAAATGACAAAATCAATCCCTCCCCAGACCCCACCAGTATTCAAATTTGGGCATATTGGGTCTGTGTGCCAAATTTGGCCAAGTGAATGAAAATACATCCTGCATGGCTACAACTACAACTCCCAAATGTCAAGGTATATTTTCCCCAAAATTCCACCAGTGTTCACATTTGGGCATATTGAGTATTTGTGCCAAGTTTGGTCCAGATCCATCATTATTTGGTTCCACAGTGCTCTCTGGATGTAGGTGAACTACAACTCCAAAACTCAAGGTCAATGCCCATCAAACCCTTTCAGTATCTGCTGGTCATGGGAGTTCTGTGTGCCAAGTTTGGTTCAATTCCATTGTTGGTGGGGTTAGGATTGTTCTTTGATTGTAAGTGAACTATTTATTTATTTTTTATTTCAATTTCTATCCTGCTCCTCCCCGCAGGCTCGGGGTGGTTTACATAATCTAAAACAGCATAACAGAAAAATATACAACAATAAAATTTAAAATTACTTATAATAAAACTATAAATCCCAGCAACCACAACTTCCAAATGACAAAATCAATCCCTCCAAAAACCACCAGTATTCAAATTTGGGCATATTGGGTCTTTGTGCCAAATTTGGCCAAGTGAATGAAAATACATCCCACATGGCTACAACTACAACTTCCAAATGTCAAGGTCTATTTTCCCCAAACTCCACCAGTGTTCACATTTGGGCATATTGAGTATTAGTGCTAAGTTTGGCCCAGATCCATCATTATTTGATTCCACAGTGCTCTCTGGATGTAGGTGAACTACAAACTCCAAAACTCAAGGTCAATGCCCATCAAACCCTTTCAGTATTTGCCCATCAAACCCTTTCAGTATCTGCTGGTCATGGGAGTTTGGTTCAATTCCATCGTTGGTGGGGTTCAGAACACTCTTTGATTGTAGGTGAACTATAAATCCCAGCAACTACAACTCCCAAATTACAAAATCAATCCCTCCCAAACCCCACCAGCAGGGCCGTAGCCAGGATTTTTGATTCGGGGCTGAGTTTGGTTGGGGGCTGAGACTGGGTGGAAGAGGGTCTACCCTAGCAAACCTTTTGTATTGTTATCCCAATAACCCCATTAATGTGGGATATAATGAGCATGGTGATCAGATCATGATATGAATAAACATAACAGTTTAAATAATGTATCAGTAAGGCCTTTTCGCGGACCACCCTGAGAATTTCGGGGCTGAAACCCCCTTAGCCCCCCCCCCCTGGCTACATGCCTGCCCACCAGTATTCAAATTTGGGCATATCAGGTATTTGTGCCAAATTTGGCCAAGTGAATGAAAATACATCCTTCATAGCAGATATTTGCATTATAATTAATAACAGTGGCAAAATTACAGTTATTTATTTATTTATTTATTTATTTATTATTCAATCTTATATTCCGCTCCTCCCAGCAGGCTCGGG
Organism: Anolis apletophallus; assembly: GCA_030556195.1. Classification (NCBI taxonomy): domain Eukaryota; kingdom Metazoa; phylum Chordata; class Lepidosauria; order Squamata; family Anolidae; genus Anolis; species Anolis apletophallus. Next base: position 136,995,354 of record JARBWK010000008.1, on the reverse strand, counting down.
GCGGATCACAACAAGAATAAAATGCACAATAAAAACATACCACAAAATTCAATAAAAACAGCAATACATAGCCAGTAGTCAACTAATCAACAGATCTTAGGTCTTGGTTCGGACACTAATAAGCCTCTTCGTTCAGGTCAGCCAAACGCTGTTCTGAAGAGGGCAGTCTATGAAGCAGCAACTAAAATAATTTTATGGTTGGGGGGTCACCACAACATGAGGAACTGTATTAAGGAGTCGCGGCATTAGGAAGGTTGAGAAAAACGGCACTAGATCAACCCTAGAAATGGCGGAGTTCAGAAAGAAGAATAAGGGCCAATCTGTTTCTCCGCCATTCTCAGCTTCACTTTTTATCTCCTTCTGTGTCATGGCTTCCTCATAAGTAAATGGAAATTAATCCAGTGCCTCACACACCTGGCAGCAGAGAGACAGATAGGCTACATTTACACTATAGAATGAATACGGTTTGGTGCCATTTTTAACTGCCAACGCTCAATACTAACAAAGCAAGGAAGTTGTCGTTTTTACGGTGTCTTTTCCCTTTCTTTGCCGAAGGGTGCTGTTACCTCACGAAAACAAATTCATAGCATTGCGCCATGGCAATTACAGTAGAGTCAGACTGCATTAATTCTACATTTTTGATGAACCCAAAGAAAGCTTATTTATTTCTTGTCAAAATAAAAGAGAGGAAAGACATTTGTGGAGACCGACTTGGGCAGTTATGGACCAACTTTGGCCCTTTGGGTGTTTTAGACTTCAACTCCCACCATTCCTAACAGCCTCAGGCCCTTTCCTTTCCCCTCAGCCGCTTAAGCGGCTGAGGGGGAAAAGGAAGGAGCCTGAGGCTGTTAGGAATGATGGGAGTTGAAGTCCAAAACACCCGAAGAGCCAAACTTGGCCCATGCCTGGACTAGGCCCGTTACACCTGCTATTGCCAAATTGTGATCAATTTTGGTATTTCCTTCAGAAACAGAATCAGACAGAAATGGTGGAGACTTTAGAACCAAGCCCACAAACCAGATCAAGTATGGACATTAAGGTGGAGATGTGGGGCACTGACATCGGGAATGTGGCGCAGCTGGCTAAGTGTCAGCTGCATAAGATCTCTCTGAACAGTAGGTCATGAGTTCGAGGCCTGCCGGGGTCGAGGTGGGTGCTCGACCTTTAGGTGTAGCCTGCTGTTGACCTTTGCAGCCCGAAAGACAGTTGCATCTGTCAAGTAGGAGATAAAGGTACCACATTAAATGGGGAGGCAAATTTTGACTGAATTATGAGGCCATTAAAGAACTCCAGGAATGCGGAAGGAACAACAAGGGACGCTGGGAACGCTGAGAGATTAGGAGTGTGTCAGCTCCCCCTGGTGGCCAGAGTTTGCCTCTGTTCATCTATATGTTGTATGTTGAAACAGCAGGGATTGTCTGCTAGTCTGTATACTGTAACCCGCTCTGAGTCCCCTTTGGGGTGAGAAGAGCGGAATATAAATAAAGTAAATAAATAAAATAAAATTTTAGTCGTGGGCGACTAAAATGATCAGGGGTCTGGAGAACAAGCCCTATGAGGAGCGGCTTAAAGAGCTGGGCAGGTTTAGCCTGAAGAAGAGAAGACTGAGAATAGACCTGATAGCCATGTATAAATATGTGAAAGGAAGTCATAGGGAGGAGGGAGCAAGCTTCCTTTCTGGAGACTAGGACGCAGAACAATAGCTTCAAACTACAATAAAGGGGATTCCATCTGAACATTAGGAAGAACTTCCTGACTGTGAGAGCTGTTCAGCAGTGGAACTCTCTGCCCCGGAGTGTGGTGGAGGCTCCTTCTTTGGAAGCTTTCAAACAGAGGCTGGTTGGCCATCTTTTGGGGGTGCTTTGAATGCAATTTTCCTGCTTCTTGGCAGGGGGTTGGACTGGATGGGCCATGAGGTCTCTTCTAACTCTATGATTCTATGACAGGTGTTCATGTTGAGGGAAAAAAATAGTATATATATGAGAGAGAGAGAGGAAGCCATAGGGAGGAGGGAGTAAGCTCGTTTTCTCCTGCCCTGGAGACTAGGAGATATATATATATATATATATATATATATATATATATATATATATATAATGTCTCCTCTCTGCCTTCTTGGTCAGCCTTCTCTTCTGCAGGCTAAAGATGCCCAGCTCTTTAAGCCGCTCCTCATAGGGCTTGTTCTCCAGACCCTTGATAACCCTCCTCTGGACACATTCCAGCTTGTCAACATCTTCCCCTTGGCCCTAAACCAATTTCTAACCTATATAAACGATCCACAATAAGTGTTTCTACCATCTCAGATGCCATCCAATTGCCTTCATAGTGTGGAAAGAGTGCAAATGTTGGGAAAGATGTCAGTTGCTAAAGACTTGGGATCCTTCATTATTATACCAATTAACAGCCCCACCTGTTTCCAGGATAACTGAGACTCACTTGGGAATAAAAGTCCTCTCCCTCAAGCAAAAACAGATCTGCTGGCTTAAGGTGTAAAAGCACCTAACAAATCCAGGTGCCCTTTGTTTAGGGGGAATGCATTCTCTGTAACAGGATAACATTTTCACTTTTGTTCTGCTGCAAACTGCTTGTACACTAATTAATATTATTAGTCTTTTAAAGAGTCATTTCAGCAAGTAAAATATGCTTCTTAACTTTTTGTGCTAGCTCAGAACAATGCCGTGGTTGATATATATTCGATAATGATGAAAGGAACTGATTGTCATTAAAGCTTTTTATAAACTCTACTACAGCACTTGTATCGGAAACGTCTATTAATACAGATTAAAATAGCATTCACCTTTTTTCTTACAGTCTCACACTGCTGAATCAAGTTCACGTTACGATGTCTGGGAGACATCTATAATTCTGTGTTTGTCTCTATTGAATACAGTTTTAGTAATTTCTGCCCAATTTTCTAGTTTACATAGGTCCTTTTGAATTCTGTCCATGTTTTCCAATGTACTAACCACCTCTCCCAATTTGATAATTGATAAGGATGCCTAGTGACCAAATCTTCCATACTTCCCAGGAACTCCATATCAGAACTACCATATTTCATTGAATCTAAGACATTATGGAACACTAGCTGTACCTGCCACCTTACCTCCCTCTTTCTCTCCTCTCTTTTTCTCCTTCCTTCCTTCCCTTCTTTTTTCATTCTCTCCTTCCTTCCTTCTATTCCTTTTCTCCCCTCCCCTTTCTTTCCCTTCCTCTTTCTCCCCTTTCTTCCTTCTCTACCTACTCTTGGACTGCAACTCCCAGCAGATCCCTGATCAATCTATCAACCTATTTCCATCTAATCTATCTTATCTATCTGGAGGATTGCTGGGAGTTGCAGTCCAGGAATAGGAAATTGGAAATATGTAGGGATTGGGATGCTCTCAAAGAAATCCAAGGAGAAGAAAGCTTGCAGCTTGGAAGCAGTGCATATTGATCATCCTCCTCTCCTAAAGGGCCTGGTCTAGGGGATGCTGGGAGCTGTAGTCTGGAAGAGAGTGTGGATTTGCTATTGTGTGTTTTGTTTGCCAGGGGGAGTCATTTTGTGCGTACACTGTAGTGTCTTTTTGCGTTTCTGGCTTTTTAAGTCCCTTCTGCTGTGTTTTTAAGTGTTTTTATGAGTTATGGTCACTCGTTGGCCTGATAGGTGTATTGTGTCCAAATTTCATGTCAATTTGTCCAGTGGTTTTTGAGTTATGTTAATCCCACAAACAAATATTACATTTTTATTTATATAGATAAGGCACACTCCATATTTGAAACCTCCGTTTTGGAAAAAAATACATTTTCTTTGAATATTTTGTCTTCAGTCAATCCTCCCATGCATTCCAGCTTGCAAGCTCTACCTTACGACTAACAACATTAATATCTTACCTATGGCCTTACCTGCATGTACCCTTATTTAATCTACCCTTAGAATGATAGACTATCCTAATTCCCAACATACCTTCAGATTTACCATTCCCCAGAATCTAGGTAGTAGAAAACCTTTTATCAATATGTAAACTGAAATAATCTATAATAAAAATGTATGATAATTTTTTTAAAAAGAAGTGGGGAGAAAAAGAAGACTATCTCACTCTTTGAGCCCAAGGAGTACAAATATAAATACAAATAAAGACACTGCTACAATCCTTAAAGAGACAGACTAAGTTTTGGCAGGACTTTTCCCCAGCAAAACACGAAGATAAGGATAAATTACAAGAACCAGCAAACGAAGCCAGCACAATAAACATTAAAGGAGAAGCCCCTTGTCAGCAGACGTCCTCACTGCAACTAAACAAAAAACAGCTGATGTTCCAAATAGAAGATCTACGCTTAAATTGGGGTAGATGGTGCAGTAAAAACAGGATTCTGACATCTCTTAGCACGATCCTACAAAGAGAAATAAGGCCAAAGGATATAGTTTCACTGCTTTGGCTGCCCAGCTCCGGCTTCCATAAAAGGACAGTTATCATCTTCCATGAATTTCCTGTACTAGTTATTTGTTATGTATATAATTGTGATTGCTTGCTATATTGTATACATACAAGATTTATTACGGTCAATGACCAGCATAAAAATGTACAAACATCAGCATGTGCAAACATTAGGGTACACATACATGTACAAACACATGTACACAAATGTACAAACGTCAGGGTACACACAGACAAAGTTCAAAACCCAATATTGAATAAGATAGTTAAAATGGTATTAAACATTTAAATGCTAAAATGACAATGATAAAACCAAAATAAATATTAAAACTTTCTAAGACTGTGACAGCATCTTGCACCTACAAGCTATTGCTGCTGCACAGAAGCTGGCAACCCTAACAGTGACCTTGGGGTGTTGGTCAGACAAGAGATAATCTATATAAAACCTTGCAGATCTCCCTGGTGGACTTTCTAAAATTGGATTTATAAAATGTTTACGAAGGTCACGGTAAAAAGAGCAGTACAACAAAACGTGCTCCACAGTTTCCAGTGCCTCCGCCTCGCAGGGACATAGGCGTTCATTGTATGGTACTTTGTTGTATCTTCCCTCCAATACAGCAGAAGGGAGTACATTGAATTTAGCCAAAGAGAACGCCTTCCTATGTTTAGGGATGGTTAGGTTGCCTAAGTACTCTGCAGGAAGCAGCGCCCTTCCGTTATCTTTGAATATTGGAAGAGTAGAGGCTGCGTTTAGGTAGTTTTGCAGCTCTGTGTCCCAGATACGCTGTCGTATGTTATCTTTGGCTTTTGTATAGCCCATGGTCAGAATGGTATATTGTATGTATATGATTTAGTATACAGTTTTCACTTAACTCTATATTGTTTGAGGTTGTGGGAGGGACTACAGACCATGTGACCAAATCTTAGAATTTTCAGAGTGAGATTCCATTTTAGAAATCCGTGAGTTTGTATCAGAAGCGGTACAGTACAGCTTAGAAATAGTTAGTGTCAGTATGTTACACTACAGAGTATAGTCAGTCTTTAGAGTCAGTGTTCAGTAATGTATTAGATTGAAGAGAGTGTTCATCTGAATGCAGCAAACAGAATGCTTTAGAACTTACTGTTTAAACACCCAACCAATAAGAAATGTACCTGTATGCCAAATAAGTTTGTAACTAAATTAACTTTTAACAAAAACTACCTCTTTTGTTCTCATGAGAGCATGATTTGAAAACAATATATTTAAAAGCAATAGATTTTTTTTGGGCAACTGAAATAACACTTCTGAAAATCTGCTATATATTTTGTATGTTGACATAATCTTTGTTCCTAATAGTTTATTTATTTACTTACTATTTTTATATGCCACCCTTCTCAACCCCAAAGGGGACTCAAAGCGGCTTACAGCAAACAACAATACTGCCAGAGTGGCTTACAATGTACATATAACAATATTGCCGGAGCGGCTTATAACAAACTGAAAAAACAACAATTAACATTACTGTCATAGCACAACATCAGCACTACACATCATATTGCACTACAACATATCGCAATATTGTTAGCAATATTGCATGTAATACAAATATACAAATTATAATATCACGATATAATTATTATATCACATTATCATAGTTCAAAGAGGCAACCAGGTATATCAGTCTAACAACGGAGAAACCTAATATGCTTTGCATTAATACTAGTGGATATTTACCACTAAGAAGAAGATTCACTCAAACAAGTATTTAACTCTTCTCAGGAAGATCGTACTACAAAAATATTATGATTATTCCAAATAGTGTGAATGCCAAAACTAGAGACATTTGTGACTGGGGCCCTTTCTCCTCCTCTTCTCTGGGAGATAAACAAATTTTTAAAAACGAAAACCAACGAAGACACCATTGTTTGTAAGGTAAAACTATTTTGGAGCCCCTAAAACAGGGAAAAGTGTGCCTTAGGATAGATTAAATATAGTAATACTTTTTAAAATCCTCCCAGCTCCTTACTGACCTTATATTTCTCCCATATATTTTGGTCAGGGCAATGAGAGTGGCAGCCTCAAACTCCAGCGCCAAGCCCACCTGCAGCCAACTCCATTGTGATGTGAGAAAGAGAAAGTATTTTCTCTCCCAAATTCCTCCTCTCTTTCCCACTCATCTTCCACCTCTTGGCATCCCATTTTGCCCCTATACCCCTCCTCCCCACATTCAATTTTCTTTTTCCTTTTCTGGTCTCAGCATCTTTCATATCTCCCTTTAGTTGCCTTGGTCCAGCTACAGAAGGCAGTGTGGTCAAGTTTAACAAGTGCCTCTGAGTTCATTGCCATTCCTGGATACATGTGCAAAAGCACAAAAGGTGGTAAAATCAGATTAAATTATCAATAATTTTCCAAACTTTTACTCAACAGAATAGGTTTTTTTAAAATTTGCATAAAGTTTTATTCTACATTTTGATCTGTATATTGTATACAATGTCAATAAATTGTTTTGTTTGATAGTATCCATTCCATGAACATTTGCTGGAGTGACACTACACCACTAAAAATGTGCAAAATTTGTCACGGCTAAATCTTTGAAATTCATAGCCAAAATATGGTTACCCCAGTTCCCTTCACCCCGCCATCTAAATCATTGATGACAAGGTTGAAAAATAATGATCCTAGGACAAAACCTGGGATACTCTTTTTGAGGGCCTGTTTGTTGCATAGCCATTGATGATATTGCATTACTATGTTACTGTTAAGCATTTTTATTTGATGTTATCTGTTTTGTATGCATTTTATTTAGCTTTATTGTAATTATCTGTTTTGTATGCATTTTATTTCATGTTAATGTAATTGCCTTGAGCTTCCCTTCGGGAAGATGGTGGCGGGATATAAATAATAATTATTATTATAATAATAATTATTATATGATGTCTAAGCACCTCTACATTTGTCAGTGTTACCATCTATTCCACAATCAGTTTGCTAATAAAAATATTATGGGGGACCCGATCAAACACTGGACAAGCAGAGGCCGTAGACCAGGGGTGCTCATTAGGTAGTGTGGTGTCCCAGCCTCTTAGTGTGACCCCCCCCCCCCCCCCGGTTTCCTAGTGTGGCCTCACCGCCTGCTTGTGTGACTCCCCAGCCTAGTGGGCCAAGCCAGGTATCTATGGTGCCAGAGGATCAGGCCCAGGATGAGGAAGATGGATGGCCTGAAGTGGACACTTCTGTAGAGGCAGATCTATCCTGGGATAATGACTGGTTACATGGTTATCTGCCCGAATAAGGGGTTAATGAAGATTCAATGGAAATCAGCTTTGAAACGGCAAGTGAGGATTCCTTTGACCTTGGCTCACAGGAACCAGTCTCCTGTGCCAGCTGGGGCTGAGAGAAGTAGAGAGGAGGAACCTTCCCACCAAGATAGCGATACACCTGGTGTGACTAACGAGGGGCCTAGTTTTGATCGAAGGGCGAATATCCGGGCGAGGAGGCGAGATTGGAATGTAAAACATGGGATGCAATGGACTCACAGAAAATAGATTTGCTTTTAAGACTGGCCCTGGGAAAGGTCCAGTAGACTGGAAGCTACGTTTGGACTGAACAGTTCTGTGCACCACGTCTCCAAGATCAAGTAATTGCTGGGCGGTTTTAGCCCAGAGCTCCAAGTACCTTGTTGACTGTTGTTATGGTTTGCCTTGGCTCAAAGTTCCTGTTTTCAGCCGCCTTCGCGGCCTGCCTTCGTGGCCTGCCTTCGCTTTGGATTGCTTTCTATGGGACTCACTCTGTTTTGGAGAACTTCTTCAGTTTTATCCTCGGACTTACTTTTGGCTTCTTACCTTTACCTTTTTGGACTATACTATTCTAAATAAACGTAGTTATTAGAGCCGCTTGTGTGTGTGTGGTCTAGGGGGGCACGATCCCGGTCAGAGACGCAACAGGTAGATCGCGATCTACTGGTAGATCGCGTAGGGCATCCTGGTAGATCGCAGGCAGGGCGGGAGGAAGGCTCAGTCCCGCCCCGCAGGCTCCCGACGCCGCCCAGGTGCAGAAGGAGGTTGGACTGGATGGCCCTTGGAGGTCTCCTCCTATTCTAGGAACCCGTTGTTGTTATTATTATTATCAGAGGCTGAATGGCCATCTGTGAGGAATGCTTTGATTGTGTTTTTCCCTTATGGCAGAAGGAGGTTGGACTGGATGGCCCTTGGAGGTCTCCTTTTACTCTAGGAACCTATTGTTGTTGTTGTTACTATTATTATTATTAGTAGTAGTAGCAGCAGCAGCAGAGGCTGAATGAATATTATCATTAATATTATTATTATGAATAATTTCAGGGGCTTATTATACTTACATTTAGTTGAATTGAGTCTTAAAATATATTATATGGCTCTCACTGAAATAAATTTCCAAATATTTTGCTTTTATGGCTCTCTTTGTATGTAAATAAAATCTTTAAAAAAATGGCTCTCTGAGTAGTGGGTAGGTAGATCATTTTGACTTGGTTGTTTTATAAGTAGTTCACACGCTGAAAAAGTGTGAGCACCCTTGCCGTACGTAGACTATGCAAGACAGATGCACCAGTTAACTCTGTCCGGATGAAATGATGACAGAGAATAAAAATTTCTCCACTGGTATGGCATCTATTTTCCAATAAGCTTTAGCCCAGGGTTTCTTAAAGATGTTTTTACTTGACCATGGGTATACAGGTATAAAAAACTGGTATAAAAACCAAACATTTACTGATTAGTCCACTTGGACTCTTTTCTCAGGCCCTCTCACCATCCTATCCTTCCTTCCTTCTCTCTTTCCTTTATCCTCCCTTACCTCCATCTTTCTCTCTTCTTCCTTCCCTTCCACCATTTCATCATTCCTTCCCCTTTTCTTCTTCCCTCTCTTTCTCCTTCCTTCCCTTTTGTCTTTTCTTCCTTCTCAATTTCCTCCCTCCCTTCCTTCCATTTTTCTCCCCCCCCCCCCTCTTTGTCCTTCCTCCTTTCCTCCTGTTTAGTAGGGAGAAGAGAAGGTAGAGAGGGAACATGAGAACCATGTTTCAAGATTTAAAAGGATAATCCCATTTAGGAGGGGGAAACCTGACTTTCTTCTGCTCTAGAGACCTGGGCACAAGGGAGCAATGGGTTCAAAGAGATTCAGCTGAAAAGATTAGGAAGGACTTTCTGAGAGTAAGAGGCGTTGGAGAGTGTCATAGGCTGCCTGGGAGTATGGTGGAGTCTCCTTCTCTGGAGGCTTTTCCATAGAGGCTGTCTTATCGGGAGTGCTTTGATTGTGCTTTCTTGCATGGCAGGGGGTTGGACTGGATGGGAGGTCTCTTCCAGCTCTAGGATTCGAGGATTCTATTATCAGGAGTAGGCAATACACTTTTTCTCTCCCATCCACCATCTCATCCTGACCAAGGCCAACCCTTTTGGAATCCAAATATTTCCTATCTTTCCTTCATTTTCGGCCTCCAAAAGAGAAGAGGAAGGGGAGGAATGAGCAGTGAGGAGAATTGGGGAGAATCCCCTCCCTCCCAACCCAACCACCACACTCCGGTGCACCATGTGGCCCCCAAGTTAGAAATTTTGCTCATGCCTACTCTAATGTGATGTGACAGCGCAGCAAGCGCCACTTGTATGGAAAACTTTAAGTTCCAAAAGGGTTGAACTGTTGTATTGTGTTTCTGCAGCCTGCTCAGTTTTGCAAAGGTTTGGTTGCATTGATTGGTTCTTTGCACCTGCCAATCATTGTTTGCAGAGCCCAGTTGAGTTTGTTCCATCCCCTTTCCCAGGGATTTTGGGGATCAAGCCATTTTGTATGGCAGAGCTTACCAGGATTTCTCCAGACAGGATGTGACTGAAGGTTTGCCAGGACAGGCCTTAGTCAGGCTATCTTCCAACACCAGACTGACTTTCCTTGGGACTCATACAGAAAGAGAGACCACATCCTTGCCCCTCACTGAAAATTTACAGCCCGGGTGCGACGGCATAGTGATGAGGTCCGTGACAGTTCTGAGATGTAACAGTTTTGTGGTCCAAGTGTCTTCTAACTGCCACATCTCTTATCTCCCAACTTTGCTTTAGTCTTGCTGGATTTGGTCACTATTTTTTTGTTCCAGTAATATTTGAATATCTATCATTCTTATCATGAATGCCCTTTCCAGGTTACCTCTCTGTGAGTCACATCATCCCAAGGTACGAGGGCGGGTCAATAAGTCTGTGACTTTTTGAATTTCCTGCCTCTTAACTGAAAGGGCAACACTGCTCCTGTCAACAGGCATCTGTCAGTTGACCCCTGACAAAATTTGAATAAGCTACATCATTTAGTTTGTGTTTGACAGCCATTGATAGCAAACTACCGTGTGATTTGAGGAGAAAATGGGAAAAAGGTGAATTTAATGTGCTCATTAAGCATTATTTTTTGCGGAAAAAAACCATCACTCACCAAGGCTAAGCTTGATAAATACTATGGGGACTCTGCACCATCAATTTCAATGGTAAAAAGTGGTTTACTGAATTTCGTTGTGGCCGTACAAGCACGGAAGATGCAAAACGTTCTGGACGCCCAGTTGAGGTCTCTACACCCGAAACAATTGGGGAAAAAATTGGAAATATACCTATGTGTATGATTTAAAAGAAAATGGTATTAAAATTTTCCATAGGTGGTTTCTCTCATCCCAGATAAAATTGTCAAGTTCAATAAGAATTACAGCAACAAATGCTGGAAATGTAAAAAGGAGATAGATTACTTTATACATATGTGGTGGGATTGTAAAAAGGTAAAAGAATTTTGGAGAACTATTCATAGGGAGATACAAGAAGCCTTGGAGATAAAGTTCCAACTAAAGCCAGATTATATGATATTAGGTCTGATTGATTTTAAGTTAGATGAGAACATAGAGAAACTATTTGTTTATTGTATTTCCGCGGCTAGGTCCTAGCCAGGAATTGGAAGGAAGAAGAACTGCCAAAGATCGAAGACTGGAAACTGAAACTAATAGACATTATGAATATCGATCATCTTACTAAACCACTAAGTCAAGATATAAGATTAAAATGTACAGACTGGTCTCTAATACTCAATTATCTCAAGAAAAACAATATGGAATGGACAATTGAATAGAATGAACTTTTAATCAAGATAAGAATAACAGACGTTTGGTAATGAATAGAATTACTAACAAAAAGCAGATAGGATGTGGAAGGGGGAGGAAGTACACACTCAGATAGTTTTAGTGTGTGAGAGTATTTTGTGTTTTAATGTGATTGTGTTGTATTTGTTTTGTATATCTATGTTTATATTTTAATATTTGAAACCAATAAAATATTTGAACAGCAAAAAATCACGATATGGTGTTGGCCGATTGGAGATTGAAAGTGTGAGAGATTGTGGAAGCCATAGGCATCTCACATGGCTCAGTGGTTTCAATTTTAAATGATCACTTGGGTATGAGAAAGCTTTCCGCAAGATGGGTGCCGCGTTTGTTCACAATCGACCATAAACGCAATCGTGTGACAATTTCGCAGGAGTGTTTGGCGTTGGTCAACCGCAATATGGACAAATTTTTGCGCCGTGTCGTAACCGTGGACGAAACGTGAATCCACCACAACACACCAGAGACCAAACAGCAGTCAAAACAGTGGGTTTCTCGGGGTGAATCGGCGACCGTTTTTTGGGATGCACACGGTATAATCCACATTGACTACCTTCAAAAGGGTAAAACAATCAATGGCTAATATTATGCCAACTTATTGGGTCGATTTAATGAGGATTTTGGGGGGAGGGGGGGAGACCGCATTTGGCCAGGAAAAAAGTTCTTTCGCACCAGGACAATGCAAGGGTGCACACGTGCAGTTGCCATGGCAACAATCAATTAATTGGGATACAAATTGCTCCCTCATCCTCCCTATTCTCTGGATTTAGCCCCAAGTGACTATTTATTGTTTCCAAACCTGAAGAAATGGCTTGGCGGAAAGAGATTTGACTCCAACAATGAAATCATCTCACAAACAAATACCTATTTTAATGACCTCGACAAATCTTATTTTTTGGAAGGGATAAAAAATTGGAGAAACGTTGGACAAAGTGCATAGAGCTCAAAGGAAACTACGTTGAAAAATAAAATGATTTTTTAAATCCAAAAACCTGTCTTTCATTCAAAAAGTCACTGACTTATTGACCCGCCCTCGTATTTACAGCCCGGGTGCGACGGCACAGTGATGAGATCCGTGACAGTTCTGAGATGTGACAGTTTCGTGGGCCAAGTGTCTTCTAACTGCCATGTCTCTTATCTCCCAACTTTGCTTTAGTCTTGCTGAATTTGGTCACTATTAAACTATTTTTTTGTTTGTTCCAGTAATATTTGAATATCTATCATTCTTATCTTGAATGCACTTTCCAGGTTACCTCTCTGTGAGTCACAGCATCCCAAGATATATGTTTATATTTCAGAATCCCAACGGGTTCCAATATAGAGGCCCTTCTAAGTCATAACCTTCTGATTTTATGACGGCAGTCTCCACTCTTCGCCAAGGTATGGGAAATCATAAACTATTTCAGTGCCTTCATTGTCTGCTTTAAGATTATGGTATATCTCTTGAGATGCATCCAAACTGCAAAATGGAACCAGTTTGCCAGTTTAACTGCCATTGCTAAATATTATGGGATCCTGGGAGCTGTAGTTTGATAAAGCACGACTATACTCTTTAGCAGAGAAGACTAAAGGCCTTCTAAAACTACAATTCCCAGGATTCCATAGCTGGGCCTGGAATAGCTGGATAACAGGCAGATATCCAGTGGTATCCTAGATTAAGACCTTTAGAGGCCCTAAACCAGTCATGGGCAAACTTGGGCCCTCCAGATGTTTTGGACTTCAACTCCCACAATTCTTTTTTTTTAAAAAAACTGATTTATATGCTTTTAGTCAAAGATGTTTAATCTGTTTTAATCGTATGTTTTCAATGTTGTCATTTGAATACTGTAACACAACATAGAATGTTTGCCATGTTTCTTTTATGGAAGTTTTCCTGAGTCCCTTCAGGGGAAAGAGGGCAGGTTTAAAAATACAGTTTATTATGATTATTATTCCAGTGCAAACACACAGCTCAGTCATCTCCAGATGTGTTGGGACTCACGCTTCCATTATCCCCTGTGGGGGCTCTTTCTTTCCCCCATCTCTCTTTGAGGAGCAGTATCCTAGTATGCGGGAATGTCGCCTGCTGCGGCCATCCTTCTGTCTCCATCTAGCCATTCATCCATCCATCTACCCATCCATCTATCCATCCACCCATCTATATCCATCCACCCATCTATCTATCCATCCATCCATCCAATCATCTACTCATCCACCCACCTATCTATCTATCCATCCACCCATCCATCAGGCCATCCATCCGTCTAGCAATCCAATCATCTATCTATCCACCCATCCATCCATCTACCCACCCACCTATCTATCCATCCATCCATCCAGCAATCCAACCATCTATCTATCCATCCATCCACCCAACCAACCATCTATCCACCCACCTATCCATCCAGCAATCCAACCATCTATCTATCCACCCATCCATCCAACCATCTACCCACCCACCTATCTATCCATCCATCCATCCATCCATCCAGCAATCCAACCATCTATCCATCCATCCACCCAACCACCTACCCACCCACCTATCTATCCACCCACCTATGCATCCATCCATCCAGCAATCCAACCATCTATCTATCCATCCATCCACCCAACCATCTACCCACCCACCTATCCACCCACCTATCCATCCATCCATCTACCCATCCACCCACCCACCTATCCACCCATCCATCTGGCCTACCGCTCTTAGGAATTGTGGGAGTTGAAGTCCAAAACACCTGGAGAGCCTAAGTTTGCCCATGCCTGCTTAAGGGTTAATTCAGCCCTATCTCATTCAGTTTGGGGAATCATGTCCCTTTCTGCCTGGAGGTTCTAAATTGGAACAAACCATTGCAGAGTGCAGGGCAGGGAGGGATGTTTCCGGGGTAGTGTTCAGCACTGTGCATTTCCTTCTATGGAGAAGCCATGCTTTCGTCTGGACTACTGACCTACTTTCCACGATTGCTATGGCAATAGCCCGGGTCACTTACGAATCGGCAGGAGGGGCCCCTCCAAACCGGATTGAGCCGGTTTCAGAGACAGCAGAAGCCTCTTTCTCCCTGGGAGAAACCATTTCGCGGTGGTAGAAAGGGGAGGGAATAAATCCGTTATAATTTAGCATCAATGCTATCAAATCTAGCAACGCTTATTTGGAATTGCAGAATCGACTAAATGTTGGACTAAAATAGTGAAACCTTTGCTTTCTGATGGTTCAATAGACACAAAATTAGTGTCATGCACAATATTTATTAAAATATTGTATTCAATTGGTTTTCAGGTTACTGTGTTCAAGGTATATATGAAATATCAATGATTTGAATGTTTAGACTATGTACACATATGCAAATATAGAAGTATTTCAAAATCCGGGGAAATTCAAAACACTCCCAGGCAGTAAGAAGCCAAACCTTGAAACTGCTAGGCCATTAAATGCTAATCAAGGTGGCCAATTGCAACATTCACACCTCCCTCAAGCAGACAAGAGTTCTTTCTTCCACCTTGGACATTCAACAGATAGATAAACCCCATTTTCCTAGTTTCCAACAGACTTCACAACCTCTGAGGATGCCTGTCATAGATGCAGGCGAAACGTCAGGAGAGAATGCTTCTGGGACATGGCCTTACAGTCTAGAAGACTCACAACAACTCCTGGAGGGAATCTACTCTCTCTCTCTCGGCATTACTTCGCGAACGAAGATTCAGGAAGGACTCATTCCACGCTTTTTACAAGCTCGTTGATGACTAAAAAGGCCAATCTGAGATAGGCAAGTTTGGTTGCAGAAAGCACAGCAGAAAGTCTCCTTGGGTGCTGTTGTTTCCAAGTTGCGGTTCTTTCTGCATTGTCGTTTCTCTTCGAGGCCCGTTCGGCGTGTCTTCTCGAAAGAGGCCGCAGCATTGTGGATAGTGCGTCTCCATGCCTCCCGATGTGAGGCCAGGGTGGACCATTGTTGGTGATCAATCCGGCGAGCCTGAGATGTTGGCTTAGGGAGTCCTTATATCTCTTTTTGGGGGCGCCTCTCTTGCGCTGACCCATGGCGAGTTCACCATAGAGTAGTATCTTTGGGAGGCTGTGGTCCTCCATCCTAGAGACGTGCCCTGCCCAGCACAGCTGAGTTCTCAATAGCATGGCCTCAATGCTGGTGATCCCTGCTTGCACAAGGACAGCAACATTCATCATATAGTCGGTCCAGTGTATTTTTAGGATTGTGCAAAGACAGCACTGATGAAAGCGTTCGAGGAGTCGTAGGTGTTGGCGATAGGTGACCCATGTTTCAGACCCATATAGGAGAATAGACAGTACGATAGCTCTGTACACACTGATTTTGGTGCTTTGCCTCAGGTGCTTGTTGCTCCAGACTCTTTTGTGAAGCCTTCCGAACGCACTATATGCCTTTGCTAATCTGTGATCTATCTCTTTGTCAATCTTGGCGTCTGAAGAGATGATGCTTCCCAGGTAGGTGAACTGCTGAACGGACTTAAGCACAGATTTGCCTCTGCTGACATGGGATGTCATGTCCGTTTTCTTCAGGCTGACTTCCAGCCCAAACATATGCAAATATATAAGTATTTCTAAATCTGGAGAAATTCAAAACACTCCCAGGCAGTAAGAAGCCAGACCTTGAAACTGCTAGGCCATTAAATGCTAATCAAGATGGCCAATTGCAACATTCACACCTACCTCAAGCAGACAAGAGTTCTTTCTCCCACCTTGGACATTCAACAGATAGATAAACCCCATTTTCCTAGTTTCCAACAGACTTCACAACCTCTGAGGATGCCTGTCATAGATGCAGGCGAAACATCAGGAGAGAATGCTTCTGTGACATGGCCATTCAGCCTGGAAAACTCACAACTCCTGGAGGGAATCTACACTATAGTGTTAATAAGTTAATGCAGTTTGATAGTACTTTAACTGTTATGGCTCTATGCTATGGAATCATGGGAACTGTAGTTAGGTGAATGCATTCTATTTGTACAAGAAAGAAGGTGAAAGGAATAACAGCACAAGGGAGTGAATTTAGACTATTTTCCAATTTTATTTATCATGTCAGAAGGGGGTACAGTTGTAATGTATTTAAAAACACAAAGTTAAAAATTGGTATACTAGCCTAATTGTCCCTTGACCAGTAGCTAGCCACTTGGAGTGCCTCTGGTGTTGCTAAGGTCCTCCACTGTGCATGTGGCAGGGCTCAGATTGCATTTAGGTGGTCTGTGGTTTGCTCTTCCCACACTCGCATGTTGTGGACTCCACTTTGTGGCCCCATTTCTTAAGATTGGCTCTGCATCTCGTGGTGCCAGAGTGCAGTCTGTTCAGCGCCTTCCAAGTCACCCAGTCTTCGATGTGCCCAGGATAGGATTTCTTATATAGTATCCGCCACTGATTGAGGTTCTGCATTTTAGCCTGCCACTTTTGGAATCTTGCTTGCTGAAGTGTTCCTGCGAGTATCTCTGTAGATCTTAGAAAGCTGTTTCTTGATTTAAGGCATTGGCATGCTGGGTGATATCCGAACAGGGAATGGGCCGGAGATGCCACTGCCTTGGTCCTTTGGTTATTGGCTGCTACTTCCCAGCGTATGTCAGGTGGTACAATACCAGCTAAGTAGTATAATTTCTCCAGTGGTGTAGGTCGTAGACATCCAGCGATAATGTAGCATGTCTCATTAAGAGCCACATTCACTGCTTTAATGTGTTGAGATGTATTCCACACTGGACATGCGTATTCAGCAGCAGAGTAGCAAAGCACAAGGGCAGATGTCTTCATTGTATCTGAATGTGATCCCCATGATATTATTTCTAGTGTCCACTTTTTGCTTGATAGCCAAGCACTGCTTTTTGTAGGTCAGGGCAAGGTCCAGGATAACTCCCAGGTATTTGGGTGTGCTGCAATGCTCCAGTGGGATTCCTTCCTTCCCAGGTAATCCTCAGAGCTCGAGATGTTTGTCTGTTCTTAAGAGGAAAAGCACATGCCTGTGTTTTAGATGGATTAGGACTCAGCTGGTTTCCCCTGTAATAGGCAGTAAAGGAACTAAAGCTTTGGAGAGCTTCTGTTCAGCCATTTCAAAGCTCCCTGCTTGGGCAGAGATGGCACGATCGTCAGCATAGATTAAACTCTCCAATAGAAAATCGCACATTTCGGTTTACAGCAAAATAATTATTGTCTCTGTTGCTTTAAATTAAATTAGGATTTCTTTAAAGTAAGTTTCTGTGATATTACAACAAAACCAATCATATAAAAGACAGGGAAAGAACAAAGGAAAGGAGATGGAGACTTCTTCAGACTTCTGTTTCACCAGGATTGTTTTATCTATATATATAAAGGAACAGTCGTCATGTGAAGACTACCTGAAACAGAGAAACCTTACAACGCAGAAACACAAAACTTGCCAACAGAAATAGGCCTCAAGCAAGGTACGTTTGTAGCAAAGAAACTCCCCCCCCCAAAACCTAAAAGGCCCCCAAAACAACGAGTAAAAAAACTACATTTCCCAGCATCCTCCGGGGCTGCCAAAAACTCCCCCAGCCTCTACATTCTGACAACATGATTGGCTGCCAATAAGGGCGGATTTGCATAACTGCTGTACTGGCCAGCCAACATGAACATTCCGACCCATAACAAACTGTCAGAGGAGTGCCAGAGCCTCCTCCAACACTTTCAAATCAGAAGACCATGATGGAGATCAACACCATTCAAGGGGAGCTCTTCTTCCTTTCCCAAAAGATCTCCAGTGGCTTGGAATTCCACATTAATAAGAGGACCATCCAGCAACAATGGGGTTTGCCAAGGAGAGTGCTCCAGCCCCTCTATATGCTGGCTCCAAGGGATGGAGGTCATCACCAAGTTTTTTATAATTGTATTTGCCTGCAGAATGTTTAAGATTATGGACAGCTCTGCTAGTGTTATTTGACTATTGCAAACTGCTTTTAGATTTCATTCATAAAGGAAATCTAAGGTGCCATCTACATTTTCCCAGATCTTCAATAGAGATAGTAATAAAGTGGCGAGCCTAAAGACATGAAGATCTTGAGAAAGGTTATTTAAAACTTTTGGACCTCCCGCCCGACCTTTTCTAACAGTCCCCAGACTGGCATTACAGCATCGGTGATCGACCAATGGGCTCAAAAGACCAGAGCAGGACATCTTGAAAAAGAGGAGTAGAAAGTAAGCTGACATGAAGATCTTGAGAAAGGTGGCTAAAAAGGAAACGGAAAGGATTTTTAACAGGCAAAGAGCTGAGGCCTGTGAACATAGAACTGACCGGACAAGCCCTTCACTGATCAACTGGCCATGGTACAAGTCAAACCCGAAGGACTGCAGGCAAAGAGCTCCTAAAGGACAACAGAGAGGGGGCAGATCTAGCATCACTTGGGAGAGAGTTCCACAGCTGAGGGGCCACCACAGAGAAGGCCCTGTCCCTCGTCCCCACCAGCCGTGCCTGCGAAACTGGCAGAACCGAGAGCAGGGCCTCTCCGGAGGATCTTAATGTTCTTGATGGTTCGTAGGGGAGAGTCCGTTCGGACAGGTAAACTGGGCCAGAACCGTATAGGGTTTTGTAGGTTAAAACCAGCACTTTGAATTGTGCCCGGAAGCTAATTGACAGCCAGTGGAGCTGGCGCAGCAAGGGAGTTGTATGCTCCCTGTACCCCGCTCCTGTTAGTAGCCTGGCTGCCGAACGTTGGACTAATTGCAGCTTCCGAGCAGTCTTCAGAGGCAACCCCACGTCGAGAGTGTTGCAGTAGTCTATTCGGGATGTAACCAGAGGGTGGACAAGTCAGACTTCCCAAGGTACAGGCGCAGCTGGTGCACAAGCTTTAACTGTGCAAAAGCTCTCCTGGCCACCGCCGAGACCTGGGGCCCCAGGCTCAGCTTGAATCCAGGATCACTCCCAGACTGCGATGTTATGATATAAAGATTTGTAGCACTGAACTAATGAGATGGGAAGCTCTGTTTGTCTGATACAGTTAGATAGAGTCAGAGCATGCTGTGGCACCAGCAGGCCCACTAATCAATTATTTATTTATTTATTTTATTTCAGGAGCTCTTCTTTCAGAGCGGCTTACAGCAGGCAAATTAATATACAGCGTAAAACCCCAAACCCCACAACCCATTAAAACATTAAGGCATTAAAATACAATCCCTCAACACATCTACAATCATTCCAATTAAAACAGTATCAAGTTTAAATTAATATATGGATTGGACTTGATTTTACTTTGGTGAAAGGCTTTTTAAATGTATTTATTGTATTGTATGTTATTGTAAATTTTATTGTAAATTTATGATGTTTTTAGATTTTAAATGTTAGCATTGAATACCTGCTGTTTGCCGGTCTGAGTCCCTCTTCGGAGGTGAGAAGGCCGGGGTATAAAAGTTTTAAATAAATAATAATTAATAATAAAGTGCTATTTATGCCTGCTGTCCAAACGCCTGGTCCCAGAACCACGACTTCAATTTGTTCCTAAAAGACAGGAGGGATGAAGCCAATCTTACTTCGTTGGGAAGCGAGTTCAACAGGCGGGGGGCCACAGCCGAGAAGGCCCTGTCTCTCGGTCCCACCAGACGTATTTGCGACGCTGGTGGGAGCGAGATGATCTTAAACTGCAAGGGAGATGTGTTCGGACAAGTAAGCTGGACCAGAACCGTATGGAGCTTTATGGGTCAAAACCAGCACTTTGAATTGAGTTCGGAAGTGGATCAGCAGCCAGCATGTACATATAACTTGTAAGCTGCTCTGAATCCTCTTCGGAGTGAGAGAGGGCACGGTATATAATAAATAAATAAATAAATATTTTAATGTTCGTATAATTTTGGGTTTTAATTGGTGCTGAAATTCTTTTAATAGAATCATTATGTAGTGTAAAGTGCTTTGAGTCTCCTTTGTGGAGGGATAAAAAGAGCTGCAAATAACAATAACAACAATAAAATATAGGGATATTTAAATTTATTATAATTCACTGAAGAAAATAGTGTATTGTTTGTCTTCAGAAGCAATTTCCCATATTTTATTTTGTGGCTTCTTCCTTTTTCTGACCCCTTCTTTGCTAATTTGGTTGCTTCCAAGTCTTCCCTCTGTGATCTCATCCTAACCTCTGTTCTGTATGGACTGTACCATTTCAGTGCGGAGGGGGGGAAATTCGAATCCCATTCCGTTAGAAACCAGTTCCGTGAATTAACCCCGCCTATTAATTATTAAGTCAGTGATTAGTATTATCTTGAGACTGTTTGGGAGGAGATAGTGGCGAGTAGTTCATGTTAGTTCGAAGTTGGAACGGTGTATATTCCCGCCTCTCCCCCCACAAACGAACATGGTTGGGGCCAAAGGCTGAATGGGCGGGGGAGGTATATAAGGCAAAGAGCGGGCTGGGCAAGCGCTGGAAGGCAAGGAGGCGGGAAGGAAGGTTGTTTTTGACCGCTTTGGGGGGAGACTTGAAGGGGTCTGCAGCAATGGCGTCTAACGGTGAGGAAGAGGATACAAAGGGGTTGGATATGTTGGATTTTGTGGCTTGTGCATGGCTTCAATCCAGAGTGGAGCCATTGAATCAGCGAGTTTTGACTCACAATTGGATTCAATGGTTGCATTCTGGGTTCTGATCAACATTGCAATGGGTTTTGAATAGGATTTTCAATGGGGTCGCCTACGATGCGTTTTCCCCGGCTCTGCGGGCTACACGATGCCTTTATTGCGAAATAGAAGCGGTATTACATAGGAGGCCATTTTGTACCCTATTTGAATAGGGTGGCTTCCGTTTTATGGCGCGAAAAGGCCCCTGAAATGGCGCCTTCGTATAGAAATAGTATTGTGAGCGGGCTTCTATACGAAGGGATAATATGCCGGTCACTTTGGCCTATCTCGAAGGGGAGAGGCCTGAACTGCGCCATTACCCGCCGCCATTTTGCGCCAGCGTGAGAACTAGGCCACGAGGAGGGGCAGCTCCGCTCTGGGAGGAGAGCGAGCCAGGGCTGGGCTTTTATAGGGAGAGGAAAGAGACGGGGCTTCCCATGGCAACGACGCAGGGGCAGTGTTCGGCCGCTGCGCATGCGCGGGTGCGCACGTTGAGGGGGGAGGAGTAGACAATGGAAAAGTACTCGAGGAGGAAGGAGCGGCGTGCGCATGCGCTGGGGGAAAGGAAAGCTTGCGCCTGCGTATACAAGGCTGCCTTTTGTCGCATTGTTACATCCGGGTCCTTCCCCATTCCTTTTCGAACGTTGCCCAGGCAGTTGAGTCATTCTCTTCACCGCCCGCGCGCACAACTGTCATTTCCCCCCCCCTCTTGGCGGGATCCGCGCATGCGCAAGAAGCCCCTTTGAGTTCTCATTTAAAGCCCTGGTGGTTCTGATTCCAGCACTTCTGTTCTGTTCTCTATTACCTCAGCAGCCTCTACTTGTGTGGGGGCGACTTCACACACATACACACATATAGATACATATATATATATAATATGTATTTATAATTCTGGGGTCCCATGGGTGGGTTTGCTTCTTTTTACAGCATTTCCTGATCCATAATACAATATATTTTTTTCTCCTCCCCAATGAAGGAGTTCCTAGGTCAAACTTGCCCCCCCCACCCAAGTGTTTTGGACTTCAACTCCCACAATTCCTAACAGCTTCAGGCCCCTTTCTTTCCTTTCCACTTAAGCATCTGAGAGGGAAAAGGAAGGGGCCTGGGGCTGTTGGGAATTGTGGGAGTTGGAAGTCCAAAACACCTGGAAGGCCCAAGTTTGCCCATGACTGTCCTAGAGCAGGCCTGGGCAAACTTCGGCCCTCTAGCTGTTTTGGACTTCAACTCCCACAATTCCTAACAGCTTCAGGCCCCTTTCTTTCCTTTCCACTTAAGCATCTGAGAGGGAAAAGGAAGGGGCCTGGGGCTGTTGGGAATTGTGGGAGTTGGAAGTCCAAAACACCTGGAAGGCCCAAGTTTGCCCATGACTGTCCTAGAGCAGGCCTGGGCAAACTTCGGCCCTCTAGCTGTTTTGGACTTCAACTCCCACAATTCCTAACAGCTTCAGGCCCCTTTCTTTCCTTTCCACTTAAGCATCTGAGAGGGAAAAGGAAGGGGCCTGGGGCTGTTGGGAATTGTGGGAGTTGGAAGTCCAAAACACCTGGAAGGCCCAAGTTTGCCCATGACTGTCCTAGAGCAGGCCTGGGCAAACTTCGGCCCTCTAGCTGTTTTGGACTTCAACTCCCACAATTCCTAACAGCTTCAGGCCCCTTTCCACTTAAGCATCTGAGAGGGAAAAGGAAGGGACCTGAGGCTGTTAGGAATTGTGGAAGTTGGAAGTCCAAAACACCTGGAAGGCCCAAGTTTGCCCAGGCCTGCTCTAGGACAGTCATGGGCCAACTTGGGCCCTCCAGCTGTTTTGGCCTTCAAATCCCACAATTCCTAACAGCTTCAGGCCCCTTTCTTTCCTTTTCACTTAGGCATCTGAGAGGGGAAAGGAAGGAGGCCTGAGGCTGTTAGGAATAATGAAGTTGGAAGTCCAAAACACCTGGAAGGCCCAAGTTTGCCCATGACTGTCCTAGAGCAGGCCTGGGCCAACTTGGGCCCTCCAGCTGTTTTGGCCTTCAAATCCCACAATTCCTAACAGCTTCAGGCCCCTTTCTTTCCTTTTCACTTAAGCATCTGAGAGGGGAAAGGAAGGAGGCCTGAGGCTGTTAGGAATTGTGGAAGTTGGAAGTCCAAAACACCTGGAAGGCCCAAGTTTGCCCATGACTGTCCTAGAGCAGGCCTGGGCCAACTTGGGCCCTCCAGCTGTTTTGGCCTTCAAATCCCACAATTCCTAACAGCTTCAGGCCCCTTTCTTTCCTTTTCACTTAAGCATCTGAGAGGGGAAAGGAAGGGGGCCTGAGGCTGTTAGGAATTGTGGGAGTTGGAAGTCCAGAACACCTGAAAGGCTCAAGTTTGCCCATGACTGTCCTAGAGCAGGCCTGGGCCAACTTTGGCCCTCCGGGTGTTTTGGACTTCAACTCCCACAATTCCTAACAGCCGACTGTTAGGAATTGTGGGAGTTGAAGTCCAAAACACCTGGAGGGCCAAAGTTTTCCCAGGCCTGTCCTAGAGGAAGCTATCATTGTGATTTAGGGGGCAGTGTATCGGTTTTGTAGAAATTGGATTAGGAGAATGCTCGCAGGGCCATGTGAATTTTTAAAATTTCCTGTCCTCTATTTGTGTCTGTGTTCGTTTATTCTATTTTGGTAGAATATTGTGACTTCTCCCAGAGACACAGAGAATAAATTATATGGTGGAACAAGAGGGACTTGTGTAGAGTGGACTGTCTGCTTCCCTTCCTAGCTGCGTGGCCTCATTTACGCTGCCGTATAATGCAGTGTTCGCACAACTGGTTAATCAGCTACAATAAATCACTGCCGACCAAAAGGTGGCAAGTTTGAAGCCCGAGTCGGGGTTGAGCACCCGATTGTTAATAGCTGTTAAAAAAGAAATTGCCCAACTCACTGTCAACCTAAGCCAGGGCTGTCCAACTGGCGGCCCTGGGGCCGGATCCGGCCCCCCAGCCTGTTGGGCACGGCCCCAGCTATGCCCCCAGCCGCCATTTTTAAATTTAAAAAAATTCTAAATTTTTTTTTTAAAAGTGGTGGCCGGGGGGGGGGGCGGGGGGGCTGGGAGGAGGAAGAGAGCTAGCTCCTCCCTGCACCGCCCCCTCCGTCCCTCTCTCCGCGCCGAAAAGGAGGAGTAGGCGGCGCCAAGGGCAGCACGTCACGCCAGGCCTGTGCGCTGCCCTTGGCGCCGCCTTCTGCCCTTTTTCGGCGGCTCCCCCGCCCTAGGAAGGGCGGGGGGGGTGTCGAAAAGGAGGAGTAGGCGGCGCCAAGGGCAGCGCGTCACGCCAGGCCTGTGACGTGCTGCCCTTGGTGTCGCCTTCTGCTCTCCTCTTTCCCGGGCGCCGTGGCGCTCAGGACAGCCACAGTGCCCGGGAAAGAGGAGGAGGAGGAGGGAGAAATCTCCCTCCTCCTCCTCTTTCCCTGGCGCCGTGGCGCCCGGGAAAGAGTAGTAGTAGGAGGAGGGAGAATGACAGCTTTAGGAGAGGGTGGGGGCGGGGCCGAGCAGCCCCCGAGGTCATCAGTGACCTCTATTCCGGCCCTGGACCCGGTAGAAGTTGGACAGCTCTGACCTAAGCAGTTTGAAAAAACTGTGAGTAGAAAAATTAGGGACCGCTTAAAGCAGGGAGGCTAATTTATGACACCATTAAAATGCCGGGCTTGGTGTCATAGTGGACGAAGCGACAGCTCCCCCTGTGGCCGAATTGAGCAACCTCCAGGAGGATCCGAAGTGGAAGAACTGCTGAAATGGCCTCTGTCTGTATGTCAAAAACGGCATTGAATGTTTGCCGTGTATATGTGTATTGTGATCCTCCCTGAGTCCCTTTCGGGGTTAGAATATAAGTACTGTATATAAATAAATAAATAAAAATTATGTGAGTCTACACTACCCTTGTAATGCAGTTTCAAACTGCATTATGTGGCAGTACGGATGGGGCCTCTGTTCCTTCCCGCATAGTTAATGCCCTATTGGGTTTTCCCTTAGTTTTTCTGTGGCAGAAATATGTGCATTTTATCAGCACTTTTTCATTAGCCCTATCCTTGTGTTCCTTTGCACAAACCACTGCCTCACCCCTTAGTTTAGTATGTGACCACTACATAGGCTGCTGGCTGCTGTGATGGTTATGTTTTTAAGATGTTTTGTATTTGTAATTTTTGTGTTATATTTTAATTTATGCTTGACTGGGCTTGGTCCCCGTGTAAGCCGCCCTGAGTCCCTTCAGGGAGATGGGGGGGGGGGGGATTAACTTGTTAAGAAATAGGCAAAAGTGTTTGAAATATGGCATGTAGAAGGTGGCCGGTGTGCTACACTTTAATCTTGGTATATGTTTATCTGTCATGTGTTTCCGAAGCAAATGCCACTGTAGGTCAGTAGTCCTCAACCTGTGGTTCCCCAGATGTTTTGGTCTTCAACTCCCAGAAATCCTAACACCTGGTAAACTGGCTGTGATTTCTGGGAGTTGTAGTCCAAAACACCTGGGGACCCACAGGTGGAGAACCACTGCTGTAGGTTAACAAATGGACCCCAGCCAGTGTCTTATACAAAAGACACATTTCTTATTTGTAGCTGTGACTCATGTAAGCAGTGGTAAATACTATGTCGTTTGTCTAAGTATGACACAAACTATGCACCCGGGATACCTTTCTTGAACAGAGAGAAATAAAACGGGGAAGGAATATCCTAAACGGAAGAGACAGTTGTGTATTTACAGAGGAAAACAATAGGTAGAATTGGCATAGAATGAGATGGCAAGGTAGAAATACATGCAATTTTGAAGATCTTAGTAGCATAATATTCCAAAAGTCAAGTGGAAAACTGAAGAAATAGTCACTGTGAGCTAGATAGGGGGTGGGTTCCCTATCGAGTGTCTCAATTCTAGAACATTCTGAATTATGGCTCTGCGCAGGTGCAAAATTCAGTTGTGTGAGACACAGAAATCATAATGAACAAGTGCCTTTTTCCTATACTTTAAAAAAAGTAGGACCTTCCTTTGTTAAATGGTTCTAATGACATTTTTTCTTTTACAGATTATAGTCAGTCAGCAACACAGAGGTAAATAACCTTCAAAATACTCTTTTTTTTCAAGCACCTTCACATGCTTTCTCTTTATAAAACTAATATTAGCAACATGTGAACAAAGGTTTAATTGTTTCTGTAAATTTTAAAGAGATACGCTCATACATTTTGTAAAAAAATAAAAAGGATGTGGGGTATTTCCAATATTTCAGTCTGCCAGATTAATCCTGTGTTTTGATTACCCTTAGAAGACAAGTAAACATTTTTTGCTCAGTAGTGCCGATGATTTCTGGAAATAGTGAGCTGAATTGCTTACAATGTAACTTTTGTTATTTTGGTTACAAACCATTTTGAAACAACATTCTGAATATATAAAATGTATCAAATTACGATATGCCGAACAAGATAATTATTAGCTGTTAGATATACACTCCAGTTAAATACAATCATGTTCCTGTTTGTTCTGGACCAAATCCAAACTCTAATAATAGGACTTACACAAAACAACAACCAAAGCACTCCTATTAATCAAATCTTCAGTTGTTGAAACTTAATAGCTGTGAAAGGACTAGATCAGCAATTGCTGCCAGAAATCTAAACAGATCTATCTCCCTGTGTATGCAAGATATAAGAAAGAGCAACAGTTGCAGAGAGCAGATTGACTGATTCTAAGTTACAGTAGAAACAAGTTATTCCTTGCTGATTTTTCCTTCCTTTTTCCTTAGTTATGGGGCCTACCCAACTCCACCCACACAGGGTTATTCTCAGCAGACTAGCCAGCCGTATGGGCAGCAGAGCTATGGCGGATATGGACAGTCAGCAGATACTTCAGGATACAGTCAAAGTAGTTACAGCTCTTCTTATGGACAGACTCAAAGCTGTAAGTATTACCAGTTCTGTGTATTTTTCTTGCATTTTTTCTTACAAATCTGCAATAATTTTCTCATATTAGGTTAGTTGCAAGTGATTTTAGATTGAATAAGCATACCTTTTGTTTTTCAAGCAGCTGGCTATGGCACTCAGTCAACACCACAGGCCTATGGCTCATCAGCAGGATATGGCAGTAGCCAAACTTCTCAGACATCCTATGGACAGCAGTCATCATATCCCAGCTACTCCCAGCAGCCAGCCAGTTCCACCACTGGAAGGTATTTTCTAAATCCCTGTCATTTACAGCAGTAGCACCCCCAAAAAGTGAATATTGTGTCACCTCTTTTCATATAGGTGGGGAATCATGTACTTGTTGGTCTTAGGCTGTCTGTTTATGGCAGGTGTCTTTTTCGTGCTTCCTCTGATGCAACCAGTTGTGGAAATCCAGTCTTACTGTATTCTTTGTGTTTGTAAATTGAAGTGGAATTGTTCAGTTTAAGGTCTGAATGGACTCAAGAGCTCCATCTTTGTAAAGTCAGATAAGTATGCCCCTTTTTTGTGTATCCTGAAATGTCTCCCTTTTGAAATTGTAGTTATGGCACCAGCTCTCAAACTTCCAGCTATGGGCAACCCCAGAGTGGAGGTTATGGCCAGCAATCAAGCTATGGCAGCCAGCAGCAGAGCTCCTATGGGCAGCAGCCTTCCTACAACCCACCTCAAAGCTATGGCCAGCAAAGTCAGTATGGCAGTGGCGGTAGCAGTGGAGGAGGCAGCAGTAGTGGATGTGAGTACTTTCCCCCCCCCCTTCTAATTTCTCTTTAAAGCCATACATGAAATCAATGAACAAAATTTGGTGCAGTGCAGTCTGCAGAAAGCCCACGACTGCCACCTAGAGGAAGCCAGAGCAACTGCTGATCTTGGTTTCCTCTCTTAATTGCCAGGCCCTTTCTCATTCAAATAAACAAAGCCTCATATCCTGCTCTTAATATCTCAATTATGTTTATTTTCCTCTTCAGCTGGTGGCTATGGCCAGGATCAGTCCTCCATGAGTGGAAGTGGTAGTGGAGGAGGCTATGGCAGTCAGGATCAAGGTGGATACGGGGGTCAATCAGACCGCAACCGCGGTAGAGGCAGTGGAGGAGGAGGAGGTGGCGGTGGATACAGCAGAGGAGGAGGTGGCTTCGATCGGAGTGGTGGTAGAGGCGGCAGCAGAGGTGGCCGTGGAGGCATGGGGTAGGTGTCCAGTCAATTGTTGTGGGAGAGGGAGTGGGTTTTGTAATTAGTAATTTACTTTTTACTTGCAATTAAAAAGCCAACCTCATCTGGGAGGGTGCAATATGCAAATGATTGAAATCCATGTAGTGTTTTTTGTAAACAAGTGTGGGATGCCACCATGTATACTCTAATATATCAGGATGCTTTTTGGACTGGGATGGATTTTTAATGGACGTCAAAGTTTTGTGATCTTTGTCTGCATGTGAAAGACCAAAAACCCTACTTTCTGACAACCAGCCATTACAGTAACTAGCCTGTGCATGGGAGGAAGACATGGTATTTTCATCTCATATTTCTGCTTGCATCTGTATACAACCTCCAATGTGTACATGATACGGACTTAAATACTGTTCCTCAAAGGTGAATTATGGTCCTCTTTGAGCCAAGTTCCAGTTATATACCAGTATATACAACAACATCCGTACTTCCTTTTTTGTAAAAGAGGTTGAAGTCCATACAACAGGAGTGTTATTCAACTCTACCCCAGTGTCAACCTGATGATGCACTGAGGGAGCTTGGTGTATATGTTGATAGCAAATATAATTCTTGGTTATAAAAATCTCTTCAAAAAGAGGTGCTTTTATGCAGGTTGCAAGCCAGCTTTCCTTGGGGTTACAATGTTGTGGTCTAGCCATATAATGAATGCCAATACAGGCTCAAAGAATGTGTTCTGGTTTTCCCACATGGTGGCTGGACTACTTGTACTTGTGGTTTATGGTGTGGCAAAACAGAATCCTCCACTGCTCCTGGGTGTGTGTACTGTCTCCTTTTTGTGGAGGAGTAATTAAAGCCTGGTGATCAAAAGGCAATGGTTGCTAGGCAGCATTGACTAAGTGGGCTCCCAATGAGCGGGAGATAGGAGATAATAGAGAGGTGAGTATAGGCGGGGACAACTGAAGGGTGGTTTGCATATGAAAAATTGTTGATCTTTTAACAATACCTGCTCTGTTAACAAATTCTGCATTTTGTGTGCCACAGGTGTGAAAGTCAATGAACTTTAATCAAATCTCCACCTTCCACATGTTAGTTAAGGGTCTGAGGAAGGGAGAGAGATCTTATGGGCAGGCAGATGATATGCAGTCTTAAAAGCTGAAATAAATTACTATTATGAGTGCACAATATGAGGGAATGGGTTCTTACAAACTTTCAAAGCAGATATCTGCATTAGGGTTGTGAAACAAAGAAAAAGTTTTGTAAAAGCACAAGCCAAGCTTGAGAAGGGTGAACTGGAAATATAGAGTGCACGGTATGCAATATTTTTTAAAACAAGCTTGGTTCAACAGTCATACCAAGAATAGGACGGCTACAAGGAAAACAACATGGTCTCAAAAGCTGCATCACGACGCTTCATGTTACGGTTCAAGATTGGAAGCAAGAATGACTAAACACTAGAGCTGTTTCACTTTCAAACCTTCTCGAGGGTGTAATGATACATTTTTAAAAATGCTGAGGGCAAGGAAAAGGTGGAGCAGGTTGTATTATAGATCTTCAAGAAGAACCAAACATAAGTGTTGGCCAGCATCTTAACGGAAATGGTGTAGTTACTAGCAACAAATCTTTTTAGCCATGGAAAAAAGCATCATTATCTTCTAACTTATCTCCTCAGCGGTGGTGAGCGAGGTGGTGGCTTCAATAAATTTGGTGGTAAGTCCAAAGAGTTCAAAAACTTGAACCACAAAAGTGTATTTCTATATATTTTTCAGAGACTCTGTTTGTATGCCAAAAAAGTTGAAAAGCCACCGTTTATCAGATAAAAACCTATGGGAGCACCCCCTGTTGTGGCACATATGCCAAAATGGTTGGTTGTATCTATGGTGTTGATTTCCACGTTTACGGGGCTTTCTGCTCAGCCAAGTTCTTGTACCAATACAGTACATTTTGGTTGTATGTCTTGCAACAAGATGGGAGAAAACAAACCCTGAAACTTCTGTTGTATTGAGAATACATGAGGAAAAACTTACCTTGTAAGTGTTGGGTTACTGTGTTGTCCCTTAAAAACACACGTGTGAATGTTGGGTTAAAATGTCCTAATGGAGGTGCATGCATTCTTGAGGAAACATGGTAAAACAATGGTTTATAAGTACCTTGATTAAAATGTTACTGGTACAGGGAATATGGAGGAACCACTCCCTTCAGACTTGGAAGTGCAATTTTGTCTGTATGAAAACTCTTTAAGAGCTCTTTGATTAATAAGCGGTTTCATGGGCTTCAGTTTGAGAGTTTGGTTTTAATCTGTGAAGTTTCATAAAAGGTCTTCTTTTTATTTTTGGACTTCAATGTACCAAACCAAAATTGGTTTTCAGGAAAGTTCCCATAGGGTTTGCTGAAAAGGGCTTGGCATGAACATTTTATAAAGCGCTGTGTATATAGGATTGTCATTGCATTTGAGACCAGTGTTGGGCATAAGCTTTCAAAAATGACTAGATGCAATCAATGGTGTCAAAATAAAATATATATAGAACGTTAATAACAAAATGGTTGGTGCAAGTAAATAACCTGATGGTTTACAAAAAAATAACATAAAGCTCTCATTTTCAAGGGCTTAATATAAATGTGTTCTGTGATGTAAGGTGATTTCTTTTCTATGCATAAAGCTTTGATAAGTGTCTTATATCATGAAATACATAAGGTAGTCTGCAATGTGCTGCTACAGACTTCAATGTGTTGGAGATTTAGACTGACCAAGGGTCAGTAAAAGACTCTGAATAGCAGTTGCTGATGTGTGGTGTAAAAGATATGTCAAAACAGATGTTCCAAAGTTGTTTGTCCAACGGTGCTTTCAGTGTGTGTCTGGAGGCCATGCTCCTCCCTGAAAAGCGACAATATTTTTTAAGTTTTTAGTATTTTCTGGAAGAAAGAGTGGTAACTCGTTTTGTTACTAAACTATCTTGTCACTAGGACATGAACCACTTCTGAATGACAGGAGTGCTTTTCTTACACTTAAAAGTAAGCTTGGGCTGCATATGTTCCAACACTGGCCTGTTACTGATGTGTTTGTGATGGTGGTGCTGATGTAAGAAAACAGGTTGGTCATTATTGTCCATTAACGGAGTGTCTCCTTCCTTATTTTCATGTACAAAAGGACCCCGGGACCAAGGATCACGCCATGATTCTGGTAAATATATGCTTGATTAGTTCTATCACATTCAGATATGGTTCCAACACTTACGTTCCTCAGTGCACAAATTTTCTACCTTGAAGTTGTGAATATGAATCCCAAGGAAACCTGTAGTGTCCCCAGATGTGACTATACTAATGTACCCTGTGAGCAACAAAGAGGAGCTTTAGAGTATCAAAATGTGTCTTGTTTAAACAACAAGTAAATAATAAAAGACAATATTCAGAGTAGGATGTATGAAACAGATGACAAACTCTTTTACAGTTCAGAAGTAAAATGATGAATTTTAGAGGCTGCAGGAAGGTCTCTGTTGGGAAGCAGGAACCAGAGACTATATTAGTGGGGAACTTAACATTTTCTTTGTTTTTGCAGCTGAACAAGATAATTCTGACAACAACACCATCTTTGTTCAGGGACTTGGTGAAAATGTTACTATTGAGTCAGTAGCAGACTACTTCAAGCAGATTGGCATAATCAAGGTAAAGTTTGTTGCGCACAAGCGGAATTCAGTTTGGTCCAGTGCAAAAGACACAATAACTTTGCTCAAAGGAAAGAGGAAAAAGCAGAAAAATAGTCCTTGTAAGTAATACAGAGCATGGCTTCTTCATCTTTTTTCAAATGAGAGAGCAGGACACAAAACTGAGCAAATGCTGTTGAGCATAAGCTCTTCAGAGCTAAAGCTGAACTGTATTCATTCAAAAAACAGTTACACCCCACCGGGTGTGGTTCAAACTTAATAGTGGGCCTAGATTAGCAGCTGCACACAATAAGGTTGTCTTTTAACACACACACACACTTGATTCTATTACAACTACTGTAACAAAGTTGGTGTCCATTGTGCCTATGAGAGGATCCCATGCGCCAGAAAGCTTATGTTTTAACATTCTTGCACTCCTTTGCTCTAAGAGTATGTGTTACGTTGGTGAGTGTTATGGATAGAATGATGTCTTCAGAAATTTTGGAATGTGAATTATGGCTTTGATGTTAGCAGCAGTAATCTGAATGTAATGATAAAATCATCGCTTTGGTTGGAAGTATGTCTTCTTGGCTTTTCTTCGCGAACGAAGATTCAGGAAGGACTCACCCCACGTTTTCTACAAGCGCGTTGATGACTAAAAAGGCCAATCCGAGATAGGCGAGTCCGGTTTGCAGAAAGCACAGCAGAAATTCTCCTTGGGTGATGTTGTTTCCAAGTTGCGGTTCTTTCTGTGTTGTCGTTTCACTTCGAGACTCGTTCGGCGTGACTTCTCGAAAGAGGCCGCAGCATTGTGGATAGTGCGTCTCCACGCCTCCCAATGTGAGGCCAGAGTGGACCATTGTTGGTGATCAATCTGGCTGAGCCTGAGATGTTGTTTCAGGGAGTCCTTATATTTCTTCTTTGGGGCGCCTCTCATGCGCTGACCCGTGGCGAGTTCACTGTAGAGTAGTATTTTTGGGAGGCAGTGGTCCTCCAGCCTAGAGACGTGCCCTGCCCAGCGCAGCTGTGTTCTCAATAGCATGGCCTCAATGCTGGTGATCCCTGCTTGTTCAAGGACAGCAACATTCATATAGTCCGGTGTATATTTAGGATTGTACGAAGACAGCGCTGATGAAAGTGTTTGAGGAGTCGTAGGTGTTTGCGATAGGTGATCCATGTTTCAGACCCATAAAGGAGAATAGACAGTACGATAGCTCTGTACACTTATTTGTGTGCTTTGCTTCAGGTGTTTGTTACTCCAGACTCTCTTGTGAAGCCTTCCGAATGCACTATATGCTTTTTGCTAATCTGTGTGCAAGTATGTACTCAATAGTTAAAAGTTAATCAGTTTTCCATGATGTTTTTCATTTATCAGTGTCAAAGCAGCTGATCACAGCATCCACTATGTATAGATAAATAGCAGAATAGAATTGACCAAAGATTGATTGACTTGTGGGGTTTTTTTGCAGACAAACAAGAAAACTGGACAGCCTATGATTAACTTATACACAGACCGTGAAACAGGAAAATTGAAAGGCGAGGCTACTGTGTCTTTTGATGACCCTCCATCTGCAAAGGCTGCAATTGACTGGTTTGATGGTACATATGTTTTTCCTCCTGAAATGCCTTTTGGGAGTTGCTGTTGGGAGGGAACCTTGAAATCACTTACATGTCTTGTATTTGGAGGGTAA
Organism: Anolis apletophallus; assembly: GCA_030556195.1. Lineage (NCBI taxonomy): Eukaryota > Metazoa > Chordata > Lepidosauria > Squamata > Anolidae > Anolis > Anolis apletophallus. The sequence continues at coordinate 136,961,852 of JARBWK010000008.1, read as the reverse complement.
AGGATTTTCTGAAGTCTTCGAAAAAATGGGAAATGCAATAGAGAGGTTGCTAAGAAAGCACGCATTCATATTTTGTTTTCCAATTTGATTGATAAATTCATCCCACTCTCTCTCCAGGTAAAGAATTCTCAGGCAACCCCATCAAAGTTTCATTTGCTACCCGGAGGGCAGATTTCAACCGAGGTGGGGGCAATGGCCGCGGAGGAAGAGGCCGTGGTGGTAGAGGAGGTATGAGTCACTTCTTCTGCGATTGAATAGTAGTGCATCATATAGCAGAATAAGGTACTGATGCCATTAGTGTGATGTTTGAGAAAAATAGAGTTTAATTGTCTGCATTAGCAGTAGACAAAAGACTGCATGTGGAGCCCAAAGGCATCAAAATACTTTTAAAATTAGTTTTTGCTTCAGAATGCCTCCAAATATATAGGTGTGGGGATTGAAAATTATATTCACAACATAGTGTCCCCCCTGGGGGGGGGCACATTATCACACAATAGTTCACAAGGATGTGCCATATATTTCCACCACATTATGCAGATCCCTTAACTGTCCAACAGGCGGCCCTGGGGCCGTACACGGCCCCCCAGCCCCTTGGCTACGGCCCCTTACCCTCCTGCAATAGATAATATATTTTTAAAAATATTTTTTTCAATTAAAAATATTATTTTTTATTATTATTTTTTGGTCCCGCCTCCTTGGCTTTCTATTGGCCGCCTCCTCTTCTCCTGAGGGAGGGGGCCAATGGGAGGGAGTGACGTCTCTCGGGCCCCGCCCCCTTGGCAGCAAACAGGAAGAGCGACCCGGCCGCATGGCTCGGCAGAGCTCCTTCCTCCTTCTCATCCTCCCTCCCTCCCTTTCCAAGGAGGAGTTATTGCAAGGAAGCATGCAGCGCTAAGGTGAGCACATTTCTTCTCCCTCCCTCCTTCCATTCCACCCTTTCATCCTTCTTCCTTCCCTGCCCCTTCCCTTCCCTCTCTCTCTTTCTCCTCTCGCTCGCTTCCTCCTCCTGTTGCTCCGTGCGCTCGGAGGCGCCCTCAGCGCACTCGCCTCCATCACCCGGCCTTCTTCCCCCCCCTTCCCTCTCCCTCTTTCTACTCCCCCCTCCCTTTCCTTCCACTCTTTCCTTCTTTCCTCCGTCCCTCTCTTTCACCTTCTTTCCTTCCACCCAGCCACCCACCCTTTCAACTGTTCTCCCTCCCTCCTTGCCCCTCTCTCTTTTACCTTCCTTTCTTCCTTTCCTGCCACCCTTTTATCTTTTCTTCCTTCTCACTTTCCCTCCTCCCTTTCCTCCCTCCATTCCCTTCCATCCTTCTCTTCCACTCCTTCCTTCCTTCCTTCTCCTGGGATTTGGAAGCAGCCAGGCCCCGAGAGGCATCTTCTCCCTTTCCCTAGTCTCTCTCGCTTGTGAAGGGGACTTGGAGAAAGGGAGGAAATCTCAGGGGCTGGCTGCTTCCAAACCCCGGGTTTGGAAGCAGCCAGGCCCCAAGAGGCATCCCCTCCGTTTGCTTGCAGGGAGCCTCCCGGTTCGTGGCTCCACCAAGCCCGGGGGAGCCGCAAACCATGCTCTCGGCTTCCCTCCAGCTCCTGTTTATTTTCCCCAAACTCCATCTGTGTTCACTTTTGGGCATATTGAGTATTCATGCCAAGTTTGGTCCTGATCCAACATTGAGTCCAGAGTGCTCTCTGGATGGAGGTGAACGACAACTCAAGGTCAATGCCCACCAAAGCCTTCCAGTATTTCCTGTTGGTCATGGGAGTTCTGTGTGCCAAGATTGGTTAATTCCATCATTGGTGGGGTTTAGAATGCTCTTTGATTGTAGGCGAACTGTATGATATGATAGCTCTGTACACACTGATTTTGGTGCTTTTCCTCAGGTGCTTGTTGCTCCAGACTCTTTTGTGAAGCCTTCCAAATGCACTGTATGCCTTTCCGAATCTGTGATCTATCTATATATGGCAGGAATGGAATAATAATAATAACAAATATATTTTATTAGAAATAAAGGGGAATATGAGTTTGTGAATATATACATGTGGCAGGAATGGAATAATAGTAATAACAAATGTATTTTATTAGAAATAAAGGGGAATATGAGTTTGTGAATATATACAGTGGGCGGTGCCGGGGAGGGGCGGACCCTTAGGCCCCCCAGTTGATCAGTGTCCGGTAATCAGGCCCCAGGGTTGGTAGAAGTTGGACAGCCCTGCCTTAACCCATGGGAGGTTTTATTTGGAAGACCCAAAACCTGGTGGAAATGGTCCCATATCCCCTAGAGCAGGGATGGGCATCCTGCTCTTGCCGAAAAGAGGGAGGTCACAGGCGGCATCGCACAGGCTTCCGCCTCCTTGAAGCTCTCCTGCGCTATCGGGTCACAGGCGGCATCGTGCAGGAGACTGTCAGGGAGGCCGGGCTCTCCTGCTCGCGGACGCATGTGACCTCACTCAGGGGAAAGAGCAGGAAAGAGAAGGAAGAGGTAAAGGCGGGTGTGTGCATGGGGTGTGGATGAGGTACTCTCCCCTTCTCTCGCTTTCTCACACCGCACTCTCTCACTCCCCCCCCTCTCGCTCTCCCTCTCTCCGCTTTATCTCTCGCTCTCTCTTCCTCGTATTCTTTCCCACTTATCCTCGCTCTTTTATTCTCTCTCACGCGCTCCTAATACTCTTCTTACTCACTCACTCCCCTCTCTCTCACACACACTCCCTCTTTCTCTCGCTTTCTCACATCACACTCAAATTCTTCTCCCACGGCTTTTTCCCTCTCCCCCTCCCTCCCCTCCGTGGGAGCACACACCAGCCGAGGACTTATTGTGAGGAGACGCTTTTTCATCCTGGGAACTGGAGGGATGGTTTTCATATATAAGATTTTCTGCCTTGTGGGGTTTCCTGCCTGGATATTCTGGGTTATATGGCTGTGTGGAAAAGCCCTGAGTCCACAATGCAATATAATCCAGTTCAAAGCAGGTTCTATGGGATTTCCTGCCTGGATATTCTGGGTTATATGGCTGTGTGGAAGGGCCCTGAGTCCACACTGCAATATAATCCAGTTTTTTCCTGTAATAAGAGTATCTCTTTGTTGCAGGAATAATTGATAAGTGAAACTCAAAATGTGCTTTGAAGCGAATGTGACTGAAAATGATCATTAATATAATGAATCACAAATGACACAAATGTTCACATTTTGTTAACCATTGTTTTGTAAAATTTTAGTGAATAAATGTCATTTTTCCTGTGACAACCTCTCTTTTTCATTGCTCATAACATATACTCCTATCAGTCTTATTAATATATCAAAACGCAATGTAGTGCCTTATTTATTATTATTAAAGAAATGTAATTTATATTATGTAGAATGCAGTTCAGCCTTTAGGTGCGGCCCTCCATAATATTTTTTGGCTCTCATGTGGCTCCTTTGAAAAAATAATTGCCCTAGAGGCAGTTTTGTCCTAATATTCCACATTAGCCTAGTCCAAAAAAGAAGCAACAACATAAGTGTGAGAGAGTATGTTTGCACCCATGAGACATCAACCAGAAAGTGTTTTCAGAAAACCACGGCCACTAACTGCCTCTGCCTCTGCCTTTCCTTCTTTTTCTCCAGGACCCATGGGCCGTGGGGGATTTGGTGGTGGTGGTGGTGGTGGTGGTGGTGGCGGCGGCAGCAGCGGCGGTGGCAGTAACAGTGGCTCCGGTGGAGGCAGCAGGGGAGGCTTCCCCAGTGGGGGAGGTGGCCAGCAGCGTGCAGGAGACTGGAAATGCCCTAACCCGTAAGTAGCAAATTTAGTGATTTGAGTGGTAAGGTGTAAAAAAAAATTAATGACTACAATGAATGACTACAATGCCCATCCCTGCTCTAGGGGATATGGGACCATTTCCACCAGGTTTTGGGTCTTCCAAATAAAACCTCTTGTCTTGTAGAACATGTGAAAACATGAATTTCTCCTGGCGTAATGAATGCAATCAGTGCAAAGCCCCCAAACCAGATGGCCCTGGAGGTGGTGGGGGACCACACATGGGTGAGTAAAATGGTGTTTGGTTTGTTAAAGGAACATAAGTTAACATTTACTCAAAATAATTTTCTTGTCTGCCTCTGCCTATAGGGAAGGAAGGAAATGCATCCTGTTAGTTTCATTCTTTTTCTTTGCATTGTTTTATACTTTGGCATGCAGCCATCTGAATGTATGAAGTAAGCATTGGCGTTTTGAAAAGGAGGCCTATTCTCACAACCTGCTCTTGTTTGCTAGGAGGTGGATTTGGTGAAGAGCGACGTGGAGGCCGGGGAGGCTTTGACCGAGGCGGATTCCGGGGAGGGAGAGGGGGCGACAGAGGGGGCTTCCGTGGTGGAAGAGGCGGAGACCGCGGCAGCTTCGGACCAGGAAAAATGGATTCCCGGTAAATATTGATTAACAGAATGCTGTAAAAATTGGAGACCTGGGAACCAAACCCCTCCCTGCATTTTTATTTTTACAATTAATCATTCAGATCTAAACTTTTTAAAGTATGGAAATGTTTACAAATATGACAAAGTTAGAAAATACAGCATGCACAACGATGTCCTGCCCGTAAAAGAAATGGCTTCCCAACCACCTTTTGGGTTGATTTTCATAAGGAGGACCAGAATCTCACTGTAAAATAGTGCCCCCAAAGGATACTACAGTTTAAAGCTGCTGTGAGACCCAGCTTCAGAACCAACACAACACGTGTCCCTTGTCCTGTTCTTGATCTAGGTAATTCACCAAAGCCAGACCTGAAAACAAATCGAAATGGATTCAGACAATCTTTCATTCAGTAACCTCTATGGAGCTGAGAAGCCACCACATGGACTAGAACCTTCAAGGAAAAAACCAATTGGAGACTGACCAATATTACATAGAGGGGGTCAGGGATGTGCGGGTTTTTTTCTTCCTAATAGGCCTTTCCGCAGAACGGGATCTTATTTTTCAAGAGTGAGGGATTAAATATGCCTACCTTGGCTTTTTATTTCAGTATACATCCTCTTCAGTTGTCGCCTCACTGTAGGTGCTGCAACTGAACACACTATGCTAAGCTTTTATTTTCTCTTTGCAGAGGCGACCACAGACAGGACCGCCGTGAGAGACCCTATTGAGTCTGTACAGGATCCCAGACCATGTGAATTTATAAACTTTTTTATTTTGTATGATCTCCAGCTTCGTTGCAAATTGTGTGTCCTTTTGTTGGTTTGTGTACAAACTTTGTATTCCCTTCTATTAATTTTTGTTGACTGTACCTTGAAATCTGATACAGTTAAAGACAAAAAAGTTTTAGTCATGTATGTATTAAGGGCGGGGAGGGATAGGAGGCTTGAATAATAAAGATGTTTCAGTTAATTCTGAGAAGAGCTCCTTTGGTCTTTTTATCATAGAAATATAGAAGCAGCAAGACTATCTAAGAGAAGTGTTTATTCATTGTAAACATCGTTCTTTAATTTGTATTGATATGGCATTCTAAATGCATGACAGTTGAAGGCAAATTACTTATAATGTTTATCTCCCCACCAGAGTTTATATTCAACCTGAAGATCTATTCTGATCAACTCAGTTACAGTAGTTTCTCCTATGAACATTACATTACCACATAACCCACTACTTAGTCACAAAAGAAATATCTGGCTGTGGCTAAACAATCACTATCGCTAAACAGAAAGAGATCCACAAATACCAGTTTTCCCATCAAGAGTGAGGTTCTTCCCAAACCCCACCAGTATTCAAATTTGGGCTTATAGGTATTTGTGACAATTGGGTCCAGTGAATGAAAATGATTCCCGCATCTCGGGTAGTTACATTACGATTCAGAACAGGAGCAAAATTACAGTTACGAAGTAGCAACGAAAATATGGTTGGTCACTACGAAATGAAGAACTGCATTAAGGGATTGCGGCATTAAAAAGGTTGAGAAACACTGATGTAAGATCTGGAACTTGAATCCCCGTTGGACACCATTCCTCTTTTCATGGCTGCCACTATCTCATTTGAATTAAAGGTTTCTTCTCTGGTGTCTGTGAAATTGCACTCACGTGCAACTAATTCCTATACTGGCCCCTTGGTGATGCAGTGGGTTAAACTGCTGAGCTGCTGAACTTGCTGACCGAAAGGTTGGCGGTTCGAATCCGGGAAGCGGAGTGAACTGCTATAAAGCCCAGCTTCTGCCAACCTAGCAGTTCGAAAACATGCAAATGTGAGATCAGTAGGTACCGCTTTTATGGGAAGGTAATGGTACTCCATGCAGTCATGCTGGTCACATGACCTTGGAGGCGTCGACTGACAGCAGTGGCTCTTTGGCATAGAAATTGAGATGAGCCCCCTTCCCCTACAGTCAGATACGACTAGTTTTAATTTCGGGATACCTTTACCTTTTTAAAACTGACAATTAACCCCAATTCTCACTTCACTTACTCTTTTCTATGTACCTTGATTATATCTGTTGTGATCTATCACTAAAGTCTCAAGACATTCCACCAATTGCCACTCTCAACATTACCTTTCCTAATCCCCTCCTAACAGTTTACTCTAAAACTGCATACATACATTATCTTAGTGTAGTATATATTACATTAACCCAAAGTATACAAAAATCCTTGCCATAACAACTGCCACTCCAGGAACTGTTTGTTATTCTTGTGAGCCTAGTTTTCTGCTGACTCAATGTCTTTCATTCATACCTTGTGTTGATGTGCCATCAAGTCACGTCACCCCCGTTAAATGTACAGGATCTTGGGCAATACATACTCGGGTGGCTTTGTCAGTTACTTCCTCTGAAGTACAGCCCTCGGGACCTGGAATTTGTCTTTGGTTCCCATCAACATATTAACCAGGGCTCATCCTGTTTAGCTTCCAAAATCAAATGGCATCTAGTACCTCTGGGTTTTTTTGGACCCATCTACTTATAAAACCTGAATGACCAAAGTTTTTGCTGAGTGCTTCTCATCATAGTTGATGTGTGAGCACTATCCAGAAGTAGGGCCCATTGGCTAGTGTACCAGCAGTGGTCCACATATCGCCTTTAGTAAGCATTGCTATAATTAATTTTTTTGAGAGACAAGTAATAAATCAGATAGGCAAGTGTGAATGTTGCAGTTGGCCAGCTTGATTAGCATTGAAAAGCCGTGAAGCATCAAAGCCTGACTGCTTCCTGTCAGGGCCTGCTAACACCTCCCAACAAAGGATCCCCCCGGAAAGGAAGCGGGCAGACTTTGAAGCTGCAAGACATTTCAATGCTAATCAAGCTGGCCCATTGCAACATTCACACTTGCCTCAAACATGCATGAGCAGCTTCAAGAGCATTGAAATCCACGAGCATGTGGACAATTTCAACAGAAAGGAGGAAACCATGAAAATGAACGAAATCTGGCTACCAGTATTTAAAAAAATTAGGACAGTAAATAAAGACCAACACTCAAAAACAGGAATTCCAGACAAGAAACAATCAGGGCTAGCTAACAGCTCCCAACAAAGTATTCTCCCAGACAGGAAGCAGCCAGGCCTTGAAGCTGCAAGGCCATTCAATGCTTGATAATTGCAACATTCACACTTGCCTCAAACAGACAATAGTTCTTTCTCCCATCTAGACAGTCCACAGATATATAAACCCCACTTGCGTCATTTCCAACAGACCTCACAACCTCTGAGGATGCCTGCCATAGATGTGGGCAATACGTCAGGAGAGAATGCTTCTAGAGCATGGCCACACAGCCTAGAAAACTCTCAGCAACCCATTATTGAAAATGTCAGAAAATTGTTACAGTGCAGATCTGAAGAGTTCAAAAAGTACCAGATCCCATCTGATCATTGGTTGATCCTCCTTGCTTTGTAATTCTTATTTAGGGCTGCTGCTAGTAAATAACCTTGTATGTAAACAATGTTCCAATCCTGACACTGCTTTGAAAATGCAGGCAAATTACTTTGTCTCACTCTTTGATTACAAGATAAGGCTTTTGGACTAAAATTCCAGAAACCGATGTCAGGTTTTGCAGACATCTAACTGCCAGAGCAGGGAACTGACAGGCTCAATATGGGTAGGATTTTAGGATTGTGCCTCTTGCCTGGTTGGTTATTTAATCAATGTAACTGATTCTCTCCATGATTGTGGTCTTAAGACAAAGTGCCTTTTAGACCTGGGTTGTTTACATCCATGTGCGGTTGACGCCTAATTACTTCTCCTTAGAGGTAGCTGAATCATAGCCTCCAGCAAAGCATCCCACCTTCTCTAGAGCCACCTGTCCTTATCATGGACACTTCAAAGTTCCTTGTTTAAATACTAGTTTCCGTCCTTCAAGACATTCATAGCACCTGCCATGCAATTCGTCAACTCTTCAATTACTGGAGGCTGTAATAGACCATTTCTGTTCTGTAAGAGTCTATTTCCGGCTGTCGGGGAAGAATCCAAGACGGTTTGAGCATTATGTAACGACAGTGCGGACGTCATCTGTTTCTGTTAACCCTGTGCATTCCCACCTACTCCCTTAATGACTAAGGGCTGACTAGAGGATGGGTGGCAGAGCAGGTGATCTTGGGGGTTGCACAAAGGTGAGGGTGGATCATCAAAGCAACACAGAGGCAGGAGGAAGCATTGCTGGGATCTAGCGGTTGGCTCAGATTTAAGAGATCTGAGCTCAAATTCCTTCTTTGACATGAACCTCACCAGTTAACAAAGCACCAGTGACTCACACCTCTGCTAATCTTAGCTTGCAAATTTGTTGTGGAAGTAAACAGTGTCCCGAGTTCCTTAGAGCAGTGTTTCCCAACCTTTTTTGAGCCACGGCACACTTTTTGCATTTACAAAATCCTGGGGCACACCACCAACCAAAATGACACAAAATGACACTCTTAACACAGTAATACATATAGTTAATACGTTTTTAAATGTATTTATACACTCAGTGTGAAACCTGGGTCTGTTTCGATGAACACAACATAGATATCCTGGCAGGAATGGCAGAAAGACACAAACTTCCCACACAGAACTCCCATAACCAAGAGAAAATGCTATAAGAGTTTGACCTTGAGTTTTGGAGTTGTAGTTCACCTATATCCAGAGAGCACTGTGGACTGAAACAATGTTGGATCAGGACCAAATTTGGCATGAACACTCAATATGCCCAAATATGAACGCAGATGGAGTTCAGGGGAAATAGACCTTGACGTTTGGGAGTTGTAGTTGCTGGGATTTATAGTTCCCCTACAATCAAAGAGCATTCTGAACCCCACTATTTTTTATTTTTTATTTCAGGATTTTACCCCGCTCTTCTCAACCCCCGAGGGGGGACTCAGAGCGGCTTACAGTACGGCACAATTCGATGCTAACATCACAACAGCATAAAACCCCAAAACCCCACAACAATTAAAATACATTAAGATACATTAAAATACAGTTTCAACAGCATCATACACAGTCATTCCAAGTTAAGACAATAATAGAACTGGGTCAAACTTCCCACACAGAACCCCCAGGAGGCAAGAGGAGGTCTCTACTTGGGGAAAGGGAGGCGGGCCTTCCCAATGTATGGAGAGGGAGAGACCAAGTAGACAACAGGTGGGGAGGGGGTGTTTGTAACTTTGTGCTTTTATTGAGGTAGGTTTCTTTTTATACTTCAACACACTAGACTCTCCCCCCCCCCCTTTCCTGGTGGTTCCAATTTCCCACGGCACATCTGATGATCGCTCACGGCACACTAGTGTGCCCCGGCACACTGGTTGGGAAACACTGCCTTAGAGAGCCAGGAGACATAAACAATACATTAGACCCAAGATTTCTTAGCTCTGGATTTTTTTTTGTATTTTAGTTTTTTATTGCAGTTTTTCAGTGACATTGACACAAGATGTTATATTTGTCAAATGGGGCCAAGGTGGGAAGAGGAGGTATTGGGGGAGGGTGTGAGGGAATAGGGGTAATGGGTAGGCAAGGGAAAGGGTCATTAAAAAGACTTCCCAACAGTATCTCAAGAAAAGAATTCTTTTGTTTAAGCTAAGTGTTCATTGGTTATACAATTTCATTGATAATCACAGTAATAAAGCGAGGGTTGGCGAGGGGGAGGGGGTGAGGCCAGGGGGTGACATTATTACATCATTAAACACTAAACATCATCTATATTAATCACAAATTGTCTTCCCTTGTTTTGCAAGTAGCTTTGGAAGGTAGACCAGTCCGTTCTTTTCTTTTTTCCACATAATTTTTGAGATAAGATGTCCATTTGTATGAAGTCCATTATCTTTAACGTCCATTCCTCTATGTCTGGTACGCTGTTTTGTTTCCATTTTCTAGCTAGAGTCACTCGGGCGCATGTACTAAGGAGGAAGAGCATCTTGTCTTGATTTTTTGTCAGTGTGGGTCCAGTTAAGCCGAGGAGGTATATTTGTGGATCGATTTTAAATTTTGCCTTAATAATTTTTTGTGATTCCCTATGTATTAATTTCCAGTATCTTGCTACTTTTTTACAGTCCCACCATTGATGTATGTATGTACCCAATTCTTTGTTGCATTTCCAACATTTGTTGGAAATGCCTTCATTAAACTTAGCGAGCTTCTGTGGGCTTAAATGCCACCTAAAGTGCATTTTAATCCAGTTTTCTTTTATGTCCGTTGCAGTCGTGTATTTAAGTTTTCTATTCCAAACCTCCTCCCATTGTTTTAGGAGTATCGTGTGCTTGAGATCCCTTGCCCACCTAATTTGGCAGTCTTTAACCTGTTCTTCTGCAGTAAACCATTTTAGCAGGTGTTTGTAGATCAAGCTTATGCCCTTTTTTTGTGTTTTAATCATTTGGTCCCAGAGGTTGTTTTTTTTCTTCTAGAAAGCCTATTTTGGAGTCTTCTTTAAATATTTGATGTGCTTGATGATATTGGAACCAACTAATGTTGTAGTTAGCTTCTTTTATCTCCTCCATGGATTTGATATGCCATTTGTCATTGTGCCTTCCTCTTTGCATGTTTCTCCCTTTCGCCATCCATTCATGCCTCTTCAAATTCTACAGCACTGCTGTTCACAGCTGACCTCCAGTTAGAGCGCTCAAGGGCTAGGGCTTCCCAGTTCTCAGTGTCTATGCCATAGTTTTTGTAGTTGCTGGGATTTATAGTTCACCTACAATCAAAGAGCATTCTGAACCCCACCAATGATAGAATTGGGCCAAACTTCCCACACAGAATCCCTATGACCAATAGAAAATACGGTGTTTTCTGATGGTCTTTGGCAACCCCTCTGACACCCCCTTGCAACCCCCAGATTGAGAAACACTGCCCTAAAGGTACCAGATCTTGTTTGTTCTTCGAAACTAAATAAGGTCAGCCTTGCTTAGAGCAGAAATCAGAGATTGCCAGCAAACTACTAGGTGCTGAAGGCTATATTTCAGAGGAAGGAACTGGCAAAACCACTTCTGAATATTCCTTGCCTAAGAAAACTCTGTTAAAATGTATATGGTTGCCCTAGTCAACAGGTGACTTGAAGGTACACATAGACATACACATACAATTGTTTTCTGGAAACACCTTTTTGTAAACCACTAAATCCTTTAAGTTACTTTTTTTTAGATGCTGTTTTTTTATTATAGGGAGGGGTGTGTGTGTTTGTGCATATAACATTTAGTCAGCAAGTAACAGGTGAAACTAACAGCTACTGTTGTAATCATTACCTAGACATTTTTTCCCCTCAAGGTACATTCCTTTGGCAAGAATGTCTGGCACGTGGGCTTTGTGCAGTAAAACCAGTTTCTGATGGTGACCACTAGAATAATGTTATTCTTGGCCATGATCAAGAACACAGATAAGTACACTAGTCCCAAGCTGGAGGGGATATGTTGACACTGAAGAACTGGATCTGCCACTTGTCCGTTGTATAAGATGTTGACTTGCATCCAGAAATGGGGAAAAACAGGCGCAAGGACCAGCTTTCTTATTAAGACATGTTGCCTGCTTTGAAACATTCTCTAACCTTGTTAACCTTAGGTATTACTCTAGTAAGGAGTAGCCTACGCATGACAACAGTGCAGTCAATCCTTCCCTGTATTGCAGCCCATAAAGTTCCGTTTTAGTTAAAATAAATTCACTTTGAATGCATTGTCCTTTCTCTGCAGAGGTGTGCCATTTATTTTGACAAATCTAAAGAAAGATTTGTCAAAATAATATCTCAGTTTTTACACAAAGAGTAATATGTTAGAGCCTAAAAAGGAATGGAATACATTTACTTAATTTGCAGAATAAAGAGGAAAGATAAATATAAGGAATTGAATAAGATTATACTCATGACATAACGATCGTAATAAATACAGCAACATTTGTAAACTGGCGAGGGAGAAAGAGGGAATAATGTAAACATGTGTTCTCCATCGTGGTCTCTGTGAAATCACACATATGGTATTTCCATGGAAAATGTTTTGAATGTATAGTTTGTGTAGCACTATTCACAATAATTTTAAAATAATAATAATAGAGTCTCACTTATCCAACATATATGGGTCGGCATAACATTGGATAAGCGTAAATGTCGGATCATAAGGAGGGATTATGGAAAAGCCGATTAAATGTCCAATTATGTTAGGATTCTACAAATCCAGCACCAAAACATCATGTTTTAAAGCCAATTGATAGAAAAAGAAGTTCAATACACAGTAATGTTATGTAGTAATTATTATATTTATGAATTTAGCACAAAAACATCGCAATGTATTGAAACAGCTGTGGATCAGGGTGGGAGGCAGACTGTGTTGGATAATACAGAACGTTGGATGAGCGAAGGTTGGATAAGCGAGACTCTACTGTAATAATAATAATACTTTTAAAAGTAATGGAACATATCAAATCTTGACATTGTTATCATTCAGTAATAGTGTGATTGCATTATTGAGTTCCTTGATTTTTTTTTAAAGCTTTGCCTAAAATTTGTATGTCAATTTGTGGTGACCCTATGAATTTCATAGGGTTTTTTTTTAAAGTAAAGGAATACTTAATAGTTTGTTTGCCATTGCCTTCTTCTGCAAGATGGCCAACAGCACCTGGTATCCTTTGGAGCAGTGGGTCTCAACCTGTGGGTCCCCAGGTGTTTTGGCCTACAATTCCCAGAAATCCCAGCCAGTTTACCAGCTGTTAGGATTTCTGGGAGTTGAAGTCCAAAACATCTGGGCCCCACAGGTTCAGAACCACTAGTTTAGAGATGTGACTGCTTAGCATCCAAGATTGGACACCAACAGAATTATTCCAAGGTTTACCTTTATTGATATCTCACATTCCTTCAACTTCTGTTTCACCCTTTCTCAAAGAAGCTCAGGGCGCTATCTACACCTCTTCCCCCACTTTCCATTTTATCCTGAAGACAACCCCATGAGATAGGTCAAAAATAGGAAAAGGCGCAGCTGATCTGAGACTAAGTGGAATTGAACCTAGGTCTGAATTTATCCTGACACTCTTCTTGGCTTTTCTTCGCAAACGAAGCAAGCACGTTGATGATTCGGAGGTTGGATGTGTCCTTTGAGCCTGTGCAATGGATTTTTCTGGTGGAGTGCAGCGTGCACAGAACTAGCCTCACCCTTTAAACCAAAGGTTCATCTGCTGGGGCCTAGCAAGCTGGGACGGTGGCAGCGAGGTCCTTAGGTCGTAGATTTGGTTCGAGGTTCCTTCTCCAGATGGTTGACCTTACAGGGTTAAATGAGCACCATCTGCCCTGGTTTGAAATCAGAGTTTTCCTTCTCCTAGGATGGTTGTCAAAAGGCTAGAGAGCCCATTCTGCCCTTTGACGCTCTTTGTCAGACCCTTCGGTTGTGACCTGTCTGGCATGGGAGGCCCTACAGGTGGCTATTATGCCACCGCCAGCATAGCTCACAACTTCTTTAGGGTACGCAAGCCACTCACCCACAACAAGGGGGCGCCAACGGTGAGGATCCTGACACTAAATTTTTGCTAATGAATATTTATTAGAGTAGAAACAAATTCCTCAAATCACCCTACATGGGCTGAATACTAGAACCCCTGGATTCTTAGCTGAAGCAACCTCTTGGATCTCAGTTAGGTATCCAGCTTCACCTGATCTGTCCTCTGTGATGTAGGAAGGTATGGGTGGTACAGAGCAATGGGCAGCCCCACAGCAGACAAGCCTGGGGAAGTGGAAGTGTCCTATAGTGACAGAGGATTGAATGGGGAACCTCCACTAGATCAACTTCAGCCCCAAAACTAGAGGTTCTCTCCTTTTGCCACTACATCACACAGGTATGTGACTTCTGATTGAGGAATGAGGAAAAATCAACTTCAAAAAATGTTGCCTAACTCTAGATAGTTGGAAACATGACTGATAAGTCCCTGTTCTTTGTGGTCACTTGTATGGGTGGATGACGTCTGACTAGACCTGGGCAACAGAGCATTGGGTTCTACCACTTATTCATGAGGGCTGCCCACATTCTTAAGGAAGAGAGAGAGAGAGAGAGAGGGAGAGAGATCAAAGGTGGAAGGAAGAGAACGAGCAATTAATTTCCCCTGCTTTTGTACCTCGAACAGGAACCTAAATGACAGTAATTAGGCAGAGGTTCAAGATACGCAGATACGTGATCAAGAAAGGTCTTAGTGATAAACTTGATAGACACAAGAGTAAGGGTAGTAAAAGTGGGAGCAACCAGAACTGCGTTGCATATAGGCTCCTATATTATGTTTCATTTGTTTATTACTCATTGTATTCAATGATAAGGACACCGTTTCTTAAAATCCCAGACAGGACTGAACAAGTAGTAATTATTCGGGGGTGAAATGAATGTACTCTATGCATGTTCTTTTGTCATTATTAGATTTGCATGTACGAGGGTGGGTCAATAAGTCCGTGACTTTTTGAATTTCCTGCCTCTTAACTGAAAGGGCAACACTGCTCCTGTCAACAGGCATCTGTCAGTTGACTCCTGTCAAAATTTGGACAAACTGCGTCATTTAGTTTGTGTTTGGCAGCCATTGATAGCAGACTACCGCGTGATTTGAGGAGAAAATGGAAAAAAGTGAATTTTGTGTGCTCATTAAGCATTATTTTTTGCGGAAAAACACCATCACTCAAACCGAGGCTAAGCTTGATAAATACTATGGGGACTCTGCACCATCAATTTCAATGGTAAAAAGTGGTTTACTGAATTTTGCATGGAAGATGCCGAACATTCTGGATGCCCAGTTGATGTCTCTACACCTGAAACAATTGAAAAAATTCACGATATGGTGTTGGCCGATCGGAGATTGAAAGTGCGAGAGATTGTGGAAGCCATAGGCATCTCACATGGCTCAGTGGTTTTCAATTTTAAATGATCACTTGGGTATGAGAAAGCTTTCCGTAAGATGGGTGCCGCGTTTGCTCACAATTGACCACAAACGTAATCGTGTGACAATTTCACAGGAGTGTTAGGTGTTGTTCAACCGCAATATGGATGGGTTTTTACACCGTTTCATAACCGTGGACGAAACATGGATCCACCACAACACACCAGAGACCAAACAGCAGTCAAAACAGTGGGTTTCTTGGGGTGAATTGGCGCCAAAGAAGGCCAAGGTGGGTTTGTCAGCCAATAAAGTCATGGCGACCGTTTTTTGGGATGTACGCGGTATAATCCACATTGACTACCTTCAAAAGGGGGAAACAATCAATGGCGAATATTATGCCAACTTATTGGGTCAATTTAATGAGTATTTGGGAAAAAAACACGACCGCATTTGGCCAAGAAAAAAGTTCTTTTGCACCAGGACAATGCAAGGGTGCCCACGTGTGCAGTTGCCATGGCAACAATCCATGAATTGGGATACAAATTGCTCCTCCATCCACCCTATTCTCCGGATTTAGCCCCGAGTGACTATTTATTGTTTCCAAACCAAAAAAAATGGCTCAGCGGTAAGAGATTTGACTCCAACAATGAAATCATCTCACAAACAAATACCTATTTTGATGACCTCGACAAATCTTATTTTTTGGAAGGGATAAAAAAAAATTGGAGAAATGTTAGACAAAGTGTATAGAGCTCAAAGGAGACTACGTTGAAAAATAAAAAAAAATTTTTAATCCAAAAACCTGTGTTTTATTCAAAAAGTCACTGACTTATTGACCCGCCCTCGTAAATCAGGATTACAGCCGGCAAACTGCCAACTTAGAGATATTTTTGAACCCAAAAGCTGGAGCAAGGAAGCATATCTACTCCAGATGGTACTCTGAAGGGCATCCAAATATGGACTTCCCATAACCTAAATGGCAGGTGTTGAATGGTAAAGAGAGGGAAGGTGTAGTACCACCACAAGCGTGTACCTGTTGTACCTCACCTAATGCCGCAAGGAGGTGTGGGTAATAATTCACCACCATGACCACCATCGCCACCATTATCTGTGGACTAACCAACTGTGGCCCTTGGATAGCATCTCTGACATCACTACTTGGTATCACCAGATAGAAATGAAGTGGTAATTGCTTCTCTGTTGGGGTTTATGACTTGCTGAATTAAATGCCAAATGTGAAAATGGGAATACCTTTGGAAAGCAGAGAATCAAGGCAGTTTTAAATGACACCTAAAAGGAAAGGTTGCTCAAATTCCTAATTCTTTCAAAATGAAACTACACAGGCTCAGAACATCCAAATAGGAAGATGGTATCCGGGGAAGGCTAAGGCCTCAAGGTTGGGGCCAACTCAGAAGGACGGATAGGATCAGAATTGGTTCCCCAAAGGATGTTTACTGGGGACCTGGATTAAATATAAGCATTGCAAGTGGACTGAATTCTAAATTACTAGGAAGCATGAATCTAAAAGACAAAAAAATAACCTGCTATGTAGTTAAGGCCAGCCAAGGTGTTTAGATCCTGGAGACAATGGAAAAGATGGTGTTTCCTTCCCGGAAGCTGATTGGGCTGTAGCTAAATTCTTTTTTTGTATGCATTGATCACCCCTTATCCAGAATTCAGAAACCTGAAATACTCCAAAATCTAAAACTGTCTACATGGAAGTCTGAGATGCATTGAGCCTCTGCTTTCTGATGGTTCAATGCATACATACCCTTTTTCATGCACAAAAATATTACAAAGATACGAATAATCTTGGAGGCTCTTTTTTTGGAGGCTTCTAAACAGAGGCTGGATGGCCATCTGTTGGGGGTGCTTTCAATGTGATTTTCCTGCTTCTTGGCAGGGGGGTTGGATTGGATGGCCCAAGGGGGTCTCTTCCAACTCTATGATTCTATTCTACTTTCAGGCTATGGGCACTGCAATTGAAGGGAGATGTTGACAAGCTCGAATGTGTCTAGAGGAGGCCGACTCAAAGGATCAAGGGTCTGGAGAACAAGCCCTATGAGGAGCGGCTTAAAGAGCTGGGCATGTTTAGGCTGAGAGGAGACATGATGAGGGCCATGTATAAATATGTGAGTGGAAGTCATAGGGAGCAGGAAGCAGGGTTATTTTATGCTGCCATGGAGACTAGGATGCAGAACAATGGCTTCAAACAACAGGAAAGGAGATTCCATCTGAACAGGAGGAAGAACTTCCTAACTGTGAGAGCTGTTCAGCAGTGGAACTCTCTGCCCTGGACTGTGATGGAGGCTCCTTCTTGGATGTTTTTAAACAGAGACTGGATGGCCATTTGTTGGGGGTGCTTTGAATGTGATTTTCCTGCTTCTTGGCAGGGGGTGGGACTGGATGGCCCAAGAGGTCTCTTCCAACTCTATGATTCTATAAGGTGTATATAATACATAAATGATTTGCAAATACAGGTATTCCAGAATACAAAACACCTGAGACAAAAATGTCTGGCCCCAAGCATTTTATATAAAGGATGCTTAATCTGTACATCTGAAAGGTAGGTAAAGGTAAATGTTTTCCCCTGACATTAAGTCCAGTTGTGTCCGACTCTGGGGGATGGTACTCATCTCCATTTCTAAGCGGAAGAGCCAGCACTATCTGTGGATGCCTCCAAGTTCATGTGGCCGGCATGATTACATGGAGCACCGTTACCTTCCCGCCGGAGTGGTACCTATTGATCTACTCACATTTGCATGTTTTTGAACTGCTAGTTTGGCAGAAGCTGGGGCTAACCGCGGGAGGTAGTTTAAGGGACTTCTCCAGCTGGGAAGCTGCCATCATAATATTTCCTTGCCTCACAATCTTCCAATTGAAGCAGAACTCTCACTGACTAATAGTAGAACTGGGCCTCTCTATATTAGCAGGGTTGGCAAAGTATGGTCCACCACTCTCATGCATCCTGCAATGCTGCTTTTATGGCCATTAAACCCCCTCGAAGCATGACTTCTCTCTCTTTAAAACCTCAAAAACAGCAATGAATCTTTTAAATAGGTCTGCAGGACCCAAAGGAATTGTCCACCCCAGTGTTGCTGTTGTGTATCTTGTGGTGAATCTATCACAGGGTTTTCTTTGCAGAATTTCTTTTGGGGAGATTTGCCCTTGCCTTCCTCTGAGGCTAAGAATAGCGTTACTTTCCCAAGATAATCCAGTAGTTTCCAGTAATTTGAAACCTAGTCTCCCAGTGCCTCATCCAGAGTTGCTTTGAGAGGTCTTTTCTCTGAAGAGTGACACATAAATTAGATAGAGATACATTACGTACCACTAGGAACATAGGAGGCAGATCAGAGGTCGGGGTAAGTGTTTATGGCTCACTGGTTAATAAATGACTTTAAGGATGTGGGGAGGTTTCCCCATATCTCCTTCGGGGAGATAGAGGTGGGGTACAAAAATAAAGTTGTTGTTGTTGTTATAAACACAACAAGATTAGTGCACAGCAAACAAGATCACTATACTGGCTGTTGTATTGGATCACATGTCAGACACTTCCCAAGTATCTAGGACTGTGTGATGTATCAGCAAATAATGTGTGCAGATCCGAGTAGGGTGGCCTTTTGCAGCTGACAGATATAATAATAATACACTTTATTTATATTCTGCTCTTCTCACTCCGAAGGGATTACAGATACACATACTGTACTTAGCAGACAATCCCTGACGTTTCCACAATAAACACATATAGACGAACAGAGGCAAACTCTGGCCACCAGGGGGAGCTGACACACTCCTTATTTCTCAGAATTCCCAGCGTCCCTTGTTGTTCCTTTCGCATTCCTCAGCATTCCTGGAGTTCTTTAATGGCCTCATAATTCAGTCAAAATTTGCCTCCCCACTTAATGTGGTACCTTTATCTCCTACTTGACAGGTCCAACTATCTTTTGGGCTGCAAAGGTCGACAGCAGGCTACACTTAAAGGTAGAGCACCCACCTCGACCCGGGCAGGCCACAAACTCATGACCTACTGGTCAGAGAGATCTTATGCAGCTGACACTTAGCCAGCTGCACCACATTCCTGGTGCATGGTAATTTTTAGTGCCGATTGTGTTTAAGTGGCACTGCACCCAGTGTGCCGATCACCACTGGGACCAGCTTTACTGGCTTGTGCCAGAGTCTTTGCAGTTTGATCTTTAAATCCTATTTATTATTATTAATAATAATAAATTATTATTCTTGGATAAAACATTGCCAATGAATACTGTGCTTGACTGTAGGCTATGTTTCTGAGGAACTGACAAAACTGCCATTGAGTATTTCCTGACTAAGAGAACCCTATGAAAATTCATAAGGTCATCATCATAAGTCAACCAACAACTTGAAAGCACATACATGCATATTAATGATAAATAAATGTTATATATCAGGGAGAACAAAAATCAATTTTGGATTATCCCATTTTTGCAAATATTTATTTCCTCCCAAAGTACTTACATCCTGTCCCAATAGTTGTAGGA
This sequence comes from Anolis apletophallus, assembly GCA_030556195.1. Lineage (NCBI taxonomy): Eukaryota > Metazoa > Chordata > Lepidosauria > Squamata > Anolidae > Anolis > Anolis apletophallus. The sequence goes on along the minus strand of JARBWK010000008.1, from coordinate 136,942,116 downwards.
GTGGGTTGTGTCCTGAAAGCAACAGCCCTATTTTCATTGTCATCCAGGCTCTGTCCAAACTACTTTCAATTCTCCTTTTGGGAACATTTTTTCCTGGGAGGGAAAGCAGTCAGGAAGCTGAGATCAGAGACAACTCTGCCTGCTGGGATTAAATTAGCGCCTTGATGGATGCTCCTGCTAGAAGCTTAAACAATGCAACCCCCCAAATCGCAGGGGCTGAGAAGGAAATAAGGTTGTGTGATAGCATCTGCACACTAACACCTATTTAAGGGTTGCTAGTATTTATCCTTAGAGCGCATAGGGCAGAAGCATGATAGGCAGAAGTCTACTGTGCCTTTCTTTTTTCCAGCAATAAGAGGATTGAAGGAGGGGAAGGAAAGCTTTGTTGTTATCATTAAGGTAACTTCAATGTATGGTGAACATATCACAGCCAGATACAGTGAAGAGATCTGCCCTTGCACTTTGCTACTCTATTGCCGAGTGCGCATGCCCAGTGTGGAACACACCTCGCCACGCTAAAACAGTGGATGTGGCTCTTAATGAGACATGCCGCATTATCACAGGCTTTCTGGGCCCGACACCACTGGAGAAATTACACTGTCTAGCCAGTATTGCACCACCTGATATCCGCCAGGAGGTAGCAGCCAATAATGAAAGGACCAAGGCAGTGACATCTCCAACCCATCCCCTGTTCGGATATCAGCCAGCATGCCACCACCTTAAATCAATAAATAGGTTTCTAAGATCTAAAGAGATATTTGCAGGAACACCTCAGCAAGCGAGAGTCCAAAAGTGGCAGGCTAAAACCCAGCACCTCAATCCATGGCTGATACCAAATGAGAGACTCCTTCCTGGGCACACAGAAAACTGGGCAACTTGGAAGGCACTGAACAGACTGTGTTCTGGCACCACGAGATGCAGAGCCAACCTTAAGAAACGGGGCTACAAAGTGGAGTCCATGACATGTGAGTGTTGAGAAGAGCAAACCACAGACCACCTACTACGATGCAACCTGAGCCCTGCAACATGCACAATGGAGGACCTTCTTATAGCAGCATCAGAGGCACTCCAAGTGGCCAGCTACTGGTCAAAGGACATTTAATAGAATGCCAAGTTTGTAACTTTGTGTTTTCTCAAATGCATTGGTTTGCTCCTGATACAATAAATAAATTAAATGTATGGCCATCCTGTGAATGAGAGATCTCCAAGTCATGCTCTGTTCTGCTCTGCTCTGCTCATGTCTTGCAAACCCTTGATTGAATCTATCCACTTGAAATGTAGTCTTTCTCTTTCTTCCTTCTAAATTACCAAGCATTTTCTGTAAAAAGGAGGAAGGAAATGGGGGGAAACAAACAAATGTGACAGCACCTTCCGATGATAAGTCCAAAGTATGACAGTCCCAGTTTAGTCATCTTAGCTTTTAGGGACAACTCGGGTTTGATTGGCTTTAATACCCATATACTAAGCTTTTTAGCAGTCCACAGGAGCCATAGAACTCTTTTCCGATACTTCAAATGCATTCATTTTCTTCCTATTACATGTTTGATTTCTCCCTTTTGAATAACAGAATTTATTTATTTATTTATTTATTTTCGACATTTATATGCCGCCCTTCTCACCCCGAAGGGGACTCAGAGCAGCTTACTAGTAAAATGTAAATACAATATATTATATGATTGCCACAGCACAATATTAATATATTACATTGTACTATAACATTATACTGTAATATAAATATATAATTATAATATATTATTAGTAGTAGTAATACCGTAGTATATTGTATTATAATACAATATACGATTGTAGTTTTTAACTGTTAATTTTATATGTTTTTATATAACTGTTTTTATCTTGTGATGTATTGTATATGGCCACTTGTTGCTGCTTGTTCACCGCCTTGAGTCGCCTTCGGGCTGAGAGAGGCGGTATAGAAGCATGGCAAATAAATAAATAAATAAATATTATAATATAATATAGAATGATAACACATGTGAAAGGAATCTAGGTAGACCACAAGCTAAACATGAGTCAACAGTGTGATTTTTTTATTGTGTCGGAAGCGACTTGAGTACATATTGCAATTCTCTTCTGGTGTGAGAGAATTGGCCGTCTACAAAGATGTTGCCCAGGGGACGCCTGGATGTGTTGCCATCCTGCTGGGAGGCTTCTCTCATGTCCCCGCAAGCTAGAGCTGACAGATGGGAGCTCACCCCATCTCACAGATTCAAACCGGCAACCTTCAGGTCAGCAACCCAACCTTCAGGTCATCAGTTCAGCTGGGATAAGGGCTTAACACACTGCACCACTGCGGCTTCGAACAGTGTGATGCGGCTGCTAAAAAAGCCAACGCGATTCCAGGCTACATTAAGAGAAGCATAGCATTGGAATCAAGGGAAGTCAAGTCTCATTGGTGAGACATCACCTGGAAGACTGCACAGTTCTCAGCAACATGATTCAAGAGGGATATTGACAAGCCAGAATATGTCCACAGAAGGGCAAACAAAATTATCTATGATCTGGAAGCCTCCTTTGTTGGGAGGTGTTTGCTGGCCCTGACAAGAAACAGCCAGGCTTTGAAGCTTCAAGGCTTTTCAATGCTAATCAAGGTGGCCAATTGCAACCTCAACCCGCCAGGCATGTAGCGGGGGGGGCTAAAGGGGCTTCTCAGGGTGGTCCGCGAAAAGGCCTTACTGGTACATTATTTAAACTGTTATGTTTATTCATATCATGATCTGATCACCATGCTCATTATATCCCACATTAATGGGGTTATTGGGATAACAATACAAAAGATTTGCTAGGGTAGACCCTCTTCCACCCAGTCTCCCCCCGAACCAAACTCAGCCCCCTCCGAAACAAAATCCTGGCTACGGCCCTGCAACCCGCCAAGAGTTCTTTCTCCCAACCTGGACATTCCACAGACAGATAAACACACTTGCCTGTTTTCCAACAGATCTCTTTGAGAATGCCTGCCATAGAAGTGGGCAAAACGTCAGGAGAGAATGCTTCTGGAACATGGCCATGCAGCCCGGAAAACTCACAGCAACCCAGTGATCCCACCCATGAAAGCATTTGAGAACGTATTATTTCTTATTTTACACACACACTACGTTTTAAAACCTTTTTTTTTTGGCTCCGTACAGCAAACCCTGTGAGGCAGATTAAGCTGAGAGAGTATGGCCTGATGTATGGATTTCACAGCTGGAGAGGAACGTGACCCTGGGATTAACCTGGCAGCAGAAGTCATGCTCCAGCCACGTGGCTCTAAAATTGCCTTTGCATCTGTCTGACAAAACATTCACACCCGAAAAGAAACACATGAACACAGCCTCGGGACGGGAGCAACAGTTATCAGAGCCACAGAAGGCTCCTGCCCCTTTGTTTCTTGTCCCTGGAGGCCTCACCTGTCGACTATGACAGGTTCCAACTCACATGCGGCGGGACAGGAAACCTTTAATTTCCCTGACAATTTCCCTGACAGATGTTGAATCACCCTTCACGTGCCGCTTGGCTGGAAACGCAAAGCTTGGGAACTCCTGGAATGTCCGAGGCTTGAACCCGAGTCCCTGCCGTGGGAACCTGTGACAGGTCCACACAACGAAACCATGTGACGAAGTCATGATTACCATAATTCACAGCCCTAAATATACCTCTTTCATGCACAGCAACCTCTGTCTGTGTTTCTCTGTGATCCATGGGTGCCTCTACACCAGGCATGGGCAAACTTTGGCCCTCCAGGTGTTTGGGACTCCAACTCCCACCATTCCTAACAGCCTCAGGCCCCTTCCTTCTCCCCCTCAGCCGCTTAAGCGGCTGAGGGGGAGAAGGAAAGGGCCTGAGGCTGTTAGGAATGGTGGGAGTTGGAGTCCCAAACACCTGGAGGGCCAAAGTTTGCCCATAACTGCTCTACACTGTAGGTTTACTGTAGTTTGACTCCACTTTACCTGCCATGGTTCAATGCTATGAAATCCCAGGAGCTGCCAAAATACCACTCCTATATAACCATAGCCTTGGCAGTTCAAGTGGTATCAAACTGCATTAATTGTACAGTGTAGATCAGTGTTTCTCAACCTTCCTAATGCCGTGACCCCTTAATATGGTTCCTCATGTTGTGGCGACCCTCCCAACCACAATATTATTTCCGTTGCTCCTTCATAACTGTAAATTTGCTAATGTATGAATCGTAATGTAAATACCTCATATGCAGGATGTATTTTCATTCGCTGGATCAAATTTGGCACAAATACCCCACATGGCCAAATTTGAATACTGGTGGGGTTAGGGGGGATTGATTTTGTCATTTGGGAGTTGTAGTTGCTGGGATTTATAGCTCACCTACAACCAAAGAGCATTTTGAACTCCACCAACGATGCAATTAAACCAAATTTAGCACACAGAATTCCCATGACCAACAGAAGGGTCTGGTGGGCGTTGACCTTGAGTTTTGGAGTTGTAGTTCACCTACATCCAAAGAGCACCGTGGACTTAATTATAGATCTGGACGAAACTTGGTACAAATACTTCATCCAAATGTGAACACTGGTGGAGTTTGGGAATATAGACCTTGACATTTGGGAGTTGTAGCTGCTGGGATTTATAGTTCACCTACAATCAAAGAGCATTCTGAACCCCACCAACGACAGAATTGGGCCAAATGTCCCACACAGAACCCCCACGAGCAACAGAAAATACTGTGCTTTCTGATGATCTTTGGCGACCCCTGTGACACCCTCTTGCGACCCCCCAGGGGTCCTGACCCCCAGGTTGAGAAACGCTGCTTTAGATGGAAATAAAGGGACACCATATCAAAATGAGTTGGGAACATGCACAACAAGATCCATTCCTAAACTTCCAGGCTCAACTTCCATTTGAGAAAGTCTTTGCATGCAAATGTGGGTAAATCTATATTTCCCGCCTTTGCTCTCCAGCTATAATAACAGATCTAAATTAAAGTGTCCCGAAGCAGTATTTTCCGGCATAGTTTTAGTTTACGATTCCCATTGTTCTGGGCAAGTAGTCATACTAACTTGGGCTTATGAATGAGCATTGCAGTTCCAGTTTCAAAACATCCGGAGATCATTGCCTGAGAAGACTAAGCTAACAAATGGTAAACAATTTCCATATTCAAAAGCACATTAGATAGTCGGCACTGTCTCCATTAAGGATACAAAGCAAATAAACTGCTGCCTTCCACCCAACTTTCTTATGCTAATGGCAGAAAATGCAAGCTTTCAACATTCACAGAAGGAAAGGGCCTGAGGCTGTTAGGAATGGTGGGAGTTGGAGGAAAGTTCTTCCACAGTTAAAGGGCCAAGTTCTATACATATTTAAGAAGTTGCAAACCTACTATTTACTTGTCAGAAGCAAGTTGAGGGTACAGTTAAAATGCATTTAAAAACATAAACAAAGTTTTTAAAATGGCATTATGCAAGTTTTAAAATGGCATTGATGAAAACAACCAAGAGATCCAGGAGCTGTTGGCAAAGAAGAGAACCACTCACCAGGCATTCCTCGCCCAGCCATCTTGCCATGTAAGAAAAGCAGCCTTTCGTCTCGCATGTAGTAAACTCCAACAAAAACTCAGAGACATCCAGAACAAGTGGTGGATTGATTTATCAGAAAAGACACAACGCTGTGCAGATCTCGGTGATCACAGAGGTTTTTATGAAGCTCTCAAAGCAGTGTTTGGACCTACTTATCAGGTCCAAAGCCCCTTATACAGTACAGATGGTCAAACACTAATTACTGATAAAACCTCCATCCTGAACCGATGGGCTGAACATTTTCAGGGTCTCTTTAATGCCAGCCGAGTAGTCCAAGGTTCAGCTATCCAACACATGATACAACAACCAATGAAAAATGAACTGGACACAGCTCCCACTCTGGAAGAGACCCTTGAGGCCATACAGCAGTTGAAAAATGGCAAGGCAGCCGGGATCGATGGAATCCCACCTGAAGCTTGGAAACAGGGAGGTCATGTACTGCATGCTAAATTCCACGAGCTCCTTGTGAGTTGCTGGGAAAAAGGTGAACTGCCATCAGATCTCCGAGATGCAGTTATCATCACCCTGTATAAGAAAAAGGGAACAAAATCCGATTGCTCAAACTATCGAGGTATAACACTGCTCTCCATTGCTGGAAAAATCCTTGCAAGGATACTCCTGAACAGATTAGTTCCGGCTATTGCAGAAGAACTTCTCCCTGAAAGCCAATGCGGCTTCAGAGCAAATAGGAGCACCACAGATATGGTTTTTGCCCTTAGACAACTGCAAGAGAAATGTAGAGAGCAGAACAAAGGACTCTATGTAACATTTGTCGACCTCACCAAAGCCTTCGACACTGTGAGCAGGAAAGGTCTGTGGCAGATCCTGGAACGTCTAGGATGTCCCCCAAGTTCCTCAAAATGATTGTCCTGTTACATGAGGGCCAGCACGGTCAAGTCAGATATGGCGATGCTCTCTCGGAGCCCTTTCTCATAACTAATGGAGTGAAACAAGGTTGTGTTCTTGCACCAACCCTATTTACAATCTTCTTCAGCATGATGCTCCAAAGGGCTATGGCAGACCTACAAGAAGAAGACGGCATATATATACGCTATCGTACTGATGGTAGCTTGTTCAACTTAAGCCGTCTGAGGGCTCGCACTAAGACTCTAAACTATCTAGTCCGTGAGCTACTTTTTGCTGACGATGCTGCCCTTGTCGCCCATTCAGAAGCAGCCCTGCAGCGCCTCACATCCTGCTTTGCAACAGCTGCAGAGCTGTTTGGGCTGGAAGTCAGCCTGAAGAAAACAGAAGTCCTCTACCAGCCCGCACCACAGGAAGAACACCACCATCCTCACGTCAGCATAGGCACATCTGTGCTTAAGTCCGTTCAGCAGTTCACCTACCTGGGAAGCATCATCTCTTCAGACGCCAAGATTGACAAAGAGATAGATCACAGATTATCAAAGGCATATAGTGCATTCGGAAGGCTTCACAAAAGAGTCTGGAGCAACAAGCACCTGAGACAAAGCACCAAAATCAGTGTGTACAGAGCTATCATACTGTCCATTCTCCTCTATGGGTCTGAAACATGGGTCACCTATCGCCAACACCTACGACTCCTCGAGCGCTTTCATCAGCGCTGTCTTCGCACAATCTTAAATATACACTGGACCGACTATGTGACGAATGTTGCTGTCCTTGAGCAAGCAGGGATCACCAGCATTGAGGCCATGCTATTGAGAACACAGCTGCGCTGGGCAGGGCACGTCTCTAGGATGGAGGACCACCGCCTCCCAAAGATACTACTCTACGGTGAACTCGCCACGGGTCAGCGCAAGAGAGGCGCCCCCCAAAAGAGATATAAGGACTCCCTGAAACAACATCTCAGGCTTGGCCAGATTGATCACCAACAATGGTCCACCCTGGCCTCACATCGGGAGGCATGGAGAAGCACTATCCACAATGCTGCGGCCTCTTTCGAGAAGACACGCCGAATGGGTCTCGAAGAGAAACGACAACGCAGAAAGAACCGCAACTTGGAAAAAACATCACCCAAGGAGACTTTCTGCTGCGCTTTCTGCAACCGAACTTGCCTATCTCAGATTGGCCTTTTTAGTCATCAACGCGCCTGTAAAAAGCGTGGGATGAGTCCTTCCTGAATCTTCGTTCGCGAAGTAATGCCGAGAGAGAGATGCTAAAAGTCCTTTGGCCAGAAGCTGGCCACTTGGAGTGCCTGTGGTGTCACTGTGAGGAAAGTCCTCCTTTGTGCATGCGGCAGGGCTCAGATCGCATTGTAGTAGGTGGTCTGTGGTTTGCTCTCCTCCACACTCACATGTCCTGGACTCCACTTTGTGGCCCCATTTCTTGAGGTTAGCTCTGCACCTCGTGGTGCCAGAGTGCAGCCTGTTCAGCGCCTTCCAGGTTATCCACTCTTTTTCTGTGCCCAGGTGGGAATTTCTTATCCGGTCCCAGTCACTGATTTTTGATGGCATTACTTCACGATCAAAGATTCTTAGGAAGGACTCATCCTACGCTTTTCACAAGTGCGTTGAGGACTAAAAAGGCCAATCTGAGATAGGCAAGTCCGGTTGCAGAAAGCACAGCGGAAAGTCTCCTTGGGTGATGTTGTTTCCAAGTTGCGATTCTTTCTGTGTTGTCATTTCTCTTCGAAACCAGTTCGGTGTGTCTTCTCGAAAGAGGCTGCAGCATTGTGGATAGTGCCTCTCCATGCCTCCCAAAGTGAGGCCAGGGCGGACCATTGTTGGTGATCGATCTGGCCGAGCCTGATATGTTGTTTCAGGGAGTCCTTATATCTCTTGTTTGGGGCACCTCTCTTGCGCTGACCCGTGGCGGGTTCACCGTAGAGTAGTATCTTTGGGAGGTGGTGGTCCTCCATCCGAGAGATGTGCCCTGCCCAGCGCAGCTGTGTTCTCAATAGCATGACCTCAATGCTGGTGATCCCTGCTTGCTCAAGGACAGCAACATTCGTCACATAGTCAGTCCAGTGTATATTTAGGATTGTGCGAAGACAGCCGCTGATGAAAGCGTTCGAGGAGTCGTAGGTGTAGTCATAGATATCAGCCACTGATTAAGGTGCTGCGTTTTAGGCTGCCATATTTGGACTCTTGCTTGCTGAGGTGTTCCTGTGGGTATCTCTGTAGATCTTAGGAAGCTGTTTCTTGATTTAAGTCATTGGCATGTTGGTTGATATCCAAACAGAGGATGGGACAGAGATGGCACTGCCTTGTTCCTTTAATTTCTGGCTACTACTTCCAGAAGGATGTCAGGTGGTGTAATGCTAGCTAAACAGTATAATTTCTCCAGTGGTGTATGCAGTAGACATCCTGTGATAATGCGGCATGTCTCATTAAGAGCGACAGCCACTGGTTTAATGTGGTGAGATGTATTCCACACTGGGTATTTAGCAGCAGGGTAGCAAAGTGCACGGGCAGATGTCTTCACTGTATCTAGTTGTGATCCCCAGGTTATGAGAGAAGCCTCCCTGCAGGATAATAACACATCCAGGTATTCCCTGGGCAACATCTTTGTAGACAGTTGATTCTCTCACACCAGAAAGGACTTGCAGTATAGTATAAATCAGTGGTTCTCAACATGGGAGTTGGCCTATAACTCCCAGAAATCCCATTCAGTTTACCAGCTGTTAGGATTTCTGGGAGTTGAAGGCCAAAACATCTGGGGACCCACAGGTCGAGAACCTCTGGTGTAGATGCAACCTCTGAAATGTGGAAACCTGCATTGCCGTCTGAAAAAAGTAACTTTCCAGACTTCTGTGGCTCTTCCCTGCTCCTCTCTTGTGTTTTGTGGGGAAGAAACGATATAACATGAATGAAAAGTGGTGGAGAGAGCCTGGGTGGATCTACACTGAAGAATATGTGCAGTTTGACCTCATTTGAACTGCGACAGCTCAATGCTGTGGAATCCTGGGATTTGTAGTTAAGTGAGGTTCAAGATCTCTTATGACAGGGAACGTTGAAAACCTTGTAAAACGTTAAGTCTCGTGATTCCATAGCATTGCACCTTGGCAGTTTACCACCTTCTCTGCCACAGAGTGCTGGGGCCTCCTCAAACTACAACTCCCAAGATGGCAGTTCAAACTGCATGAGCAAATTTCGGCCCTTCAGATGAACTGGACTTCAGCTCACTCAATTCCTAACAGCGAGTAGATACATGCATGGGCAAAATTCGGCCCTCCAGGTGTTTTGGATTTCAGCTTCCACAATTCCTAACAGCCTACTGGCTGAAGTTTGCCCATGCCTATTGTAGAACTACAACTCCTCTGGTCCCATAACACTGAGCTATGCTAGTTAAAGTGGAGCCAAACAGCAGTCAATCCTCAGTGCAGCAAGGAGATGAAGGAAGGCCCAGCCTGGGCTGATGACAGGTGAGTATGCAAATCATGCCCAGGAGAGCAAACAGGTGATTGGCTGGGGCTGAGAGCCTAGCTCCACCCCCAGCAGGTTGGGTGGCTTGTCAGTCATCCTAAGGAAGGAGGCAAGAGCCCGGGAGCACCGCCTCTTTCTCAGTCCACCTGTCCGCTGGGTTACCTGCAGCACCTTCTTTGGCCTGCTCCTTCTCCTAAAAGCCTGAAATCCACGCACAGGAGGGGAAAAGAAGAAGCCATGGGGAGGCAAAAGAGAAGCCTGGGACTTGGCTTGAGTCTATTACTAAGCTGGGGTAAGTAGGCGAGGAGGAAAACTCTACCTGGGCGAGGTTGGGCAGACTTTGGGAAGGTTACCTGGCTTCGGAGGAATCTCCTTAGAGTGCACCATCGCTATCAAATGGATACAGTTCGACACCGCTTCCACTGCCATGGTTCAGTGCTACGGGAGTTGTAGTTTGGTGAGGCACTACTACGGCAGAGAAGGCAAACGACCTTGGGAAACTACAGCTCCCAGGATTGCCATGCACTGAGCGATACATACCATTCCAGATTAACTAGACTCATCATCACCTGACCTTGGTTGTGTTGGTTGCCAATTCAATTCGTTGCCAATATAGGGCTTCCTGGCCCGCCCGCTGTGTTGATTTTATTATGTGTTGCTATATTGTTTATTTTTATTTGTCATTATGATTTGTTTTCTTCTTTTGCTGTTTTATGTTCAACTGTGTTTGTTGTTTTTTGGGCTTGGCCGCCCCGAGTCCCCTTTCGGGGAGATGGAGGTGGGTTATAAATAATAATAATTATTATTATTATATTTCCATCGCAAGGTTTCTTCTAATAAGGCTTACCTTCCTTTCCTTCAAAGGCTGAGGAAATGGGATTTGCCGAAAGGCCTCTAACGCATTTCCATGGTCAAGTAGGAATTCGAACCCAGGTTTGGCATAATCCTAAAACAACATTAAGGATTCATTAATATTGTAGACCCAATGCAACATTGACTCTGGTTTAACTGCCATGGCTCAATGCTAGGAAACCTTGGGAGTTGTAGTTTGACAGTGTCTCGAGCCTTCTTTGCCAGTGAGTGCTGGTGCCTCACTAAACGACAACTTCCAAGGATTCCATGGCATTGAGACATGGTAATTGAAGTGATGTCAAATAGCATGCATTCTACAGTGTAGATCAGGCAGACTTGGGCAAACTTGGGCTGCACTCTGGCACCACGAGGTGCAGAGCTAACCTCAAGAAATGGGGCCCCATTTTGCCCAAGCCTGGTGTAGATGCACCCTCAAGCAATCCAAACTGGGGGATTCTGGGAGTCTTTGTCCCAAAATAACAAGTCTGTCGGTGTGCAAGGTCTTTCACCTTCTCTGCCAAAGAGTCCTGGTGCTTCATGAACTACAAATCCCAGGATTCCATAGCATCGAGCTACAGCTGTTCAAGTGGGGGCAAACTGCAAAACTGTGGCTCATAAACCCTTTCGCAAAATCTGTGCAGGTTTTTCAGATCACTGGCATTCTCAATCCAAAAAAGGTCTTCACATTTGCTCGGTCGTCACGTACTTTTTCTTCTACCACTTGCTTTGGCGTCTTGTAATATGTGACTTAGTTAAGATTTCTTCGGGGAGTGAAGAGTACACAGTAGGAGGAATTGGGTTTAAAGTCTTCTAACAGACTTTCAGGACATCGTGTTTTTATGTTTTTACTGTATGGCCACATGATTGGCACATGCTGCCTGTTTTATATGCTGTTATCCGCCCCGAGCCTGCAGGGAGGAGCGGAATACAAGACCGAACAATAAATAAATAAATAAATAAATTTATTGATGTGAAAGGTAAAGAACGGAAGGCAATCCACTAGGAACATCAGCTTAGTTATAATTGAACGGATAACAAATATCAAAGTGTGTGTGTGGTATGACATCCGAGTACATCTACACTGTTGAATTAATGCAGTTTGATACCACTTTAATTGCCAGGTCTCAATACTATGGAATCATGGGATTTGTAATTTGGGGGCAGCACCAGAATATCGAATTGTGGAAAGAAGCATGTGTGGTATGACACTGAGTACATCTATGCGGTTTGATACCACTTTAATTGCCAGGGCTCAATACTGGAATCCTGGGATTTGTAGTTCACAAAGTACCAGCACTTATGGGCAGAGAAGGCGAAAGAAAAACAACACTCATGATTCTGTAGCATTGTGTAATGATTGTTGAAGTGCTGCCAAACCGCATTAATTCTCCAGTGAAGATGTACCTTTTCAGATTCAGCACCCAAAAATACATTAAAAACAGCTACAATATCATCTGGTATATTTTTTTCCAAGCTCTACAGTTATTCTGTCCCTTGCTTTTCCTTTCCGCTGTGCTAATAAGAGTGCTAGGCGCTGTACTTTTCTTTTCCTTCATCCACACCCCTGCCTTTTGCCTGCTGGCCATTTCTATCATATTCTGCTGGGAACCGAATCCGGTTTGGCAACCAGGCTGCGGAGATCAGGCTGTTAGTTGCAACCCGTTGGGTGTCCCTCCAGAAAAAGATGAACCATCTTCTGGGATCAATAAGTCGGAAATGATATTTGGGGTGCATCTACATCAGTGGTTCCGAACCTGTGGTCCGTGGACCACCAGTGATCCCCCAGAACTAAAATATGGCCTGTGGCCTCACTGTTACTACACCATTGCAACATGAGCGACTGGGCTCCTGGAACCCTATTATAGTGCCGAGGCTTATTAAATATGTTTTTGTGGGCGAGCAGATGGCGACTATTGGATATCATAAGTTCTGTATCAGAAACTAGAGTTGATGTGGTCTCTCCAATGCAATTTTGGTGGGAGTCGAAGTCCAAAACACCCGGAGAGCCCAAGTTTCCCATGTCTGGTGTAGATGCACCTTTGGTGAGAAGGAATGGTTGGGACACCTTAGAGAAGCTGGGTCAAGGTGTGTTTACCTGGTCGTGTGATGATGCAGAATAATTTATTGCTTTGTCATGGTGTATGAGGAAGGCAAACCAAAGTGATTCACTGTTGGTCTGTGGGCAACTATTTGGGAGAAGTTAGTTTATTTAAAAGAGGCACCTGAGGTACACACTTGCCTGGAAGCTCTGCTTCGTGACGCGAGTCATCTCCTGCTTGGGATCTGGCTATCAAGTTAGCGATAGATTAGGGAAATGTACCTTGTAAGAGTCTTCTCCTCAACCTTCCTTCATACTATTCCAGATTGATGATGAAAAAAGACTCATCACAATCTAACATTTGTTGTGTTGTCTGCTTTCGATTCATTTCCAACATGTGACAACCCTACCATTTGGCTTTTTTTTGGCAAGAGGTATGCTTTGAATGTGATTTTCCTGCTTCTTGGCAGGGGGTTGGACTGGATGGAAGAGGTCTCTTCCAATTCTATAATCTCTTCCAGGAAGGTTATCCATTGAGTTGTTGAAGGTTTCCATGGTTGGAATCACTGTGTTGCTGTGAGTTTTCCGGGCTGTATGGCCATGTTCCAGAAGCATTCTCTCCTGACGTTTTGCCTGCATCTATGGCAGGCATCCTCAGAGGTTGTGAGGTCTGTTGGAAACTAGGCAAGTGGGGTTTATCTGTCTGTGGAATGTCCCGGGTGGGAGAAAGAACTCTTGTCTGTTTGAGGCAGGTGTGAATGTTGTAGTTGGCCAGCTTGATTAACATTTATTTATTTATTTATTTATTTATTTATTTATTTATGGCATTTATATGCCGCCCTTCTCACCCTGAAGGGGACTCAGAGCGGCTTACAAGTAAAATGTAAATACAATATATTATATTATAAATATAATGTAAATACAATATATTATATTATTGCCATAGCACAATAATATAATTAATTAATATTTTATATTACATTGTATTATAACATTATACTGTAATATTACAGTAATATAAAATATATAATTATAATAAAAGTCTTGAAAAGTCTTGAAGCTTGGCTGCTTCCTGTCAGGGCCAGCTAACACCTCCCAACAAAGGACCCCCTCCCCCCTCCAGACAGGCTTCCAGATCATAGATCATTTTGTTTGCCCTTCTGTGGACACTTCCAGCTTGTCAATATCCTTCTTGAGACAAGTGTGAAGGTTACAGTTGGCCACCTTGATTAGCATTGAAAAGCCTTGCAGCTTCAAAGTTTGGCTGCTACCTGTCAGGGCCAGCTAACCCCTCCCAACAAAGGACCCCCCACCCCAGACAGGTTTCCAGATCATAGATCATTTTGTTTGCCCTTCTGTGGACACTTCCAGCTTGTCAATATCCTTCTTGAGACAAGTGTGAAGGTTACAGTTGGCCACCTTGATTAGCATTGAAAAGCCTTGCAGCTTCAAAGCTTGGCTGCTACCTGTCAGGGCCAGCTAACACCTCCCAACAAAGGACCCCCCCCCCCACCCCAGACAGGTTTCCAGATCATAGGTCATTTTGTTTGCCCTTCTGTGGACACTTCTAGATTGTCAATATCCTTCTTGAGACAAGTGTGAAGGTTACAGTTGGCCACCTTGATTAGTATTGAAAAGCCTTGCAGCTTCAAAGCTTGGCTGCTACCTGTCAGGGCCAGCTAACACCTCCCAACAAAGGACCCCCCTCCAGACAGGCTTCCAGATCATAGATCATTTTGTTTGCCCTTCTGTGGACACTTCCAGCTTGTCAATATCCTTTTTGAGACAAGTGTGAATGTTACAATTGGCCACCCTAATTAAAATTGGAAAGCCTTGCACCTTCAAAGCCTGGATGCTTCCTGTCTGGGGTATCCTTTGTTGGAAGGTGTTAGCTGACAGGAGAAACCAGGCTTTATACATCTGTGGGAAGTCCAGGTTGCCTCAAGCAGACCAGAGTTCTTTCTCCCACTCTGGACTTTCCACAGATATATAAACCCCACTTGCTAGTTTACAATAGACCTCACAGCCTCTAAGGAAGCCTGCCATAGATGTGGGTGAAACGTCAGGAGAGAATGCTTCTGGAACATGGCCATACAGCCTGGAAAACTCACAGCAACCCAGTTATCCAATGAGAATGAGAAAATGTGTTTTTGCAATGGGTTTCCATAGCTGAGTGGTGATTCGAACCTGGGTCGTCGCTAATCCTAAGACAACACTAAAGGTGCATCAACCCTGTAGAATGAGTAGAGTTTGACATCACTTTAACTACCATGTCTCAGTGCTATGGAATTCGAAGAGCTGTAGTTTTATAATATCTTTAGCCTTCTCTGACAAAGTACGATGGTGTCTCACCAAACTACAACTCCAAGGGTTCCATAGCAGTGAGTCATGGCCGTCAAAGTGGTGTCAAACTACATTCATTCTACAATCATTCTACAATCTAGGTGCACTCTACAACAACTACGCCACACTGGCTCTGACAATCAAACATATTCAAGGCTTAAAGTTAGCTATGTTTGATTGTACCAAGTCTGTATTTAAAAGTTCGAATCTGGGGAATGTGGTGAGCTCCTGCTGTTAGCCCCAGTTTCTGCCAGCCTAGTACCGCTTCTGCAGGAAGGTTTCCTCTTTCATCCTTTTTTGATTTTATCCATCATTCATTATTTTCTTGGAATCCTGGGAGGTAGAAGATGCATCTAAACGAGGGGTGCTCACACTTTTTCAGCATGCGAGCTACTCTTAAAGCAACCAAGTCCAAAAGATCTACCTGCCCCTGCCGCTGTGCGCTCCCGCCGCCGCGCACTCTTGCCACCGCACATGCTCCTGTTGCTGTTTTCCGCCCGCGCAGCGCTTCTTCCACCTGCGGGGCATTGCAGGAAGGAGAAAGCACGAGGCGGGGCATCCAGAGGGAGCGCTCCACCCTGCCTGTCTCGCCGGCAACGGAGGCTGCACAGCTGCTTCTGGACAAGAGAGACGCAGGGTGCTCTCTCCAGAGGCCCGCCTCGTGCTTCCTTCTTCCTGCAATGCCCCGCAGGCGAAAGAAGCACTGCGAGAGCGGAAGCCAGCAGCAGGAGCACATGTGCGCGCAGGGTGTGCGCACGCATGGCAGGAGTGCCCCATCCGGCTGGCGAGGCCCGAAGATCACCTGAAAGAGGGTCGAAGATCTACTAGTAGCTCCCGAGCTACCTAATGAGCACCCCGATACACTCTAGGATTAATGCAGCTTGACACCAATTTAACTGCCATAGTGGAATCATGATAACTGTAGCGTGTTGAAGCACCGGCACTCTAGCAACACCCCCCCTAAAGATCTTGTAAAACTACAACTCCCAAGATTCCATTGCATTGAGCCATGGTACTTACAGTGATGTCCAACTGCATTAATCCTAGAGTGTAGCTTCTGGTGTGAGAGAATTGGCCATCTGCAAGGAAGTTACCCAGGAGACGCCCGGATGTTTTGATGTTTTACCTTGTGGGAAGCTTCTCTCATGTCTCTGCATGAGGAGCTGGAGCTGGAGCTGACAGAGGGAGCTCATCCGTGCTCTCCCTGGATTCGAACCTGTGACCTGCCGGTATTTAACCCATTGTGCCACCAGAGGCACCTACCCAGAGAGGTGCACTATATATATGTGTGTGAGAGAGATATATGTATATATTTTTGCGATGTCTGCACAGATGTGCAATTTATTACATCTTGATTTTTCTCAAAGACCTGCTTCACAAATAAAGAGCATTTAGTAGATGGACGTGCCATGCAGCATGCATTTCCTGTTGGGTAACAGATTACCATTTGTGAATTTAGGAATATATGTTGTTTACCTGCGGTCTGGGCCAGGTGGGGGTTGTGTGGTAGTAGGTGGAGCAGGTAGGGGTGGTCTGAGAAAGCAAACACATCCTGTTCTTCTATCCTTCTTCCTGCAAGCAGCCTTGTGTGCTTGGCAAGGGGGCTGGGATGGGTGCGACATTCCTAGAGGACAAAGGTCTTGGAAAACACTGATAGAAAGGAAGGGGAGGAGGTCGTAAATGACTTTATGGCAGTGGTTCTCAATCTGTGGATCTCCAGGTGTTTTGGCCTACAACTCCCAGAAATCCCAGTCAGTTTACCAGCTGTTGGGATTTCTGGGAGCTGAAGGCCAAAACATCTGGGGACCCCCACAGGTTGAGAAACACTGCTTTTGGGGGACCCCTCTCAAGCTAAACGTAAAGCCGCTAAACTTGCTAATTGAAAGGTGGCAGGTTTGAATCTGAGGAGCAATGTGAGCTCCCACTGTTAGCCCCAGCTTCTGCCAACTGAGCAGTTCGAAAACTTTCAGAATGTGAGTAGATCAATAGGTACCACTCCAGTGAGAATGTAACAGTCATGCCAGCCACATGACCTTGGAGGCATCTATGGACAATGCCGGCTCTTCAGCTTAGAAATGGAGATGAGCATCAACCCCCAGAGTCGGACACAACTGGACTTAATGTCAGGGGAAAACCTTTACCTTTGCTTCTCAAGCTAGGAAGGTTGGAGTGAGAAGTGTCACCTTAGCTTTTCAACCAGAGTATTGGCAGGATGCAATGGGAAGTATATTTGTTTTTTAGACTGGCTTTTCCTCCACAACGAAAGTTTATTCTATTTATTTTTATTTATTTTGGGACTTTACCCCGCTCTTCTCAACCCCCAAGGGGGGACTCAGAGCGGCTTACAGTACGGCACAATTCGATGCCCACATAATAACAATATAAACCCCAAAACACTTCAACAATTAAAATACATTAAAAATACATTAAAATACAACTACATTAGCACCATACACATTCACTCTGGATTAAAACAATGTTCAGTCCACAAAAACATTGGCCATAATCACCCACTTTCATTAAAAACCAATCTAAAATGCTGCCTTGTGCTGGTGTACGAATGCCTGGTCTCACAGCCAGGATTTTACTTTTTTCCTGAAGGCCAGGAGGGATGTGGTGGATCGTACATCAATAGGAAGTGCATTCCACAGGCGGGGAGCCACCACCGAGAAGGCCCTATCCCTCGTCCCCACCAACCTCATCTGAGACGTAGGCGGGAGTGAGAGCAGGGCCTCCCCGGATTATCTTAGATTACGAGGTTTCATAACTGTTTCATAACTGTTGCTACACCTGTATGCTAGAAAGGGTTGCATCTGATGAGATTTGACCTGTGACTTGAGAAACTGCAATTCGCTTCTGGTGTGAGAGAATTGGCCATCTGCAAAGGTGTTGCCCAGGGGATGCCTGGATGTATTAATTTTTTACAATGTGGGAGGTTTCTCTCATGTCTCCACATGGGGAGCTGGAGCTGACAGAGGGAGCTCATCCACACTCTCCTCGGATTTAAACCGACCTGTCGGCACAAAGGTTTAACTCATTGCGCCACCGGGGGCTCCTGTGTCTTAGCAGGACACAACATACATGTGTCCTGCTAAGAGAGAAAGCCTCGAGTTGGATTGATGTCTGGTTGTTGTTATGTGACTTGATGTCAACACTGATTCCAACTATTCTTTGATAATTTTTTTTGCAAAATTAGCCTTTGCTTTTTTCCGAGGTTGAGAAAGTGTGACTTGCCTGAAATCACTCAACTCCTTTCCAACGGGAGAAGGTGCTTCATGTTTCTACAAGTAATATTTTATAAGATCATAACATGTTCTTGATCTGGAAATCCAAATAGATTTGTGGATGTCAATTTAGATTATTAATTGACAGTCTGTGCATAGGCAGAGGTGATTTTCTTCATCTATTGTGCCAAAGATATGTAAATACAGAAGGATTCATTCTCCAATACTCAGTTATTGGCTTTGGCTCTCCCAATTGGGGCGGCGGGGGGCGGGGGGGGGAGGGAGAGACTAATTGATAGAGAGATATTCCTTCTTCCCTGAGAGGAAATATTGGATGTACTGTACATCCACACTTAATGCAGTTTGACACCACTTTAATTGCCATGGCTCAAGGTTTTAGAATCCTAGGATGTGTAGTTTAGTCAGGCACCAGATCCCATTAGCAGGGAAATAATAATAATAATAATAATAATAATAATAATAATTGTAACAATCTTTATTTATACCCCGCCACCATCTGCCCAAAGGGGACTCGGGGCAGCTTACATGAGGCCAAGCCCAAAAGTGCATTTTAATACAATAACATAAAAGACACAAAGCAACAATTACAATAAAATAAAATTAAAAATCAAACTCAAAACATAATAAACAGTGCAAAATAATACAATAGAAAAAACAAACGCAATCACAATGAGTGGGCCACATGTGCAAGATACAATGATAAAAAACTAAGGATGAGATAAAATTAAAAACCTACCGTATATATTTGTAGGAGAGGTTCATGAACACGGGAGTAAAAACAGTCATTCATGCCCTGACCTTATAAAGTGACAATTCTCATCCTTCTATAGCAGTGGTTCCCAACCTTTGTTTTTTGACCAGGGACCACTCTGCAACATTAGTACCAAAAAGGTTACAAATCGGTTTTTGGTCAACTTTAGATTCGGTTTGGTTATTTGGGGTGCTGATTCAGAAAATTGCATTGGAGAGACCACATCGGCTCTAGTTTCCGAAACAGAACACATGCCACCCCGTAGTTGCCATCTGCTTGCCCACAGAAGCCATATTTAATAAGCCTCGACACTATTTATTATTATTTACATCATTTACTGTATATTCTGCCCTTCTCACCCCGCAGGGGACTCGGGGTGGATTACAATGTACATATACAGGCAAACATTCAATGCCTTAGAGAGACACAACACATGTAGACAGACACTCAGAGGCTATTTAACATTCCAGCTTCTGGCCACCAGGGGAGCAGTCACGTTCCTCATTCTTTGCATACTTCCTGGAGATTTTATGGTCTCGTAAATCAGTTAAGTTAGCCTCCCCACAAAGTGGTACCTACATTTCCTACTTGACAGATGCAACTGTCTTTCGGGCTGCAAAGGTCGACAACAAGCTGCACAATTTGGTCGAGAGCTCACCCTGACCCGGACAGGCTTAGAACTCATGACCTTCCAGTCTGTAGTGATCTTAATGCAGCTGACTCCCAGCCAGCTGTGCCACAGTCCCGGTGCTATAAGAGGGTTTTGCAAGATCAGGCGCTCTCATTGGAATGGTGTAGTAATGGGCATATCTTGCGAATCACTGGTGGTCCACGAACCACAGGTTGGGAACCACTCTTCTATAGCATTGAACCTTGGCAGTTAAAATGTCGAACTACATTAATTCTACAGTATTGATGGACTCTTAGTACCTAAAGACTCAATGTACAAATCCTTTTGCTTGGTAAAAAAAAGAGCAGAGGTCACCTACAAAAGGATCGGCCAGCTCCCAGGTGGTGTGAAACTCCTGTTACCTTTTTTCTACCAAACCCGAAACTCTTTGTAACCAGATCCCCTGGAGAGAAGAAGCTTGGAGCTGAGCCCGTGAGAACAGTGAGCCGTCTTGTCCAGTTAATGTGCAAATAGTGTACGTTTTAATGGCATGTCCAAATCCTCGACTAGTTGAGCTGAACCTTGAAATCAATCTGTGCTGAGCATTTGCACAATCTAGTAAAAGAATCAGTATTTCCTTGACTTGTAAGCAGATGGATATGCCGTGTTTCATTTGATTTCGGGTGTATCTCCAGTATAGAAATAATGTAGTTTGGCACCGCTTTAACTGCTAAGGCTCAATGCCATGGAATCCTGGGAGTTTTAGTATTTTAAAGGACTTTAGCCTTGCCAAACTACAATTCCCAGGTTTCCATACAGGGTTCATTACACTTGGGGTTCATTACACTGTACTAAAGATACACTTGGGGTGTATCTTTAGTACAGAAATAATGTAGTTTGGCACCACTTTAACTACTACGGTTGAATGCTATGGAATCCTGGGAGTTGTAGTTTTATAAAAGACTTCAGCCTCACCAAACTACAACTTCCAAGATTCCATACGTGACTCATTACTCTTGGGGTTCATCTCCAGTGCAGAAATAATGTAGTTTGGCACCACTTTAACTGCTAAGGTTGAATGCTATGGAATCCTGGGAGTTGTAGTTTTTTAAAGAACTTCAGCCTCACCAAACTACAACTTCCAAGATTCCATATGTGGCTCATTACACTTGGGGTGCATCTCCAGTATAGAAATAATCTAGTTTGGCGCCACTTTAACTACTACGGTTTAATGCTATGGAATCTTGGGAGTTGTAGTTTTATAAAAGACTTCAGCCTCACCAAACTACAACTTCCAAGATTCCATATGTGGCTCATTACACTTGGGGTGCATCTCCAGTATAGAAATAATCTAGTTTGGCGCCACTTTAACTGCTAAGGTTGAATGCTATGGAATCCTGGGAGTTGTAGTTTTTTAAAGGACTTCAGCCTCACCAAACTACAACTCCCAGGATTCCATACCTGGTTCATTACACTTGGAGTGTATCTCAAGTGCAGAAATAATGTAGTTTGGCACCACTTTAACTGCTAAGGTTGAATGCTATGGAATCCTGGGAGTTGTAGTTTTTTAAAGGACTTCAGCCTCACCAAACTACAACTTCCAAGATTCCATATGTGGTTAATTACACTTGGGGTGCATCTCCAGTATAGAAATAATGTAGTTTGGCCCACTTTAACTGCTATGATTTAACGCTATGGGATCCTGGGAGCTGTAGTTTTTTTAAAAGAACTTCAGCTTCACCAAATTACACTTCCCAGGATTCCATAGCATTGAGCCATGGCAAATAAAGTGGCGTCAAAGTGCATTAATTCTACAGTGTAGATGCACCCTTGGAAGTTCTCTTTTACGCTTCCTCCTGTCTTCATTGTGTGTAAAGAGTCAAACTAGTGTCCTACCACTTAAAAGTGAGTAATCACGTTTGAGTTTCTTCACCAGCGATTACAAGGCATAGCTTTCTAAACGGCTTGAACTCTGACACCTCTCTTATCAGAAACTTGTCTCCTTTATTGACAAAGACCGGGATTAATGTTCCAGTTAGTTCAGATAAGTGGGACTTGCAAGAAACTTTACTTCCGTTCAGTGCTTCATTCAGGCACACTCAAGAAACGGCATTACATTCTACCACTCCCTAGTTTTCTGCGTCCTTCCTAAGCAAGTGCTTTCCATGGAATTTATTATCCTGATATCTATATTATTATCCGAACGAACAGTTAACATTTTGTCCTTATTTTCCTACAAATATGGCAAAGAACTGGCCAACTTGGAACCATCAAGATAACAAACTGACCTCTTTAGGTTTGTGGTCAAGCAACAAAATATTGTGTACTTATTTGACCCAGAAGATTTTGACAATGCAATTGCAGTTAAAGCCAGAATTGTTTTGATTAGGAATATTAGATAATCAAATAGGCAATAAAATATGGAAGATTATTACTATATGTAATTGAAGTAGAAGGGAGACTATTAGATGCTCAGAAATGGAAGCATATAGAGATTGTGACACAAGAAGGTTGTCTGATGAAACTGATGGACTTAGAGCGGGCATGGGCATTGTGACGGTGCAGCAAGCGCCTCTTGCATGGAAAACATTATGTTCCTAAGGTTTGCACTGTTGAATTGTGTTTTTGCAGCCTGCTCAGTTTGTTAAAGGTGAGGTTGCATTGATTGGTCCCTAGTACCTGACTATCATTGTTTGCAGAGCCCAGTTAAGTTTGTCCCGCCCCCTTTCCCAGAGATTTTGGGAATCAAGCCATTTTGTTTGGCAGAGCTTTCCAGGATTTCTCCAAAGAGGACGTAATTGAAGGTTTACCAGGCCAGGCCTTGGTCAAGCTATCTTCCAACACCAGACAGACAGACTTTCCTTGGGACTCATACAGAAAGCCCAGAATACCGGAAGGTTGGGTAGCTCTGAGGAGTCTCAAGTGCCTTCAAACCAGTCAGTTGGCATTCAGAGGAAGGTTTCATGCCTTCAATATAGGCCATCCAGCTGGGGCTTTGGGTGTCCTTACCTCGAAGCCATAGAGAAGGAGAGGACTTGGAGAGCCATCGGCTAAAGCTTCCTGGACTAAGCTACAGAGAGATGTAATCTTTCCTTTATCTTTTGGGGAACTAAGCAAAGTGCCTATGTGAGGTTACCCGAGTGTTCAGCTTGGTCCTTGGGAGCCCCAAGCCTCTAAAGCAAGGCAAGAAGCAATCCCCTGGTATAGACAGACCATGTCCTTGCTCTTCACTGAGTATTTACAGATTGGGTGCGACAGCACAGGTATATGACTGAACTACAGCTCTGAGATACCTGGAGCAATTTTCTTGAAACACCTGTCAGTGTTCATAATTGGCCTTGTTGAGTCTGTGCGCCAAGTTTAGTCCAGATTGGTCGTTGGATGGGTTCAGTGCTCTGTGGATATGGGTGACTTCTGTTGGTCGTGGGGGTTCTGTCTGTAAAATGTTATCCAGGTCCATTGTCAGTGGGGGTCACCGTGCTGTGTCTTGGTGCAGGGCGAACTACAACTTCCATTCTGTGGAGTCAGTCCAAACCCCTACACAATGATCTACTTACATTTGCATGTTTTTGAACTGCTAGGTTGGCGGAAGCTGGGGCTAACAGCGGGAGCTCACCCCACTCCTTGGATTCAAACCGTCAACCTTTCGGTCAGCAAGTCTAGCAGCTCAGCAGTTTAACCTACTGCGCCACTGGAGGCTCCTATACATACACACACAAATTCACACACTATCCAAAGCTTTTATTTATACACACATACAAAAACACTCAAATAAATAAAAGTTTTGGATTAGCATAGGGAAGGATTAATACTCCTGTGGTTTTTGTTTTGCTGTCTGTGCCTCTGTTCGGAAGATTTCACCTCACTTTCTGTCCGTGTGATAATTGGATTTTGAAAAAATTGGCTTGTTGCGGAAAGGATTGGTCAGAAAGCTTCAGTGGAGACACCTTTTCTCTGTGATAATCCTCCCAGGAGTGATTTTCCCTTCCTCATAATAATAATAATTTGTTTATTTGTTTATTTGACCAGTCATATGACCATTTCAAAATACAACATGAATAAAAGACAAGGCAAAAAGGAGAGGACAGCCACTGACCTTCCTCATATTTCCTGTTGTCTCACCCCTGCTCTTAACTATGAGTCGTTTGTAACTCGGGGACTGCCTGTATAGATATATGCAGGCAAGTAAAAAGAAATTGCCTCCTGTGTCATAAAAACATTCTGAATGAACATATAACAGCAGAAGTTGCTACAGATCATACCCTGAACAATCCTCTATACAAAACTATGGTTTAGCATAGCCACCATCAATTTGTACACATTTGTGCCATCGTTTAACCCAGGCATCAAAACCATTTTGGAAAACCTCAGGGTTTTGCTTCATGACGTATGGTTTTGAAGCTGCTTTAACATCATTCAAGTCATTGAATCTGAAACTTTCAAACTTCTTCACCCAATGCCACACACTGCTGATTTCCATAATAGCGCCCCCCATCAAACAATTATGGATTTCCTTAGGTCCACAACCTTCTTTGGCCAGAAATTCAAGGACGACTCTTTCTTTTCGCTTCCGATTCATAATTCTAATCAGTCAATCTGAACAAGAAAAAAAAAGATTATCAGTAGAGTAAGGTTACCTCTATCATGCCTAGATGGTCCAGAAGCTGTGAAAGATATAAAAGTTAGAGCGATGGAGGCATTATTATTTAACCCACCTTTGTAGGTACGCAAAGGGGACAAACTGACCTTTTGGATCACACTGCTGGGAACCACCTTAGAATTCAAGGAAATGGGACCAATGCACCCAGAGGCATGAACTGTAACATTCTTTGAGCGCCGTCTTGTCTCCTTTAGGTGTTCACTACCCAAAAAAGGTTGAGCCCCAGGCGGTGAGGTGGGGCAAGAGGGCAGAGGTAGGTCAGGTTGGTCTCTTTCAGTGAAATTTTGTCACAGAACGGGTGGAGCTGGCTCCTGCGCGTCACCAGGCAAGCAACCCAACCAGTTGAGCGTGGCTCTATTTTTAAATGCCCTATTTGCTCATACAAACCGCTGCCAGCTCATGGTATCTGTGCATGAGGACTGGCCGTGAGGGACAGAATTAGCTGGCAAATTTAGGCCGTGACGTCTTGTGGGTTTTTCCTGGGTGCTCGTATGGGATTGAAAAGTCTGTCCCATTTGAGTGCGGAGAACTTTAACCAAAACATGTGCCACACCTGAGTTTCAGGGCAGACCGTTGAATAGTGTTCATGCTCCTGTAGGAAACTAGGATCTAGTGATTCAGTCGTTTCAAGAAAGAGTCAGCGGTTTCTGCTGTTTGGATAATATCAATTTTTGGATTGTAGCCAGTAGCCATGCTGGTTAAAACATTCTGAGAATTGCAGTTCAAACAGTAACATTTTCAAGCTCTGCTTCCCAAAGTAGAAACCAACGCAAGCCCTAAGATAATCCGGAGAGGCCCTCCTCTCGCTTCCACCTCCATCTCAGGCGAGGTTGGTGGGGACGAGGGAGAGGGCTTTTTCAGTGGTGGCCCCCCAGCTCTGGAACTCTCTTCCTAAGGAGATCAAACTGTCACCTACCCTGTCCTCCTTCCACAAGAACATAAAAACATGGATGTTCCGTTGTGCCTTTGATTAGGCAGTTCCAAAGAATTGGCCCTTTAATACCTAAATTCCGGCACTTTAGCATGGCCCTCCGCTCTACAATCCTGACATTATGAAGCCCAAGGACATTACGCTCCCATCCCTGCCACTAAATTTTGCACTTTCCCTTAGCGCTATCTAGGAATTTTGCACAAACTCAGAGCCCTCTGAACTCAGCACTTTTATTGCTCCCATAGTACTGTTTTCATAAGTTTTATTGTGATATGTTTCTATTTGGTTTTGTTTTGATTTTATTGCATTACGTTTTAACTCTGTGGTCTCTGGGCTTGTCCCTTTGTAAGCCACCCGAGTCCCTTTGGGGAGATGGAGGCAGGGTATAAAAATGAAATTATTATTATTATTATTATTATGGATTGGCAAATTGGAGAGTATTCCTCCAACCTATTTGATGTTACCATAAGACCAAAACTAATCATGCTTTTGATTAGGTGGAGGCACAAACTAACTCGTTTATCCAGGTTTAACACATTATGGGGTATTGAAAATGATAGATTTGTGTCCATACTTCCAAACGAGGATTCTTGTGTAGCTCATCTACACTGTAGAATCAAACCAGTTTGACAACGCTTTAACTACCATGGCTCAATGCTATGGGATCATAGGAGTTGCCGTTTGGTGAGGTACCAGCTTTGGGGGGTGGAAGTAAAACTCCCATGTTTCATAGCATTGAGACAGGGCAGTTAAAATGGTGTCAAACTGGTTTGATTCTGCAGTGTAGATGAGATATATATACAAAAATCCTTGTTTGGAAGCATGGGCACAAATCTACCATTTTCAATACCACATCATATGTTAAACCTGAATCAATGAGTTAGTTTGTGCCTCCACCTAATGAAGAGCATGAGTACCTCTGGGAATAATATTCATAATTTCCTTTTTTGTTAGGGAAAACTACCCTAAAATAAAGCAGAGCATCCGAACATCAAACAGGATACAAAAGTTGAACATTAACTCATTAGCGAGCAGAGCGTGAAGTGCCGTGTGATGTGGCTGTAAAGAATTCAGAGCTTAGGCAGGCAAGATGCAGAGTCCAATCTGTAAGAAATCACAAAAGGTTTATTTACATCAATAAGAAATAACTGCATTCCTTAATAATCAAGAACTGGGTCTGAGCTACTCAAACACCCATCTCTTCTAAGGTTTCAATGAGAGGGAAGCAATAGATACATTACCAGATGTCATGTAGGAGACATGGGGGAAGGAAATAACCTATACTAAACTATACTAAACATTGAGGACTTGAGACTTGGGCAGTGTGGGGTTGAATTCCAACACTTTTCACCATGAAAAAAGCCCCCATCATAGTTCTATGTGATCATGGTAGGAAGAGACGGGATAAACAGAGCAGAGTGGGTGGCTTAAACTCTGCCAATTTTTGTATTTGAAATTACCCATTCAGCATAGATAGACTTGCTTCCCATTGTGTACAGTACAATCTCCCTATCCACGGGAATGTGTTCAGGGATTTCCTGCAGATATGTGAACCTGCAGGTACTGAAATAGTGAATGCTCTATTTGCACGTTGCCCTGCTGCCCTGTGAAAAGAAGTAACTTAAGTTCTACTTTGCTACTCTGGAGAAGGAAGGACTGTTTCCCATCCTTCTCTCCAGAGACAAAGCAGTGGGGCGGCAATTCTTCCTGCTTCGCCCTTTACAAGCCTGAAGTTGTTGTAGGAATGTGTACATAATGGGAAGTGGCAATGGTTCTTCCTTCTTCCTCCACTCCACCCAAGCCTGAGACTTCTTCCTTCTTGCCCTGGAAGACCAAGACTGTTGTATGAATAGTGAATAAGTGAAAGCACTGATATGTGGGTCTTACAGTACTTCAAGGAGAAAAATTCATTTGGGTTGTATTTCTACCTGCATGGCATTGCCAAGCTTTCATGGTTGTCTGGTAGCGGGTCTCCTACCCAGGCTTCCCCTACTCACCTGAACATGCACCCACCTCCTTGTGTAGTGGTTGTTGTTGTTCATTCGTTCAGTCGCTTCTGACTCTTTGTGACCTCATGAACCAGCCCACGGCAGAGCTCCCTGTCGGCCGTGGCCACCCCCAGCTCCTTCAAGGTCAAGCCAGTCACTTCAAGGATGCCATCCATCCATCTTGCCCTTGGTCGGCTCCTCTTCCTTTTTCCTTCCATTTTCCCCAGCATCATTGTCTTCTCCAAGCTTTCCTGTCTTCTCATGATGTGGCCAAAATACTTCATCCTTGCCTCTAATATCCTTCCCTCCAATGAGCAGTCAGGCCTTATTTCCTGAAGTATGGACTGGTTGGATCTTCTTGCGATCCAAGGCACTCTCAGAACTTTCCTCCAATGCCACAATTCAAAAGCATCTCTCTTCCTTCGCTCAGCCTTCCCTATGGTCCAGCTCTCACATCCATAGGTTACTATGGGGAATACCATTGCTTTTACTATGTGGGTCTTCATTGCCAGTGTGATGTCTCTACTCTTCACTATTTTATCCTCATTGCCCTCCTCCCAAGAAATAAGCGTCTTCTGATTTCCTAGCTGTAATCTGTGTTATCTACATGAATTAAAATATTGTAGTGTAGCTGTCATCTATATAAATAAAAATGTAAATGTATGTTTGTGAATGACCTCAAATCTCCCAAAATACTTCACTGATTGCTTCAAAATTTGGACGCAATGTAGCATTCAAATAGGCGAATGTTTTTATGTATTCACATACCTACTATTATATAGATGTCACAACTGTGACAGGTTAAAAACTTGCATGGTATCATAAACAGTGCCATCTGCTGGTCGTCCAAGTAATACATCGCAAAGTGACCTGGTCAGGGCCAGAGCCGT
This sequence comes from Anolis apletophallus, assembly GCA_030556195.1. NCBI lineage: Eukaryota > Metazoa > Chordata > Lepidosauria > Squamata > Anolidae > Anolis > Anolis apletophallus. The sequence continues at coordinate 136,913,916 of JARBWK010000008.1, read as the reverse complement.
CATTAGGGATCTGCAGCCTGTCCCCCCACCCCCCCAAGCCTGCCTCCCTCCCTCCAGAGCAGACCCGGGAAAAGAAGAGCAGGAAAAGGCCAATGGGGCAGGTAGGGAAATCCAGGCTAAGGGGTGGGGCAGGGCATGGACCCAGGGGATGGAGGGAAGGGGGAGGAAAGGGGGAAGGCAAAAAGGTAGGCCCACATCTAGCCCTGGGCTCCCGTAGCCTCATGCCCTGCCCAGCCTTGCCTTGTACTGTCTCGTGCCTGCGCCTCCAGGAAGACACGAGTCTCAGAAGGAAGAAAGGAATGAATGGTAGGAAGGGAGAGATAGATATGAGGGAAGGAAAGGAAAGGGTTTCCCCAAAACACACTGATAATTATTATACAGATAACTATCATTGTTACTATTGTCATTATTTTATACACCAGTATTATTATTATATAGATTATATAGGCTATTATTATTATTTTAAGGGGCAATGGAACAACAACAAAAATATTGTATACCCACAAGCATTTTGAAATTATATATGTTAGAAACCAGCTCTTTCGCTTTTCTTTCTTTTCCATTTAACCAGGCTGGGCCACAGCAACGTGTGGTCAAGTACAGCTAGTTGTCTAATAATAATGTACCAAAACACTGTTGACCACCTGTGTTTGTGAAAAAGCACAATTATAGTAGCTGGTTGGGAAGTTGGCAATTTACTTTACAAGCCACTGTTTTTTATGATATTGTTGTTTGATTTTAATCTGTTTTCATTTATTTTATTGTGTATGTTTTACATTGTATTTTTGGGCTTGTCCCCTTGTAAGCTGCTCCGAGTTCCTTCAGGGAGATGGTGGTGAGGTATAAAATAAAGTAGTAGTAGTAGTAGTAGTTGTTATTTAGGTAGGTAGGTAGGTAGGTAGGTAAAGGTTTCCCTCTGACATTAAGTCTAGTCATATCCGACTCTGGGGATTGGTGCTCATCTCAATTTCTGAGCCAAAGAGCTGGCATTGTCTGTAGACATCTCCAAGGTCATGTGGCCAGCATGACTGCATGGAGCGCTGTTGCTTTGTTGGGTCCTTCCTTTTTTCATAGAAGAAAGAAAATGAAAATAGACAAATTTTCAGTGACATATTTAACCCAAGACCCATAGAGGGGCTCATCTTCATTTCTTATTGAGTCACCAAGTGACCTCTGGATTTTAAATGTAGTATGTTCTCGCCTGCGATGTTCTTATTGACATGTTAGCTGGATGCTCTCCAAACCTGCATAAGCTCATCAGTCAAGAATCCCTGGCACGACAGGCTTCCCATCTTGCAGAAAGTACCTTCTTGATTAGTTCTTGGAAATCAGATCTGTGGCAAGAGAAACTGGGTCAGCAGGTGGGAAGAGACTCATGTCGCCTCTCACCCCAAAAGTTGCCAAGCTGAAGAGGAAATCTTGGAAATGGCCCAGGAGAAATCACCTTTCTCTCTTATCTCACCATCATGGCGCCACCCCAATTGGAAAGGCACCGAGACAGATGTGGTTGGATGTTATAGCTTTGGGCATGGATACGGCTGGTGATACTTTTCATCATCCTGGAAAGATCAGCTTTTCACAATACAGTAGAGTCACGCTTATTCAACTTTCGCTCATTGAACGTTCTGTATTATCCAACGCAGTCTGCCTGCTGCCCAGATCCACAGCTGTTTCAAAACGTTTCAATGTTTTGGTGCTAAATTAGAAAATTCAGTAATTACTACATCACATTACCATGTATTGAACTGCTTTTTCTGTCGATTTGTTATAAAATACGATGTTTTGATGCTTAATTTGTAAAATTATAACGTAATTTGATGTTTAATAGGCTTTTCCTTAATCCCTCCTTATTATCCAACATTTTCGCTTAACCAATATTCTGCTGGCCTGTTTATGTTGGATAATTGAGACTCTAATGTATGTAGAATCCAGTCCCTACTTTGTCAGGATCTCCTCCTGTCCCACCTTTATGGCATCACATGTAGGGACCTTCCAAATGCCCTCGTGGTAGCGGTTCAGGACTTTGGGTGCATCTACACCAGGCTTGGGCAAACTTTGGTCCTCCAGGTGTTTTAGACTTCAACTCTCACAATTCCTTACAGCCAGTAGGCTGTTAGGAATTGTGGAAGTTGAAGTCCAAAACACCCGGAGGACGATAGTTTGATCATGCCTGATCTACACTGTAGAATTAATGCAGCTTGACACCACTTTACTTGCCATGGCTCAAATATTAAAGTATTAAACAGTATTGAACATGAGCTCAAAGATTATTATTTAATACATCTAGATTCTGCTTGACTCAAACTCCAGCTCACATCTCTCACATATATTCCTATTGCAGACACTCATCTGTCACTCTTAATCCTCCCTAATTGACCCAAGTAATTAACTAATTTCTGTCTCTGACCAACTCTCCTAACGTCTCTAACTCATATCAATGACTCTGACATTTTTCTTTCACAGCCTGTCTCTACTCATATCCTAATTAGGTTCAGCATGTTTTAAAATAATATACTTTGTTTATATTCCACTCTATCTCCCCGAGGGGACCCAGAGCGGATTACAGAACACATATACAGCAAACATTCAATGCTGATATACAATTAACATTGACAGACAGTACATGAACAGAATTAAAGGCTTCCCATCTTTTTCCATCTCCGGCATCTGGAGGCTGTGCTCGAAGCTGATCATGGTTAGGTGCTGTTGTTCCATTTTCCATGTCGAGGAGCTTGTTGTCAGTGGACACCTTCCTGATCGAATTGCCGGCATGTCTTTATGGGAGCTTTTTTTTCTTCCCTACCAAAGTGGTACCTATTGATCTACTCACATTATTGTTTTCGAACTGCTAGGTAATAATCAGGTGCTAGGCTGATAGTGGGAGCTCACGCCAACCCGTGAGTTGAACTACCAACCTGGCGGTTTAACCCGCTGTGCTAACCATGACTCTTCTCTATCAAAGAGTGTTGCTGCCTCACCAAAGTTACAAATCCCAGGATTCCACAGCATTGAGCTATATAATACCCAAAGCTATACCTGAATATGGCCAAAATAGCAAAATAGAAGAGAGGAACAGACAAGCTAGGAGAGGCTACAGCAGTTTTGTTATGCCTGACTGTACTGGGAAGAGCATGATTGCACGCAATCCACCAATGAGTCAAAGCAGTTGAAGAAATAGGATAATAAAGCATTAATAGGACCCGTTCCTGCCAAACCAAAACATTGGGAGGGTATGAAGTCTTCTTCTGGTAGAGCTTTACTCCATTTCTGGCATCATGGTTTAAAGACAATGTGGTGTTCTTCAACTAGTCTTTTATGCCATTTTCCTAAATGTCTGGACAAGAGCTTGGAAAAACTAGTTGCAGTCTTGGCTGTCGTAATTTTGGAGCTTTAATCCAAAGTGTTCCTTTTCTAAGCTCTGACGAGGATCTCCATTCCTAGTAAAGGTAAAGACTCCCCCTTGACATTAAGTCTCGTCATGTCTGATTCTGGGTGGTGCTCATTTCCATTTCTAAGCCGAAGAGCTGGCGTTGTCCATAGACACCTCCAAGGTCATGTGACCAGCATGACTGCAAGGAGCGCCATTACCTTCCCGCCGAAGCAGTATTTATTGATCTACTCATTCTTGCATGTTTTCAAACTGCTCCCCAGGTACGAACCGCCAACCTTTCGGTCAGCAAGTTCAGCGTGACTGCATGGAGTGCCGTTACATTCCTAGTAGGAACATTTAAATATCTAATTGCTTGCACCTGCCACTTGAAGTGATTCAGACAAATAAAACTGCAATCATATGACGATGTGGAATATCTGAACTCTTACCTATGCATCCAGTTCAGAAATGGCAGAGAATCTTAGAAGAAGAGGATGTCATCAGTAGTATATAGTCTGCAGCAGGATTCCTAGGTTTTATCCCTAGGGCTTTAAAGTGTTGTGAAAATGAAATTCAAAATATAATCGATAGCGTCACTATTAGAAAATATCAAAGATGGATTTATCATCCTGTGTTCTGGTTTTGGTGTAATTGGAATATTGCTAAGAGTTCTTTATATCTGACTGACAGCTTGTCTTTTTGTCTTGTTCTCTTTTATACAGCATTCCTCTCCGGCGCCCACTCTGCAGCCGTGGAAGATGTAAGCACGGGAGGAAGTAAGAGCTTTGCTAATGCTGTGCTTGTTTTCGAAATAATACTCATAGTGAAGTATATCTAACAGAACCTTACTCTTTAGCCTTCCTGTTGGCTCTCAAGATATCCTTCTTCCTTGGGATTATTTCTGTTCCAAATCAGTGCCCTGCTATCATGGTTTAGCTATCACTAGTATCAACGATTTTAACTTTTCCAGATTTGATCATTTATGGATTTGATTAATGTGTTAGCTGTAGAACTCTTTAGGTCCTCCAAGATGACTCTGTGATTAACTTCTGCTGGAAGTTGACCATAAAGTTGCCTTGAAGGACCTATAGCAAGGGTTGGGAACCTTTTTGACTCGGAGAGCCGTGAAAGCAAAATATTTGGAAATTTATTTCAGTGAGAGCCATATAATATATAAAATATATTTTAAGACTGAATTCGACTAAATGTGAGTATATACGTACATACTATGAGAAAAGGATTCCCCCGGCAGAATGACGGGACACTTCAGACCTGGCTCTGCAAAAGGCATGCTCAGGACTCTGGGAAGGAAGAGAAGGCGGAAGGAAGGAAGGGGGAAAGAAAGAAAGAAAGATAGTTAGAGGAAATAAAGGAGGGAAGGGGAGAATAAGAAAGAAAAGAATGAACTATGGAAAAGGAAGAAAAGAAAAGCAGGAGAGAGAGAAGGAGGGGGAAAGAAAGAAGGAAATGGGAAGGGAGGAAAGGAAAGGGTGGGGAAAAGAAAGGAAATGGAGTGAGGGAAAAGTAAAATAATGAAGTGAAAAGAAGAAAAGAAAGAAGGGGAGAGGGAAGTGAAAAGAAAGGAAGGAGAAGGAAAGGAAGACTTGGGGGGAAAGAATAGAAAAGGAAGGAAGGAAGAGGGAGGGAGGGAGGATGGAGGAAAGAAGGAAGGGGAGAGAGGGAGGGAAAGGGAAGGAGAGAAGGAGAAGAAAAGGGTGAAGAGGGAGAAAGAAAGGAAGAGTGCGCAGGGCCCGGAGAGCAGCGGGGGATGAGGAAGAGACAGCGATGGTGGCGCGGAAGCAGCAGTCGCAGCGCATTTGCGTCACTCCTCCCCGCTGCATGCTGGAAAACCGAGGCCTGGGCTGCTCTGGAGAGCCAGATGCAATCATGAAAAGAGCCACACCTGGCTCCCGAGCCATAGGTTCCCGACCCCTGACCTATAGGTTCCTAGAGAAATATTCTCTTAATTAAAAAACAGTGGTTTTTATTTATTATTGATTTATTATTATTTATTTATTTATTTCAATTATTTATAACCCGCCCTTCTCTACCCCCGAAGGGCAGCTAACAACAGGCAGTGATTCGATGCCACATACTATCAATAAAACAATAATTATATCACAAGTAATACATTAAACAGATTAAAAAACCAATTAAAATATAGTTAAAAATACACATAGTCCGAGTTCTGTAATCGCAAGTTTGTCCGAAGCCAGTCCATAGTCCGTTTTCCTAACACTGTCATCATTTTGTTGTCTGCCTGCTACCCAATATCTAACCAAATGCCTGGTCCCATAGCCACGTCTTCAATTTTTTCCTAAAGGAAAGGGGGGAAGAGGTTGACCTAATTTCGCTGGGGAGAGAGTTCCACCACCGAGAAGGCCCTGCCCCTCATCCCCACCAAATGTATTTGCGACGAAGGTGGGATCAAGAGCAGGGCCTCCCCGGAAGATTGTAAATTTCCAGTTATTTCTTTCTTTCACATATTTGTATCCTGCCCTTCTCACCCTAAAAGGGGACTCAGGACGGCCTTACAGCAGGCAGCAATTTGATGCCAATACTTATAAAAATAAATACAATTAAAACTATACCACTAAACATCAATTAAAACCACGTAATCCAGATCTAAAGGCTATCCAATTGTCAATTCCATTAGTACACTATCCTTATTGCACTATTTACTGGTTGAATGCTTGGCCCCACAGCCACGTCTTAAGCTTCTTCCTGAAAGACAGTAGGGAGGGAGCTGACCTGATTTCATTGGAGAGGGAGTTCCATAGCCAAGGGGCCACCTCTGAGAAGGCCCTCTCTCTCGTCCCCACCAATCGCGCTTGCGAAGGTGGTGGGATTAAGAGCAGGGCCTCCCCAGGTGATCTTAACAAGACTTGATGTCTCTAATCCAAATTATTATTTGATCATCTTGTTCAAAAAGTGATGTGATTTTGGAAATGCCTTGTCTTTTCACACTCCAAAATATCTTATTTTAGCAGCACTATGTGGTGTGCCCTCCATGGGTCGAATCATCGGTGGCATGAATGCCCAGAGGGGACAGTGGCCCTGGCAGGTCAACCTTAACTTTGATGGACATCACGTCTGCGGAGCCACCCTCATTGCTCCACAGTGGCTGGTCACAGCTGCGCATTGTTTTCCTCCGTAAGTGTGAGACATCTACAGAATGTGATATTTATGTGAGCATTGGGAAAAATATGGTGCCTTTTCGAGATGGGGATTTAAATGGTAGTGCGTTCAAGATCCAGACTTAGATTGGAAGCCAGTCAGTACTGATTTTGGAGTCTGGAAGACACAAATTAATGTATTTTGTCTTTTAAAAAATGTAATTGAAAAGTATTGCTACATTAGGCATAGTTTGATTCCAATTTAAAGTCCACTTTTTGCATGTTTTGGCTATGTCAAAAGGTAAAGGTTTCCCCTTGATATTAAATCTAGTCAAGTCTGACTCTGGGGGTGGTGCTCATCTCAATTTCTATGCTGAAGAGCCGGCGTTCTCCGTAGACACCTCCTAGGTCATGTGGCTGGCATGACTGCATGGAGCACCATTACCTTCCTGCAGAAGCGGTACCTATTGATCTACTCACATTCGCATGTTTTCGAACTGCTAGGTTTGCAGAAGCAGGGGCTAACAACGGGAGCTCACCCCGTCAGTGGATTTGGACCATTGACTTTCCATTTAGCAAGTTCAGCAGCTCAGTGGCTTAACCTGCTGGCACCACCATGGCCCTTTTGGCTATATAGTATTTTTCACAATTCTTGGAATTGAAAGAAGGAAAAAAGGAAGACTTTTAGTCTAAACTCAGTCCATAGGGATCGTGAAGATGATATATGTGTGTGCTGCTTTTAACTGTTCGAAGCACTTCATGTATCTTCGCCATTCCCCATTCAGATTTCAATATCTGAGCCACTGTGCCATGAGAGTTCTTGGACGGAGGGTGATTGGCTTATAGACGAAAGGAAATAATTCTTCACAGAACCTAGAAAAAAAATATTGGGGTGATAATTCCCAGAATCCACTAATAGTCTTGCTAGTTGGAGGTTGAGGTCCGAAACTTAACATTCTCTAGATCTAGTTTTTTATGCATTTTGATGATTTATGACATGTCTTATTGTGACATCAAGCAGTTTATTAGCCTTGGCCAATGGCTAAATGTTGTGGCGTAATGTAAAATAGACCATGTGTAGTTCACGTTGGATCAGCCTACACACTCCTTTGCTCGGTGTTATGAATTCTCTACCTGGAGGCCTGAAAAAGTAGGCCCAAGACATTGGCAGCTATCTTAGGTAGGTGCCAAAGGGGGGCATTCATGTTAGGATTCTCATTTCCAAAAGGTGGCGTGCCTAAAGAGCAGCCTGGAGAGAAATGAGAGGAGTTAGGATTGGCTGGTAGAAAAGGGGGTGGAGCCTAACTTGGAAAAAGGAAAAAATGCTCTGAAGTAGAGGCGTTTTAAAATCTTGACAACCAGTTGGTGCTTGGCTGTGAGAGGAGTTGGTGTTTGGAGGACAGCAGAGTGGGTCTAGCTGTCAAAGGAGAAAGTTAGTGTTGGGGATTAGTTCAGTGTTAGAGAGAAGAAGCCTGAGTGGTCAGGTGGCTGGCAGAGTTAGCTGGCGTGTAAATTCTACAGCTATCAGGATTAGATAGTGTGTAGAGGTGTAGCTAGGTAGATCCTGAGTGGGACTATCTGTATTTAAGATTTACTAGGCAGTGAGGAGATCCTGTCAATAAATTCTTTGAAGGGAGAAAGGAGTTGAACTTTGTAACTAAGATTTGAGCTGTTTAAAGAAACCATAAGCTTTCATGCCAAAATCTCTGAATCATTAAGCTTAGTACCCATCTTGTAAGTTCTCTTCAATAAACTTTATTGTATTTGTTGTTCAAAATACCAGTCTCATGAGTGCCTCTGTCCAAAGAGTTTTAAAGCAATTTCCTGAAGCAAATAAAAGAGTCTAAATCAGTGGTTCCCAAACTTTTTTGGCCTACCGCCCCCTTTCCAGAAAAAAAATTACTCCGCGCCCCCCTTGAAATTAATTTTTAATAGCAATTAAACAGATTATATATATTTATATATATATATGTTTCTACCTTTTCCGTAAAATAAAGTAAAGAAAGGTGTAAATTACAAACATTTAATTTCAGAAATAATCACAAAAACAATGTTTGGGGAAGTATGAGCAACGGATAATGGGATTTGCAGTACCTTCAGCCAATTCAGCTCTCACTTCCACAGAACACTAAGATCCCCATGAATGACAGATCTGGATTAAACAGCAACACCTGCCTGGGGATCGCGCGCTTGCGACTGTGTCCCTGTGAGTTGGAATCCCCGGGCAGGCGTTGCCACGGAAACCGCAGCGCGTGTTTCCTTCCTCTCATCAACCCAGCCCATGGTGCAGTCCTGTGTATCGGCCTCTTTCTTCCACCGGGGACGTCCTCGCAAGAGCGAGACCCTGCAAGTGGCAAGCGTGGTTCACGCCACCGCCCCCTTACAGGGGTTCAGCGCCCCCCAAATTCTCTTGAGCCTCCCAGCGCCCCCTTGGATCGCCCCACAGCCCACCAGGGGGTGGTACCGCCCACTTTGGGAACAACTGGTCTAAATGGTGGCAGCATACCTGTAAAAGGAATAGTATCTTTAGGGTTACCTTAGCACACCAGTTTGAAGTAAATAAGTCACACATGGAGTTTACCTTCATCCTTTATAATTGGTGGCAGAGAAAAGTTTGAAGGCTAATTGAGTGTTTTGATTTTGGGGTTTCAAATACCCTAATGAAGAACCTCTTCCATTATACCAGAGAAGGAAAATATGCCACGCAAGTGAACAATAAATAAAGAACAAGTAGTTTATTCTTCTTAATTCAGAACAACATATGTGCAATATAATCAGTTAGTTGCATCAACTAACTAAATGTCCTTTCAAAGAGTATTAAAATGGTATTTCTTCGTCCATATGAGAGACCTCCTTTTCAGCAGCCAAGAAGCAAAGCAGTCTGTTTCTCTCTGCCTCTCTCTTCTTGTCTCTGTAGCCGCATAGCTGGAGCCTGAACAACATTGCAACAGCATCCAAAAGTCCCAGGCTCAGCCACCACCCCATGCATTCCTTAACCAATTAGCTTCATGCATCTCATTTTGCAGTTGACACACACACACACACTCACTGATTCCTTGCACACTCACAAATGTAACCTCCACATTGAGAAGTAAACTAACTCTAAACATCAATTGCTTGGGATAATGAAGTGGCAAACATTGCCTTGTATTTCTTTTTTCTATACTTCTTAGTTGTCCGACCAATGTTGGACACGAGGAAGTTTGACTAGGTGAGTTCTTAGACCAATCCAGCAGAGATGTTCTTATCCATCTATGTATGTATGTATGTATGTATGCATGTATTTACTTACGGTATTTATATTCCGCCCTTCTCACCCCACAGGGGGCTCAGGGCAGATTACAATGTACACATACATGGCAAACATTCAATGCAATAGACACACAAAACATATAGACAGACAGTCAGAGGCTATTTAACATTCCAACTTCTGGCCACCAGGGGAGCTCTTGCTTCACCATCCATTTGCAACACTGATGAAGTACTTTCCGCATTCCCACATGCTTTTGCTGGAGATTTTTTATGGCCTCGTAAGTTTTTTTAAATTAGTCTCCCCACACATAGGTGGTACCTAAATTTCCTACTTGACAGATGCAACTGTCTTTCGGGTTGCAAAGGTCGACAACAATTGGCCGGAAGCTCACTCTGCCTCGGGCTGGCTTCGAACTCATGACCTTTTGGTCAGTAGTGATCTTTAATGCAACCAGCTGCGCCACAGTCCCGGCGCCATCTACATCTTGCCTTCCTTTTGTATCTTAGGAATGTGTTTTGATTGAATCCTGTTGCTTTCTTTTCTCTCTCTCTCTCTAGAGTGAATCCCATAGATAGATATGAGGTGACCTTGGGGGCCTTCCAGCTTAGAAACCCCTCGGATGACCTTGTGGTGAAACTGGTCCAGGAAGTGCTGAAACACCCCGAATACACCGACGACGAGGGGTCGAAAGGCGACATTGCCCTTGTGAAACTTAAGGAACCAGTCTCCTACACTCGGACTATCCGGCCCATCTGCCTGCCCGCCTCTACTGTCAATTTCCCCAGTGGAATGAAATGCACCGTCACCGGCTGGGGAAACATCCTCACATCCAGTAAGGAAGGAATTTTAATCTGGGAAACATAGTCCTTCTTGTCTGCTCAGCAGTGAAAGGTGTCTTGATGCTGTGAATCCGGTGTCTTAAAAAGATCTCTTTTATTGCTACCTTCCAGTTTTTAGCACTGGCCTCCGTTCCCTTTAATGTGGGTGTGCGTGCACATATTGTCTATATAAATATGCATACAGAGTGTGTGCAATTGATTGTTCCTATTCTTCCTAATGAAAGATACACAAAGTGACTTATTTTAAAGATGCACAATGACATCCATGCTATCAAACCATAAACCAATTAAATCTGGCAATTTATGTATGTATGTATTTATTTAAAGCATTTATATTCCGCCCTTTTCACCTTGAAAGTGACACATACACGGCACACATTTAGTGCCGTTAAACAGACAGGACTGACAACAGATAGAGGCATATGTCTCAATTTTCCCCAACTTCAGCTTTCTGGAGGTTGTGCTCGATTCTGGCCACAGGGGGTGCTATTGCTCTATCCTCTATGATGACGAGCCCTTGATCACAGACTTCCTCCTTTCTATTATCGCTGACATTTTCTGGTATTTCCTTTTTGAGGTGCCGTATAATGCCTCCCTGCTTAAGCAGTGCCTAATTCCTCTACTCACAACTGTTTTTGAATTGCTTAGGTGGACAGTGAGCTGGGCTGCAGGTCGGGTGCTCACCCCTACCCGGGCTTCGAACTGCCAATCTTTCGATTGATGTTTTCTTTTGCTGCTGGTAATTAACCAGCGGTGCTAAAGCCCAGCAATGTGAAAGCAGCAGCCAAATCATACTAAAATCAAAACATTAAAAGAACAGTGAAATCACAAAGTCTGCAGGGACTAAATGAGAGAGAAAAGCGATAGTAATCAGACGATCTCCTCAGAGAGGCTGTTTTACAATCATGGTGCCACTACTAATTAGGTTCCAATCAGATAAGAGTAGAAATACAGGTTGAGCATCCATTGTCCTGAATTCCAAAATCCAAAACACCTCTGGTCCAAAGCATTTTGGATAACCTGTAGAAATGAAAAGGCTTCAGTTGTGTGTGTGTGTGTGTGTGTGTGTGTGTATATATATATATATATATATATATATATATATATATATAGTGTGTATACACACACACACACACACACACCTTTTGATTATAGTATTATTCAGGCTATTTTCAGGAAGGGCAAATATGGACCCCCTTCCTGAAAATAGGCTGAATAATACCATAATAAAAAGGTGTGTGTGGTGTGTGTGTATGTGTGTGTATGTGTTTATATATATATATATATATATAAACTCACCTTTTTATTATAGTATTATTCAGCCTATTTTCAGGAATGGGGTCCATATTTGCAAACTGGAGACATTAGGCACTTCTTTATTTGTAACCTAACACTTGAAGAAGGCAACCCTTTCGCTGCACTTGCGATTATTACAAATATTGTGTATAAAATTACCTCCAGATTGTGTCTATAAGATAGATCTGAAACATGTTGGAAATAGCAGCTTTCTTCAAACCTCCACTACTGGTGTATATAATTTAGATTTCTTATTGTATTGTATATGTGTGTATTGGTGTGCAGTTATCCTTAAACTCTTTGTTGTGGGAGGGGCTACAGGCCATGTGACCAAATCTGGGGATTGTTCAGACTCAGGCTCAATTTTAGAAGTGTGTGTTTGCATCCAAAGCAGTATAGTACAGTTTAGAAAACCATAGAAACAGAATGCTTAACAGACAAGACTACGGACTGTTAAGATTCAAAGAAAGATGCCCTGTGTTACCTGCACAGAGAAACGACTACAGTACATTGGCGTATCTTTGTCTCTAACAGTACAAAGAGATAGCTAGGTATTAGGCATGGGTAGGCATGGTTCTAAATGGTTCTAAAGTACTTACAAAACTAAGGGGTGCTGGTGCGTGGCCTCTAAATTGTTGCTGAAGTTCTGGTGGTGAAAATTTCAAACTCTAACAAAACTTTCACAATTTTGTTATAAATGGCAGTCCCTAATTGGTTCAGTCATAAAAATTGCCAATAACAAAATAATGACATTTTGAAAGTTTCTGAAATTTTCTGAAATTTTCACCACCAGAACTTCAGCAAAACTTTTGAAGCAATGCACCAGCGCCCCCTAGTTCTGTAAGTACTTTAGAACCATTTAGAACCATGCCTACTACCGTGTTTCCCGAGTATGACACCCCGATTGTAAGACGATCGGGGTGTCAGGGGTCGGCTAATGTGCCGTACCTCGAATGTAAGCCGTACCCCGGCCGCCGCGTCACTCAGTCCCTCCTCCTCGGTCCCGCCTCCTCCGCCGCCTCCTCCTCCGCTTCCCCCGCGCCGCTTGCCTCCGCCGCTGCTTGCGCCGCCGCCTCCCCCGCCGCCGCCTCCCCCGCCCGCCACCGCTGCCGCCGCCTCCCTCCGCCTCGGTGCCGCCTCCCCGCGCCGCCTCCCCCGCCGCCACTTGCCGCTGCGCCGCCTCCCTCCGCCTCGGTGCGCTTGCCTCGGTTCGCTGCCTCCGCCACCGCTTGCCTCCGCCGCTGCTTGGCACCGCCTCCACCAGCGGCACGCCTGCCAGGCGCGGCTGCGCTGGCGCACTCAGGCCTTCTGCCCATGCGCGAATGTCTGCGCATGGGCGAAAGGTACTGCGCGTCTGGCGCAGGCGTGCTGACGCGAACACGCTGACGCAGCGTGCTGGCGCAGCAGCGCCTTTGATCGCGCTCAGGCCTTCTGCCCATGCGCAAATGTCTGCGCATGGGCAGAAGGCCTTGCGCGCCCGGCGCGTCTGCGTCAGCGCGTCTGCGTCAGCGCGTCTGCGTCAGCCGCGCTCGTACTTTTCGCCCATGCGCAGACATTCGCGCATGGGCAGAAGGCCTGAGGCGCCGGCGCAGCCGCGCTGGCACAGGCGTGGGCCACTATGGAGGCGGTGCCAAGCGGCGGCGGAGGCAAGCGAACCGAGGCAAGCGGGCACCGAGGCGGAGGGAGGCGGGCGGCAGCGCAAGTGGCGGCGGGGAGGCGGCGGCGGGGGAGGCGGCACCGAGGCGGAGGGAGGCGCGGCAGCGGCAAGTGGCGGCGGGGGAGGCGGCACCGAGGCGGAGGAGGCGGCGGCAGCGGAAAGTGGCCAGCGGGGGAGGCGGCGGCGCGGGGAGGCGGCACCGGAGGCGGAGGGAGGCGGCGGCAGCGGCAAGTGGCGGCGGGGGACTGGGCGGAGGAGTAGGCAAGCGGCGGGCGGAGGAGGCGGAGGAGGAGGCGGCCAAGGGGAAGGCTTACTTTCGGGTACGGTAATGTAAGCCGTACTCGAAAGTGCCGTAGGGGGATTTGGGGTTCAAAAGAAAGTAAGACGCTGTCTTACTTTCGGGGAAACACGGTAGGTATATCAGTTTAACAGCTGAGAAACCTGGGTTGCCTTGCGTGATTGCTGGTGGAGATTTATTTATTTACCACTAAGGAGAAGGTTGACTTAAGCGAGTTTTAACTCTTCTTAGGAAAATTCTGGTTTTTTCCCCAAAAGGTTATGATCTCTAACAAGGTCTTTCCTGTCTTTCCTGTGACATGAAAAGGAAAGTGGTTTTCCAAAAGGTTATGAATCCCATTTCCTAAATGGTATGGAGATTCATATATACCAAAACGGATACAGCTGGCATATAAATTTCTTCTCCACTTCTGGGCACTGACTCTGAATTTTCTCCTTCCATTTAGCGAGCCTTCCTTCACCGATGACGCTGCAACAGCTTGAAGTGCCTATCATCGGGCTGGATACTTGCAAGTGCCTCTATAGCAAGAACCCAGATCCTGAAGACCCTCACGTCCTCCACAATGATATGATGTGTGCTGGTTTCGCTGAGGGAAAGAAGGATGCCTGCCAGGTAAGAGACCCCGTAGAAGAGTTGAGGTTAGGAAAGCTTGCAATTTGGCAAAGCAAAACTGACGAACTGGCATCTTGTTAATTTAATGTGAGATATGTGTGGGCTTCTGCTAAATTTGATGCAAGAATTGTTATTTTTATTTATTTATTTGCAGCATTTTAACCCTGCCCTTCTCAGCCCCGCAGGGGGACTCAGAGCGGCTGACAATGGCAACGATTCGATGCCGCAATAAATTATAATTATAATAACAAGATAAAAACATGCAATACAAAAGATTAAAACCACATTAGTTAAACAATAATAAAGCCTGTTCCATTACAACAATCATATGGTCAGATTCAATGTTCAGTTGCCGTTATATCCATTAGCCAAACGCCTGGTTCCACTACGACGTCTTCAGTTTTCTTCTGAATGAAAGGAGGGAGGATGCCGATCTGATTTCGCTAGGGAGCGAGTTCCACAGGCGGGGGGTCACCACCAAGAAGGCCCTGTCCCTCGTCCCCACCAGCCGTGTTTGCGAAGCTTGTGGGACCGAGAGCAGGGCCTCCCTGGCAGATCTTAGGCTACGCGGCTGTTAGGAATTTTGGGAGTTGGAGTCCAAAACACCTGGAGGGGCCCAAGTTTGCCCAGGCCTACTCTAATCTGTTAAGATTGTTTTGAATTCTGCTCCTGCCTTCTGGAGCATTAGCCTATCTCTCCCGATTCTCAAATGCAGCTATTGTTACCACACTCTTCCCTCTGTAATCCCCTCTTTGTTTTTCCTAGGGTGATTCCGGAGGACCCCTTTCCTGCCGTATCGACAATGCTTGGTTGCTGGCTGGAGTTGTGAGCTGGGGGGATGCCTGTGGGGCCGCCAACAGGCCCGGCGTCTATATCCGCACCGCAGCCTATGCTGATTGGATTAAGGAGAAGGTTCCCGAGGTGGAGCTGAGCAATGTGGTTGCCAACGTGGAACCAGTTTCTGAAAAAGGCATGTGCTCCAATACTTCTAGCGCTAGTCAACCAGGACCTTACGATGATATTCAGCCCTTACCCGGGTGGAACCGTCCCCTCAACCCCAACCAGCCTCCCTCAGGCAGCGCAGCCCCTTGGCTTTCATCAGCCAGCCTGACCCTTCTTTTCCTTCTCCTCCAGAGTTTTTATTATCTTCTCTGAATTGCACTACACATGTGCCCAGTTGTGTAGGGAGAATGTCCCTTCCTACTCCCATACTCAGGGGAAGGTCCCACTATTTCACAATTTCACACCTTAAAAAAATTGTTACGTTCTGAGCATTATTTAATTCCGTTTTTAAATGTCAACCTTTTGCTAGTTCAGAGGTTTCTATCAAGCCTTGGGTTTGAGCCCAATGTTTACCTCATAGGCACACCTTGAGCCTCCACCTGCTACATACCTTTTTACGTGCCAATAGAAAATAATGGTTCGTGCTTCGAGTTTCTTTTAATTCTTGGCAATCTCACTCTTTGGTTTGTGTGTGTATTTAATTTCACATCATGGTATAATGCAATTTCTTAACACCGAATGGCCATCCATTTTCCAACTTTGCTTTCGATTCCCTTAATGTTATAGTTCCATTTAAATTTGAATGGCTTGCTATCTGAATCTAATGTCAGACTAACAATGCGTTTTCCTTGTCCTGTTTTCTTCCAACTAATTCCTTTAAAAAAAACCAACAACCTTGGTCCTCAGTCTGCTCGTTTCCTTCCTCCTTTTCTGTAGCTTTCCAGCCTTGATAATCAGTCTGCTTAGTATTTAACTACTGTGGCTACAATCATGGCTCCCTTTGGTAGTCCTTTTGCTTTCTAAACTTTCAGTTTGAGTCTGACAAGAGTCCACAGACGCGCACGCTTGTCTGGTCCGAAGCCATGTTTTTTAAGTTGCATTGGCAGTCAATCAGACTCCAAACCACTGTGTGGTCACCCAAAGGTCTTGATACATCACAGGACAGCCTAAAGAAATAGGAACTATATACACTTGAAAGGTGATTTTGGGGGCCCCTCTTTTGCAGAGAGCACCTGAGTGTATAGTAGAGATTGTGAGTGGAAGGCACCTATGAGAGTATCTTGACAGGCCTCCCGTCTATATTCATACAGATTTGATCAACAACACTGGCGGAGAAGAATGTTCAGTGGCACCTGCTCTGCTCTCTGCTTTTTGGATTTTGCTGGCCAGCTTGTTTGTGGCGTTCATCTTTGGGACTGTCTAAGGCTCCCTCGCCTTTACCCTTCCAGCTCAGTGACTTTTTGAAAAAAGAGCTGTGGAGCCACCCTATTTCCTAAGCTGTTACAATTTTGATCCAGCTCCAACTCTCTGTGTTGACTGTACTATCGATTTACCTCACTTGGGACATTTCTGTTTTGTATCAACGGATCGTGATTGAAGCTGTCAGGGTGTGTGCGTGTATGCATGTGCGTGAATGTCGCAAGAGTTTTTGGGAAATGATGTCATTGAGGCAATGTTCTCTCTGAATGCAAAGCATCCTGCATTGTTAGCTTGGCCGTTTTATTTATGGCGTGTGACTCAAATATGAAGCAAGGATGGAACACTTTGATGTAAGTGTGCTGGCAAGTCGTATGTGCAAAACTATGGCTGGTATGGACACAAGTGCCAGTAGGTGTGTCTTCCTCCCCCCCTTGACCCCCTTTACATGAAGAATGAAGAAATATGACAAGTGGAAAAAATGATTGACCTCCCTGGGTACTTAAAGACATTTATAGGTAGCTTATATTTGCACAACTTTTTAAAAATAATTATGTAAACATCGCTTTGTTGGGGAGAATGAGATACAGATGCTACTCCTATTGTGGTTTTTAATAAACTGAATGGCAATTTTGCAATGACGAGAGCGGTGTCGTTTTTGTACTGTCTTGGTAGCCATTCCTACTTAAAATCATGGGGATTTGAGTCCCCCAGGGGTGAGAAAAGCATATATAAATGCAGTAAGTAAATAAATAAATAAATTTTGGATTCACTACGGTTGGGTACCCAAGTTGCAAATACTTAAGACAATCACTTTTATAGGTGAGGAATGTGGCAGATTGAAAATCACACGTAGTTCACGTCTTTACCAATCCACACACTGTCTAGCTAGAGAAAAGATATGTCACACAGATGATCAGTAAAGAATAAGGCTTTTACTCTTTGTTATGCAGAGCAACATATATACAGTCATGTGGACAGTTGCATTGACTCACACAATGTCCTTTGAGAGAGATTCAAATGGTTCTTAGGTATCCATGCGATGGATCTTCTGCCAGCAGCCAAGAAGCAAAAATACAAAACTGTCTTGGCAAGCTTCTGCACAGAAAACTTAAAAACAAGTAACTGAGGCCAAAACTCCCAGGCTCAGCTAGCTTCTGGGCGTGGCCCAACCCAGTTTCATGCTTTGCATTTTTCAGTTAACACACGCACCAACTGGTTTTTAGATGCTCCAACATCTAAAAACTTCAATAATCAGAACCAGGCACCTGTTGCAATAAAGCATTTGTAGTTTTTAGTGGGTGTTAGTAATAGAAGCCTCAAGACTCAGCCAAGACATTACTGCACATCACAAAGAGTTCTACCACGTATCTTTTGTCTGTTCACATGACAGGAAAATTATGCAGAAAAAGTATTTGAGTTTATAGTGCTTTTGCATCTAGTTTCACATCCACAAGCACTGTCACACCCAATAGTGTGAATGGGGCTTGCTGAGAAATTGATGTGAAGGCAGAATTTTCCTTGGCACCAAGATTTAGGAATCGCAACAAAAGCTGCTGCACAGTCTTTCATCTCAACACGCTCAATGTGGGGTTGCCTTTGAAGACTGTTCGTAAATTTCGAGTGGTATAACGGGCGGCAGCCAGGTTCCTCACTGCAGCAGCATACAAGGAGCATATGACTCCCTTATGTCAGCTCCACTGGCTGCCAGTTTGCTACCGAGTACAATTCAAAGTGCTGGCTTTAGACTATAAAGCCTGAAACGGTTCTGGCCCAGCTTACCTGTCCGTACGTATCTCCCTCTTATGAATCATTGTGGAGATTAAGGTCTTCTGGGGGGGGGGGGGCTGTTCTCATTCCCACCTCCTTTGAAGGTGCTGTTGCTGGGAACGACAGGGCCTTCTCAGAGGTGGCCCCTCGGTTATGAAATTCCCTCCTCAGTGATATTCGATCAGCTCCTTCCCTTCTTGCCTTCAGAAAGTTAAAACAGGGCTATGGGACCAAGCTTTCGGAGAATAACTGCAGTGGAATAAATGAATGCAGAATCTGTGCAATGACAGTTGGAATGGCTCTGGATTACGACCTTGGATTATGTGATTTTAATAATTGATGTAATTCTTTTAGATGTTTTTTAATTCTCTGGTTTTTAATGTAAATGTTTACCAATTGTATGTTATTTTAAGACATTAAACATTGTTGATATGTGAGGCTGCTCTGAGTCATCCTTGGGGTTTAGAAGGGCGGGGTACAAATAAATAAACCTGGAGCCACCAGTGGTGCAGTGGGTTAAACCTCTTAGCTGCTGAACTTGTTGATCAAGAGGTCGGTGGTTCAAATCTAGGGAGCGGAGCGAGCTCCCACTGTTACCCCAGCTCCTGCCAACTTAGCCATTCAAAAACATGCAAATGTGAGTAGATCAATAGGTACAGCTTCAGTGGGAAGGTAAAGGCACTCCATGCAGTCATGCCGGCTGCAGAACCTTGGAGGAGTCTACGAACAACACTGGCTCTTCAGCTTAGAAATGGAGATGAGCACCATTCTCGAGTCGGACACGACTAGACAATGTCAAGGGAAACCTTTACCTTAAACAAACAAACAAAATCTCTGGGTTCGGTCGAATGTGGCAATCCAACTTTTTACCATGTCAGTGTTGTAAGGTGTTGTTGCCCACGTAAGTACATACACAGCATACTGCCCTTTTGCGGTTTTTTATTACTTAAAAATACTTCTGAAAGTAACAAAACACACTGCATACATGGAATATGAGTCCTAAAAGCTGTAGTAAGACCACAAAATGGATATTTATTTCTTCTTGGCATATCCCATTCAGAGCCCAACTGCTTTCCATCACTACTGGCCCAGTGTAAAAGTAAGTAAAAGGTTATTATATGAAGACTGGTGGCAATCTTCCTATGTAGGTTCCATTGTGCTCAACGGGCTTTTGATTTCCCCTCCAGAAAACCCATTTAAGTTATAATTGTCTCTGCAACAGACGATTAAAAACACAGATCACTCAGGACTGTCACTTAAAAGGGCATCCAAAGCAAAACCACACCCTCCCCCCCAAATTGGTAATTTAGAACCACCCAAGTTATTTTTGGTTTCCTGCCACCACAATGACTTGGCAAGGAGGGCAGGCTCAAAGCTGGAGGTGGCTTCTGTTGCTTGCCACATTTCCCATTTTGTGATGGATTGGAAGAATGTAAGTTCGGACTCTTACCAACAGTCTATTGAACTAGAAAGGATCTGAAGACCAAAAGTGTCTGGTTGTAACAAGTGCTTCCCCTAATAGTTGGCAGCATCTTCAAAACTATTGTGACGGTGAGAAGCAAAACAAAGTAAACTACGATGCTATCTGTCTTTTATCTAAGTTGCTACTGTCTGCATAAGTGAGAGAAACTAATTAAGATCTCTCTCCACCAAAATAAGCCAAGTGACCCAGACTTCCCACATCCTTCTGCAAACAGATGACTTTTAGGTAGACTTTCACACCCTAAGGGGGTTAAAACAACCTAACTTTCAATAGCATTAGGGTACTGGGCATAAATGGAGGAAACAAGGCACAGCGCTCCAGTTGTTACAAAACTGGTGGAGAGCCCCTCCGCTCTGGACCAACCCATGCGCTCAAAGTATGCCTGATCAATGCAAGACCAAGACACATACTTGGCATTAGAGCATCTCTTAAAATAAATGGTTGGTGTATATTGGGGGCGAGCCCCTTCCGTTTCTCAGATATGCTTCTTTATCACTTCTTGGAAATCCGCTTTATCACTTCTTGGTAATCTTGGCCTGTTTGTGTTTGGGAGGTGCCCATCGGAGACAGAGGGAATCCACTGGAAAAGAAGAAGCAGGAAAAAAAATCAGTTATTTGCACAGGGCAGAACCAGAGAAATGTAGGCAACAAAGCCCCTAAATGTCATCTAGTCTAACCCAGGCCCTGTTGGAAATAGCAACCTTCCAAGCCTTCACTATTTCTTTGTTAATGTATATATTTGCTAACCAGTATTGTATGTATATATTGATTTGCCAGTTTTGACTGACCTCTTTGGTGTGGGAGGGGCTACAGACATGTGACTGGACTGAGCATGTTCCAATCGAAGACTCCATTTTGTTATTCAGTATTATATTGGATTTTAATGTTAGTTCACTTGAGACCTCACTGGAGGTGGATGCAGTACACTTTTGAACTTCAGTGGAAGCAGTTTTGCATTTGGACTTATGCACGAACAGTTTACTATATGTTTGCTTTTAGAAGCAGCGAGTACAGTTAAACAGTTTGGACTTTCTTAAACCGCTGAACTGCTAAACTTGTTGACCGAAAGGTTGCAGATTTGAATCTGGGGAGCGGTGTGAGCTTCCGCTGTCAGCCCCTGCTTCTGCCAACCAAGCAGTTCAAAAACATGCAAATGTGAGTAGATCAATAGGTACTGCTCCGGTGGGAAGGTAACGACGCTCCATGCAGTCATGCCAGCCACATGACCTTGGAGGTGTCTACGGACAACACCGGCTCTTCTACTTACAAATGGAGATGTGCACCAACCCCCAGAGTCGAACACGACCGGACTTAATGTCAGGGGAAAACCTTTACCTTTACTAAACTGAAAGACTTTGGACTATGGGCTATTGATTAAGAATAATGCCCTGTGTTCTCAACACAGAGAAACTACACCCTATCTATAACTGCACTTTAATAAGAAATGTGCCTGTATGCTAAATTAATACAAGGTGTTTGTGAGTAAACAAGATATGTTAACAAAATAAGACGACTTTGTTTTTTTTGTTTCTGAGTACAAATTGTTAAACTAAGAGGTTTCAAGGGAGAGTATATGTTTTGGGCAACTGCAATTTCAAAGAAACATTTCAAAACTCTGCTAGTTAAGTAGTATGCTTTTTGTGCAGTGGCATGTTTTTGTCCCTGGCAGTTCAAAGACATGGTTTATCAGTTTAACAGCTGAGTTACCTGTGTGCCATTACATGAATGTTTGTGAACACCACTTTTTCAAAGTGTTGACTTCTAACAAGGTCATGTCTTTCCTTGACAAGTGGTTTTCAAAAGCTGGTCTCCAGATGTTCATGGATTCACATTATTTTCAAAAAGGTTATGAATGCCATTTCCCCAAAAGGCCTCTTGAAAGGAATTGGCAAGTAAATCAGCACAGAGTGGTCAAACAGATTCCATCATTTTTGGCATGATAGGTGAAGTTGCCCTTTAGCCAAGGTGAGAATACCGATAACTCTCAAAAGGTTATTCACACTGGAAAGATTATATTTAGTAGCCTTCTGTAAGAAGTAGCATATACAAACATAAATCATATACTTTGGTGATATAACAGCAAACTCAAATAAGAAATGTCCTGGTAAATACCTTTTGGCTCTCATAATGTTCTTATTGTTGTTCTAACTACACTGAAAGTGACTGTGATGGAGAGAGGTAAACTATAGTCCTGCAAGTGTTCCATGTGAGCAATCACCAGCCTGCCTTAAACTGGCTCTGTACCAATTTCTTACAAGAGGCCTGGAGAGGAACCTGGCAACCTCACTGCAGCTCCAATTACATAACTGCCATCTCACCAGTACGTACACGTACACACACACGTGGCCTGGCCATCTCTGTGGAAAACAATAGATCTTTTCAACAAGAATCAAAATCCGAAACTACTGTAAGTGAAACTCTTGACTTCTTTGACTTTGAACAAGGTGGGTCTGTGTTTGCATGTAGCTATGCTTGGCAAACTCCATGACCAAGAAAAGGAAGCGGAACCAGCTTACAGAACTTACCTGTGTACTCAAGAGGTGGGAATATAATTTTTGTGTTCAGAATTAATACTGTGGACTAATTAAGCCTGTCTACATTCACTCAGCATCATGACTTATGTACCCAACTAATATAAAACAGGGGTAGGGACCGTGCTTGTAAGCCACCCTGAGTCCCTATGGGAGATTTTAAAAATTGTGTCAGAAGCAACTTGAGAAACTGCAAGTTGCTTCAGGTGTGAGATAATTGGCCATCTGCAGAGATGTTGCCCTGGGGACACCGTGTTACCATCCTGTGGGAGGCTTCTCTCATGTCTCTACATGGGAAGCTGGAGCTGACAGACAAGAGTTCACCCTGTATTGCGGATTTGAACCACCACCCTTCAGGTCAGCAGTTCAGCTGGCACAACGGTTTAACCCACTGCGCCACCACAGATCCCTATGGGAGATGGTGGTGGGGTATAAATAAAAGATGATTATAGTGATTATTATCTGGGTTCTTATCAGTTTCATATACATTAACTTACTACTGTAAAGATCTGCTTAATAACCAGAATCTGTAACAACACTGTCATTGCATCTGAAGAAATAGACTGAAACTCACAGAAGCTTGTGCTAAAATATAAATCAGGTGCTGCTAAATTCCTTTCCCCTTCCTACAATCGTTTTTTTCCATTTTCCAGTGCAATAGAATAAGGCGGCTATTTCTTTGAAACATGTATCAATACTATATTGTACTATACCACTATACTGTAATATTAGTAATATTTCATATAATATGAAATATAAAATTGTTATATTGTATTATTAGAATTATATTGTATTACATAATGTTATCATTATATGTGTATACAATATATTATATTATTAGCACAGCACAATATTAGTATTATATATTACTATATTGTACTATACTACTATACTGTAATAGCATTAGTAATATTACATGTAATATAAAATTATAAAATTATTATATTGTATTATTATATTGTATTACATTATATTATCAATATTATATGTGTATACAATATATTATAATATGAGCCCATATAATATATAGTAACTCTGAGAACCTAGATGGGATATTCTACTTGTTGTGACTTCCAAATTCATGGCAAAATTGTGATCTTGCATATCTAAAAGTGCAAAACTGGCTGAGAATCAGCACATGAAAGCAACAGTGCTGTCTGTAGTAGCTAGCCAGGGACTTATCAAAAGCAATTCCCACCAGGACTAGTCTGTCTCCTAAGGATCGCTTCTTCCACCCTACAATCCCATTTTCCTCCCTGTAGCACCTGTGATGGGAGGCTTCTTGTACTGGGCGCTTTTGAGGTGCTCCTCAACCAGCTTGGGGGTGACACAGATGACATGCTGGCCCTTCCAGTACTTCACCATGTTCAGCGATTGAAGAGTACTGATGATGTCATTTTGCGTGATGCTTGTCATCTGGCTGTGCCGAGGGCCACAAAGCAAATGAAAACGAGGGGGGAAAGCATTAAAAAAGTGCAAAATAAAGCATGCTTATATGTAAGTAGTTTTCACAGCAGGGCTACATAAAGTTTGTTCAAACTTCCTCATAATACAATGCCACAGGAGTGTATCTGTTCCACTTTAAGTGGTATAAGGTGCTAGGAATCAAACTGTCTCTCACCTGAGATCTTTGATGGAGAGCGTCCCCCGGAAATCCCGTAAGATTTCCAGCAGCACCCACGACCAGTAACTACGGTAGCTCAGCTTGCCCAGATCCGAAAGAGGCTTTTCTGGAGAGCCAACTGTACTTTCCAACTTCGATAGTTCATAACCTGAGGAAGAAGAGTTTTAGGATCAAGGCCTGAGAGATCACACTTCAGAATCCAAGCATCTCAAGATTTATGCCTGGTGATGTTCCTTTAGGTAAAAGCTCAACACCTCATATTTAAATTTCAAAGATTATTTGTGTAGAAGGTCCAGCTCACTCTCCTCACTATATGTACAGAATCAGGGGCAGTAAATTATGTCAGATTAATTGTAGTCAAATAAAAGGAAACATGTAACAGAGGCAGAAAGAGACTGCCTTTATCTCCAGCAAACATAACTGATTGAGAAACTGACAATCTATATCATATTCTGACCGACAGGAAGCTTACTGAAAGCAATGAGGAACTTTCCATAACCACGCCTCTGGTATGGTGGTAAGGTGAGGATGCAGGCCACATTGTTGCCATCTGGCGATTCTTTCTCCTAGAAATAAAAAGCAAATCAAAGTAGTAAAAAGAAAAGAAAAAAGGAGGAAGCAAGAAACATGCCACAGCACGCAAAATCAATGTTTGCTGTATAAGACAAGAAACATGTCCACCAGGTACTACGCCTTATAATCTCAGAGAAAGAAATGAGACAAAGAAGCTTCCTCTTTTAGCTTAATCATGACTGCTAAGTTAAGGTAAAGATTTCCCCCTAACATTAAGTCCAGTCGTGTCCAACTCTGGGGTGTGGTTCTTGTCTCCATTTCTAAGCCGAAGACCCGGCGTTGTCTGTAGATGCCTCCAAGGTCACATGGCCTATTGATCTTCTCACATTTGCATGTTTTCGAAGCGCTTGGTTGGCAGAAGCTGGGTCTAACAGCAGGAGCTCACGCTGCTCCCCAGATTCGAACCTGCGACCTTTTGATCAGCAAGTTCAGCACCTCAGTAGTTTAACCCACTGCGCCACCGGACTGCTAAGTTAGCGCCTCTTTTTCTCAGACTGTCTCCCGATGTAGCCAAAATAACGGATTTCCTAATTTTCCCTTCCTGTCTTGATCAGTTTTCTTTTGCTGCTGAATTCTAACAAATTGTAATCAATTTATACTACGTTGCACGCCATATGAAAACAGGAGCATAAATGCATAACTAAACACATAATATTTCTAGTTCTTGAAGCTGCAAAGACATGCTTAATAGGGGCAAAAAATGGCAAAGCAAATTGCCAATGAATAAAGTAGATATACTCCTAATAGGGGCCCCCTGGTAGTGCAGCGGGTTAAATCACTGAGCTGCTGAACTTGTTGACCAAAAGGTTGGTGGTTCAAATCTGGGGAGTGGGCTGAGCTCCCACTATTAGGCCCAAATTCTGCCAACTTAATAGTTCAAAAACATGTGAATGTAGATGAATAGGTACCACCTCGGCGGGAAAGTAACAGCACTCCATGCAGTCATGTTGGCCACATGACCTTGGAGGCATCTACAGATATCGCTGGCTCTTAGAAATGGACATGAGCACCACCAACCATGACTAGACTTAATGTCAGCGGAAACATTTACCTTTTTACTCCCAATAGGGTTTCAAGACATTAAAAAGGTACAAACATTTGGCAAAGTGATAACAAATCTAAAACAAAATGGATTGAAACTGATAAGAGACCTCTTCAACCCAAATGGGACAATCAAAACTGGGAGATGATAAAGAATAATTGTGGTCAATGTAACTGGCTTTTGTGGAATTGATTGAAACAAAAGAGCTGAAGTCCAAAACACCCAGAGGCCGAAAGGTTGGGAACCACTGAGCTGGAAAAACACAAAGGAAAATACTGACCAAATGGTATAGAACCTAAAATAAATTAGCTCACATAATTAAATCAACCACAAAATTATGTTGGCAGAGATATGGAGAAATTGGCTCCTACATGCATATGTGGTGGGAATGTGACAAATTACAAACATTCTATAATAAGGTAAAAAAGGAAACAGAAGAAGTAATAGGGCATAAACTGGAGTTGAATAAAAAATATCTTCACCCAGAAAGTAGATAAGGACAAAAACATTAAAGACTGGGCACAAATTATAAAATATATGACAGTCACCTCCCAAGCAATGGTGGCCTTGGGCTGGAAAGAACATTGAAAATGGGAAGTCAAAAATGGTTAGAATATTTAGCAGATTGCATCCTGCAGAATTACATCTTTGAAAGGAGAACCAAATACACATCAGGCCGAATCAAGAAGAACTGGGATCTGAAATGGGGAAGACTAATAGAAAGAGGAAAAGATAAAGAACTGAACCAGACTTTCTAAACGATTGATCAACTAAAATAATATTTGAATGATGGAAAGTACTGTACTCGGAGAGTGGGGGGAAATGTATCAATAGGCACAGGTGGGAGATAAATGTGAAATCAGCAATGTTAAGAAAATTAAGAAAAACTTCATTCTGTTTGTTTTATGAAATAACTCAACTTGATATTATTCTACTTATGTTTATAGTAAATAAAAAACAAAAAATAGGGGCAATTTTAGGTCTTTATAGTCCAAAGAGGTGAAAGAAGTACCATGCATAGCTTTTTCCTTCTCACCTCCATGGCAGGGGAAAAATACATTTCATACAATAGACAAATCTATCACTGCATTATTCAGTATTGTTTTGGTGAAAAATTATTTTTTTAAGTACAAGAGAAGAAGGACCAGGATGTTTATCTTCCTTCTTACATGTCTTCTGAAATACAGCTAGAATGTGGGATACCCCAACCCCACAGACCCAAAGCCAAGCCAGCACCTTGGAAAAGTAGCCCACAATATGGGCCCCTTGTCTGTCAACCTCGGTAAGGATGTAGAAGATGAAAGGCTCCACATCAAAGTAGAGGGTCTTGTGGTCTAGGAAAAGTTTGGCCAAGAGACACAAATTCTGGCAGTAAATCTGTTGGAGAAAAACAAACGTAAGTAAAGACACATATCTAGGTAACCAGGATAGAAACAAAAAAAGTAAAAATGACACAAGCAGAAACAAATAGAAGATTCCAAATATCCAAAGAGCAAATGAAATATGAAAAACACTTTAAGTCTGTGAGAGGAAAGTCATATGTCTGGTTAATAACTAGTTAGGGTCCTGTGGGGTAAGGGACTGGCTTCTTATCTGGAGAGCAGTGGTTCCAAGATTTAGTTACAAGGTTGGTTTGACAGAAACTAGTATTTTCCCATATAGCAGACTGGCTAATAGTGTTCATGGACAACAAAAACAAGAACTGGCAGACAATCAGCAATTGAAGTGAGCTCACACCTTGTGGTCTTTGCCATCCACCTCATACACAGAAATATTGTTCTTTCGGTAGATCTCTTTCCCTTGGGGTTGCCGCCACTGGCACTGCCCCTGAGTAAGAGAAAGAGCAACAATCACCCAAGAATTCCAGGTATCTAATGTTTATCAATTCCTCTCTACATTTAAGCGTTTGAGCTCTCAAAACAGGAAATGAACAGGCTATTATAAATTATGTGTTATAATTTTATGAGCTACTACAAATAGTTATTGAAAATTGTTATTCAAATTGCAGAAATATATTGGATGAGTGAGCTCATTAACAAAAGACCCTCCTCATAAATGCACAGCAGAGTAACTTAGCAACAGCAGCAATAAAAAGAACAAAAACACACAGAATTATGTTCTATCTTCCTTAGGCAGCTTTTCTTTGTAGCAAAATATGGCTAGATTTCCAAACTAGGTTTCCAAAACACAAACAAACAAACAAATACACAGTAGCTTTACACACAGCAGCCTTCACACTGGAGCTTTATCACATAAGACTTCTCTCTCATTGAGGTTTACCTCACATTCCTCAGGATACTAGTTTTGGCCCACTGATTCTAATAGGCTTCGACCTACTAACTCTTTCAGTGCTTGACTCACACTTTTGTAATCAAAAATACCCAGTTAATTTTTAATATTTCTGACAAAATATGCCCTGAAGTTCCTTGTATCTTTAGGTAGATCTGTTGATACCCAACAACCCTGCAAATTGGCTCTCCTAAAGATCTTCCAGGATCACCCTATTCCATATATATTTCCTCTGCTCTCCCATTAAACACCCCTCAGCAACTGAGAGAGCAGCCTTGCCCCTTGCGTACAAGATGGTAGCGGTAAGTCTTCTCAAACTTCATGTACTTGAGGCAGTACTCGCAGATCCACAGCTTGGGCTGTTTTCCGTAGTCTTCTGGGAACGGCGAAAAATACCATGCATCAATCTCAAAGTTTCCAATGTGGATCTTGTCCACATATTTCACCTTGGTGATCTGGGGAGAAAGAGCAAGAGCTAGGAGTCTTGGAACACAGCTATATCCTTTCTAGGAAACAACCTGGAATGTGTATTAGGAAACACTCACAGCTTCATGTTCCTTTTCCAAAGCTGCAGTGGTGGGATCCATCTCAGCATAGGTCTGCAATGCAAGAAAACAGCTAAGTGACAATAAAGTTAATTTAAGTATTCCTGCCTCATTCTCCCTTTTTCACATACACACATATTCCACCATCATGTTCTAGATATGCAGGATTTTCCTATCTCTGGACTGAGGCACAACACATAATTCTGCCTTCCCAACCACCTCTCAGTCAGCATTACCTTTTGCACATGGTTGATTTCATCATGTTTACGTTTTTGGTTGCGAGTGATTTTGCGTTCTGGCTGCTCAGACAATTCATTCATGTACTGATCAGTGTTCTTCTGCACCGCATCTTTGACTGTCTTGGTGAGGGCCAGGCGGTTTTTATCTACCCATTCATCCAGGCGACGGTTAACTGTGATTGTTAGGAAGTGGAAAGAGAAAGCCTTTTAATTACGCATTACCTGTTTTTGATAGCGTGTTGTTCTATCAGTAACATGCGCAAATGTGAAAAATACAAGTACAACATGGGGCCTCCAGCTTCTGAAAATCAAGTTAGAAAGCTGGTCCAGAGTTTTCTCTGCATCAGCCTCAAAGGAGAATATGTTGCCTTGTGAAATATACAAAAATGATTAATGTATTCTACTGTTTACACAGGTTTCTATTTTTTATTAGTAGTTCTACTATGCTGTCATATGAATGTAGATCTTATTCAATAGTAGCTTTTCACAAGAAAGGCTTTAAGAGCATTCCAAGTTTTTTCCTAATATTCAGGTGAAATCTCCTTTCCATTTGAACCCACTGCTCTGAGTCCTAGTCTCCAGGCAGCAGAAAACAAGCCTGTTCCCTCTTTCTTATGACAGCCTTTCGAATATTTAAACAAGGCAATTATGTCTCTCAACCTTCTTTTCTGCAGGCTAAACATGCCCAGCTCTTTACGGCGCTCTTCATAGTACTTTTTTATGCCTCATAGGGGAAAAAGAAGAAATAGTTTAACTTGCAAAATAACATTAGCGATTTGAATTACCTCTTCCCTATCAACTCTGTCTTGTGTAGTTCTCAGTCTTGGTAT
This sequence comes from Anolis apletophallus, assembly GCA_030556195.1. NCBI lineage: Eukaryota > Metazoa > Chordata > Lepidosauria > Squamata > Anolidae > Anolis > Anolis apletophallus. The sequence goes on along the minus strand of JARBWK010000008.1, from coordinate 136,884,350 downwards.
GTTATTTTCCCACTCCCTATTCCCGTTCTCCTTATAACCTTCTTGTGTATACAGATCAAATGTCATGAAGGATCGCTATGTCCTATAAAAACACAATCTATCAAAACACATCCACTTGTGATGGGTGCATTCAGAACAATTTTTAAGGAAAGCCAAATATAATCAAAGGGTCATAAAACCCCATGGACAAGACAAGACACGCCATCTCTTTCAACTGAATGGTTCTGTGATGATGTCCCCAACTACATTAGTGTATGCAAAGAAAGCCATAGCACTCACATCCAACATAGTGCACATAAAATTCCTCCCTGGCTTCTTGTTCATTTATTCGAGACTGGATCACCTCTGCAGAATCTAGAAGAGAAGCAACTATCAGTATGGTATAGAGCATTGAAGCAAAAAGCAATTAGCGCTGTCAGTAATTTACATTACGTTTCATAATCATGGGGATTCTGTGTGAGAAGTTTGGGGTTCAGAATGCTCTTTGATTGTAGTTGAACTACAAATCTCAGAAAGTACAACTCCCAAATGTAAAGGTCTATTTTCCTCCAAACTTCCCCAGTACTCATATTTGGGCATGTTGAGTATTTGTGCCAAGTTTGAGTCCACAGTGCTCTCTGGATGTATGTGAACTACAACTCCAAAACTCAAGGTCAATGCCCACCAAAACCTTCCAGTATTTTCTGTTGCTCATGGGAGTTGTGTGTGCCAAGACTGGTTCAATTCCATTGTTGGTGGTGTTCAGGATGCTGTTTGATTGTAGGGGAACTATAAATCCCAGCAACTCCTCCCTACCATTTCCACCTGATGGGATGGTCCGTCCTCCTGCGACTTTTGAAAGACTCCTGATGGTAAATACACTTTATGTATATGATATTACATGCTTCCCTCTTGCACTGTTTACTTAGGTCCTTTACAAACACTAGTAATTACTGTTATTATGATCTAGATTTAACACATGTGAGGACGTCATACCTAATTTACGCTGCCTCTGAGGAAGTCCTATTGGAAAGGACGAAACGGCCCACCGCCGGCTTCGTATAGAGCTCCCCGCCATCAGGCTTGGTCCCCGCACTACACGTCCCTAGAAGACGACTGTGCTGGGGCTTGAGTCCCGTCCCATCCCGTCCCCCCCCCCCCAAGGGCGCCGCTCGCAACAGCTGAGCTTGGGCGTCTCTGCTCACCAGATTCACCAGTGGACTACCACTCCCGCCACCCTTTGCGACTCCACTCTGGGCAGTGCTAGCGTCCCATACCAGGAAGACGCTTAGCACTTTGAGCAAGACCCCGGAAATAACCTGCGTTTCGCCACCCGATTACGGGTTCTAGTTGGGGCTAACTGCCCCCAGGTATTCTCCTCTTGATAAAGCGTTGCCGCCTTGATCTGTAGCAACCCAGTTCCCTTTCGTGCCTGGGGGGCAGGGGGCAGCACCGGAGGTCCCACTTGCATTAGGGCCAGCTGCAGCTGATGAGGACATGGAGGAAGGGACTGATGAGTTAGCTGGGCCTTCCTCTCCCACAGAGAGCTTGGCCTGGGATGATGAATGGCCTGACGGCTATGAAAATTGGGAAAGTCAGGCTGACCCTGAGAGTGATGATTCCGATCAGTATGAGAACCCAGGTGGTTACGGGTCGCAGGAAAGGATCAGGGAAACAGTGGAGGATGAGGCCATGGAAGCCTAAAGGGAGTTCGGCTCTCACGAAGATAGTGAGCCAGGTGCTGGGAGGCAAGGACGGAGCTTTGATAGGAGACGGAGCATTGAGTCCAGCAGGAGGGATTGGCACCGTAGCCTAGAGCGCCAGAGAAGCGCTAGGTCCCCTAGCACAGATTGGCGGAGAAGCCTAGAGTGTCGGGGGCCTTGCCAAGGGGATTAAGTATAGGATCCGTGGGAACGGATCCTCAGTAGCTCGGCCACTTCTGTTCTAAGGGGAGTGAAGCGAGCGGAGTTCCACGGAGCCAAGTTGCCGGCTTGAGCCTTGCCAAGAAGTTTCTTGGGTTTGTTCATGAACTTTGCCTTGTTCTTTGCCACGGACCAAGTCCTTGATCCGCATAGTTTTGCGGAGCCCTTGCCACGTTTGCCTTTGGATTTTACTTACGGACTCTTTACCTTTTGGATTGAACTTTTTGATACTTTTTATGGACAATTTACCTTTTCACCTGTTTCTTATTATTCAATAAATAGTTAGCTGATTACCGTTTCTGTGTGTGTGATTGAGGGGCTGGGCCAAGACCCTGCATCGTGACATGATCCTATTTAGGTTTTGATTTGTATAGATCAGTGTTTCTCAACCTAGGGGTCGGGACCCCTATGGGGGTCGCGAGGGGGTGTCAGAGGGAAATAAAGACCATCAGAAAACACATTATTTTCTGTTGGTCATGGGGGTTCTGTATGGGAAGTTTGGCCCAATTCTATCGTCGGTGGGGTTCAAAATGCCCCATGAATGTAGGTGAACTATAAATCCCAGCAACTACAACTCTGAAATGCCAAGGTCTATTTTCCCCAAACTCTATCAGTGTTCACCTTTGGGCATCTTGACTGTTCGTACCAAGTTTGGTCCACATCCACCATTGTTTGTCTCCACAGTGCTCTCTGGATGTAGGTGAACTGCAACTCCCAAACTCCACCAAACCCTTCCAGTATTTTCTGTTGATCATGGGAGTTCTATGTGCCAAGTTTGGTTCAACTCCATTGTTGGTGGATTTCAGAATGCTCTTTGATTGTAGGTGAACTATACATCCCAGCAACGACACCTCCCAGATGACAAAATCACCCCCCACAATGCCACCAGTAACATGGGTGTATCGGGTATTTGTGCCAAATGTGGTCCGGTGAATGAAAATACATCCGATATTTTGCATGATTATTCATAACAGTAGCAAAATTACAGTTATGAAGTAGCAACGAAACTGAAACAAAAATGATTTTATGGTTGGGGGTCACCACAACATGAGTAACTGTATTAAGGGGTCGTGGCATTGGGAAGGTTGAGAAACACTGGTATAGATGGTCCCTTACAGCGTTCTTGTAGCCTTGTATTCCATGTATTGCAATTAAATGTATGATTTTCCTATGGCTATTAGAATTGTACTTATCCCTGAAGAATGTTTGACATGCTATGTATTTTCTATGTAATCTCTATGTGATCTTTATTGCAATTTGATGCGGTTCTCATTTCGTGAGCCTCATTCTGTCTATTTAAATGTATTTTGATATGACTTATATGCTGCCTTTGTAGTTTTCTTGAGTTATGAAGTAGCAACAAAAATAATTTTATGGTTGGGGGGGGGGGGTCCACGACAAAATGAGGAACTGTGTTAAGGGTCGCGGGATTTATGGTTTGGGGGCGGGCGGTCGCCACAACATGAAAAAACTTTATTCGGGGGTCGCGGGATTATAAAGGTTGAGAACCACAGCATTAAGAGGAAATTCTGGAGTTTGTAGTTTAGTGAGGCTGCCAAAGGCTCCTTCCTAAACTACAAACCCCAGAATCCTGCAGGAGGCAGAAACTGATGAGGCAGAGAAGGATAGGAGATAGGCTACGGCCTCAAACAGCATGAATGGCCTGTTGAGGCAGGCCTGGGCAAACTTGGGCCCTCCAGGTGTTTTGGACTACAACTCCCACAATTCCTAACAGCCGATAGGCTGTTAGGAATTGTGGGAGTTGTAGTCCAAAACACCTGGAGGGCCGAGGTTTGTCCAGGCCTGCCCCAAGTGGACGGAGGAAGGGCGGGACTTACGCCAGGTCCCGTCCGCGCGCCGGCACAGGTACGTCTCCCCGATCTCCACAGTGACCTCGGCCTCGCGGGGGCCCGGCGACGGAGGCGGGTGGTTGGGGTTGGCGTTGTCGCCGGGCCCCGCCGCCACCACCGCCGCCGCCTCCTCCTCCTCGTCCTCGCGTCGCGGCTCCGCTTCGGGAGGGCCCTCCCTGTCGCCTCCTCCTCCTTCTCCGCCGCCCTCATCCGGAGCCGAGGCTTCTTCGCCGGCGACAGGCCTCGCAGCCGCTGCCATGACGACCGCCACCGCGAGAACTCCCTCCTTCCCGTGGCACCGCGAGAACAGACCAACAGAAACACAGGCCTCCCCAAGTTTCCCAAAGGCCTCAAACCGGAAGTTGTTTTCCCAGCCTGAGTGAGAGCGGGAGAGCGGAAAAGAAACGTCCGGGGGCGGCGCGCGAATGTGACGTCGGCTCTCGCGAGAGGATCGCCACCTGTTGCTAGGAGACGGGAAATCTTTAGTGGCCCGCTCTTTTTGGCTTTGCTAGGCCTCAACCAGACCTGGGCAAACTTCGGCCCTCCCGGTGTTTTGGAATCCACAACTCCCACCATTCGGTTGTTAGGAATTGTGGGAGTTGAAGTCCAAAACACCTGGAGGGTCGAAGTTTGCCCAGGTCTGCCTCAACCCTTGTACCCGCAGGACTGAGGACAGACAGGTCGGAGGCTCGAATCCGGGGAGAGCGCGGATGAGCTCCTTCTGTCAGCTCCAGCTGACATTAATCCTTTATATCACCCTTTAGTGAAATTAAACCCCACTGCTTGTCCCATCTGGATCTCCCCATCAGATACACTACCCCAGTGTTTCCCAACCAGTGTGCCGTGGCACACTAGTGTGCCGTGAGCGATCATCAGGTGTGCCGTGGGAAATTGGAACCGCCAATACCCTTTCTTCCCCCTCCTGCCAAACACTTTTTCTTCTCCACTCGAGCACCCTTCTTCCCAGACTTTATGACACGGGATTCTGTCATAAAGTTTTCCCATGTCTGTTTTAGAGACCTTAAAGTGGTGAGCCTCCTTCCAACATTGTGATTCTGGATAGAAAACAAACAACAACATAACATAACATTGTTTGAGTCCACAGTGCTCTCTGGGTGTAGGTGAACTACAACTTCCAAACTCAAGGTCAATTCCCAAGCAAACCCCTTCAGTACTTTCTGTTGGTAATGAGAGTTCAATATGCCAAGTTTGGTTCAAGTCTATTGTTGCAAGAGTTCAGGATGCTCTTTGAGTGTGTGTTAACTATAAATCCCAGAAACTGTAACTCCCAAATGTCAAGGTCTATTTTCCCCAAACTCCACCAGTGTTCAAATATTTCTTCACCCAGAGGGTCATTGGGTTATGGAACTCACTTCCAGAGGAGGTTGTGACAGCTGTCAGCCTGGACAGCTTCAAGGCAGGATTAGACAGATTCATGGATACCAAGGGAATCAGTAGTTACTGAAATGGACATCCAAGTGCCACCTCTGTGTTGATGGAGGCAGGCAGGATTTCCCCCGGGGACTGGTTGTGGGGGGTCGGGAGCAGGTGAGGGTTTTGCCCTCCTTTCTGCTAGAGATCCCTGTGTACAACTAGTGGGCCACTGTGTGACACAGAATGCTGGACTAGATGGGCTGAGGCCCGATTCAGCATGGCTCTTCTTATGTTCTTATGTTCTTATGTTATGTTCATATTTGGGCATATTGAGTATTCATGCCAAGTTTGGTCCTGATCCAACATTGTTTGAGTCCACAGTGCTCTCTGGATATAGGTGAACTACAACTCCAAAACTCAAGGTCAATGCCCACCAAACTCTTATAGTATTTTCTCTTGGTTATGGGAGTTCTGTGTGGGAAGTTTGTGTCTTTCTGCCATTCCTGCCAGGATACCTATGTTGTGTTCATCGAAACAGGTCCAGGTTTCACACTGAGTGTATACATACATTTTAAAACATATTAACAATATGTATTACTGTGTTAGAGTGTCATTTTGTGTCATTTTGGTTGGTGGTGTGCCCCAGGATTTTGTAAATGTAAAAAGTGTGCCGCGTCTCAAAAATGGTTGAAAAACACTGCACTACCCTACTCACCTATCTCACCCAGGGTTTTTATAATTTTATCCCTTCCCACTGGCCCAGCCCAGTGTGCTTAGGTTTCTGTTATTTTACTGCATACCAAATTCCTCAAAATGATTATCCTGTTACATGAGGGCCAGTGCGGTCAAGTCAGATACGGCGATGCTCTCTCAGAGCCTTTTCTCATAACTAATGGAGTGAAACAAGGTTGTGTTCTTGCACTAACCCTATTTACAATCTTCTTCAGCATGATGCTCCAAAGGGCTACGGCAGACCTCGAAGAAGAAGACGGCGGCTTATATATAAGCTATCGCACTGATGGCAGCTTGTTCAACTTAAGCCGCCTGAGGGCTCGCACTAAGTCTCTAAACTATCTAGTCCGTGAGCTGGTTTTTGCTGACAATGCTGCCCTTGTTGCCCATTCAGAAGCAGCTCTGCAGTGCCTAACATCCTGCTTTGCAATAGCTGCAGAGCTGTTTGGGCTGGATGTCAGCCTAAAGGAAACGGAAGTCCTGTACCAGCCCACACCACAGGAAGAACACCATCATCCCCATGTCAGCATAGACAAATCTGTGCTTAAGTCCGTCCAGCAGTTCATCTACCTGGGAAGCATCATGTTTTCAGACGCCAAGATTGATAAAGAGATAGATCACAGATTATCAAAGGCATATAGTGCATTCGGAAGGCTTCACAAAAGAGTCTGGAGCAACAAGCACCTGAGGCAAAGCACCAAAATCAGTGTGTACAGAGCTATTGTACTGTCTATTCTCCTATATGGGTCTGAAACATGGGTCACCTATCACCAGCACCTACGACTCCTCAAATGCTTTCATCTGTCTTCGCAAAATCCTAAATATACACTGGACCGACTATGTGACGAATGCTGCCGTCCTTGAGCAAGCAGGGATCACCAGCGTTGAGACCATGCTATTGAGAACACAGCTGCGCTGGGCAGGGCACATCTCTACGATGGAGGACCACTGCCTCCCAAAGATACTACTCTTCGGTGAATTCGCCACGGGTCAGCGCAAGAGAGGTGCCCCAAAAAAGAGATATAAGGACTCCCTGAAACAACATCTCAGGCTCGGCCAGATTGATCACCAACAATGGTCCACCCTGGCCTCACATCGGGAGGGATGGAGACGCACTATCCACAATGCTGCGGCCTCTTTCAAGAAGACACACCAAATGGGTCTCGAAGAGAAACGACAATGCAGAAAGAACCGCAACTTGGAAACAACATCACCCGAGGAGACTTTCTGCTGTGCTTTCTGCAACCGGACTTGCCTATCTCAGATTGGCCTTATGTATTTATTTATTTATTATTTCGACTTGCTTAACCGCCCTTCCCGAGGCTCAGGGCGGTTTCCAACATATAAAAGCACATTAAAAAATTAAAACATCACAAAACATCATAAAAATAGTATAAAACAATCCTAACCAGTCATACATTTTAGTCATCAACACGCTTGTAAAAAGCGTGGGATGCGTCCTTCCTAAAGAATCTTCGTTCGCGAAGTAATGCTGAGAGATATACTTTTTACTTTGTTGTAATTGTTGGGCTTGGCCTCATGCTAGCCGCCCCGAGCCCTCTTGGGGAAGTGGCGTCGGAGTATAAATAAAGTTATTATCATCACCATCATCCTCCCACAAGGACGGCAGCCAGATTACCAACAGGAGCGACACGCAGGGAGCATACCACCCCTTGTTGTGTCAGCTCCACTGGCTGCCTGTCCACTTCCGAGCTCAATTCAAAGTGCTGGTTTTAACCTATAAGATCTATACAGTTCTGGCCCAGCTTACTTGTCCGAACACATCAGCCTCTATGTCCCACCTCGTAATCTAAAATCATCCGGGGAGGCCTTGCTCTCGCTTCCGCCAGCATCTCAAATGCGGCTGGCAGGGATGAGAGAGGGTGTAAAGATTTATATCTAGCTAGCTGCCACTAAATGTAATGATGTATAGCTGACCAGTTGACCACTGTGACAGGGAGGATGTCAATAACATAGGTATTTTACTGATACCTAGTTCTAATGCTGCAAACAAATAATGCTGAGGTAACTATTCGGCAACTGTTTGTAGAGGAAGATGATGGTTTAATTACAATTGGGCTTCAGAGTGAGGCTTGACTTTAGTAATATTGACACCAGGAAACTTATGAACCAAGAAACTGTAACAGGTTTATTTTTATGTTGTGAGCTTTGGCGTGATGGTTACGATGTTACAATACTTTCTCTTAGAGGTACAATGCTTAGTGGTTATTTTTTCACAGGCCCCTCGCCTGTGGAATGCACTGCCGAGCGAGATACGATCGACCCCATCCCTCCTAGCATTCAGGAAAAAAGTAAAATCTTGGTTGTGGGACCAGGCCTTTGCACAATAGTCTTTGTACAATAGCATAGCAGCACTTTGACTGGAATGGACTGGCATGACGACAGAGATGAGAACACTGTTTTACTGCATTAGCAACTGGATGCGTGGACTGAATATTGTTTTAATGTTAATTTAATTTAATTGATTGTTGGATAATTTGTTTTTAATTAATTGCTACTGTTTAAATTGTATGTTTTATGGATTATATTGTGTATTATTCTGGCATCGAATTGCTGCCTTTGTAAGCCGCTCTGAGTCCCCCTTCCGGGGTTGAGAAGGGCGGGGTAAAAATGCTTCAAATAAATTAAAAAAACCAAAACATCAAAACCTCTGGGCGTCCCCTAGGCAACGTCTTTGCAGATTCCCAATTATCTCACACCTGAAGCGACTTGCAATTGATCTCAAGTCACTCCTGACATGAAAAAACAAACGAACAAACAAAACCTGTCATGCCAAAAGTGATGGAATCTGTTTGACCACTCGTTGTTGGCGCTCCCAAACTGGAATGGTTTCGTTGCAGATTCCTTTCAAGGGGCCCGCGTTAGACTAGATAACGTTTAAGGGCTTTCAAGCCCAGTTTTTAAGCTTAAGCGGCTAAAAGGGAAAAGTAAAGGGCCTGAGGCTGTTAGGAATGATGGGCGTTGAAGTTCAAGTTGGGCGTGGAGGTCCCAAGTTGGCCCATACCTGCCTTAGCAGTACAATAAAGGTAAACCAGGCACAAAGTGAGATGTTAAAACAAAATAAGAATAATTTCACTACTTGTTGTTTAATACTATATTTAATAAACACTGTAATAAATAATGCGTAAAATTCCTCTTATTAATTATTCTTTAGTATTGAATATTTCCTTTGACCAGAAGCAGGCCACTTGCTGTGCCCCTGATGTGGCTGTGAGAAGATCCCCCATGTGGCAGGGCTCAGGCTGCATTGTAACATGTGGTCTGTGGTTTGGTCTTCCCCACACTTGCATGGCATGGACTCCACTCTGTAGCCTCATTTCTTAAGGTTGGCTCTGCATCTCGTGGTGCCAAATCGGTCTGTTCAGCGCCTTCCAAGTTGCCCAGTCTTCTGTGTGCCCAGGAGGGAGTTTCTTATTTGATATCAGCCATTGATTGAGGTTCTGGGTTTAAGCCTGCCACTTTTGGACTCTTGCTTGCTGAGGTGTTCCTGCGAGTATCTCTGTAGACCTTAGAAAACTATTTCTTGATTTAAGGCATTGGTGTACTAGCTGAGGTCCGAACAGGGGATGGGCCGGACATGTCACTGCCTTGGTCCTTTCATTATTGGCTGCTACCTCCTGGCAAATGTCAGGTGGTGCAGTACCGGCTAAACAGTATTTCTCCAGTGCTGTAGGGCACAGACACCCCGTGATAATGCGGCATGTCTAATTAAGAGCAACATTGACTGTTTTAACATGAGATGTATTCCACGCTAGGTATGTGTATTTGGCAACAGAGTAGCAAAACGCAAGGGCAGATGTTGTCACTGTATCTGGTTGTGATCCCCTCTTTGTGCCAGTCTACTTTCATATGATGTTATTTGTAGCACCCACTTTGTGCTTGATAGTCAAGCAAGTGCTTCTTGTAAGCCAGAGCATGGTGCAGAGTAACTCCCAGATATTTGGGTGTGCTGCAGTGTTCCAGTGAGATTCCTTCCCAGGCAATCCTCAGAGCTTGAGAGGCTTGTCCATTCTTAAGATGAAAAGCACACGTTTGCGATTAAGGAATCAGCTGGTTTTACATGTAATGGGCAGTAAGAGCACTTAAAGCTTCAGAGAGCTTCTGTTCAACCATTTCAAAGCTCACTGCTTTAGTGGTGATGGCATGATTGTCAGCATAGATGAAACTCTCTGTCCCTTCTTGCAGTGGCTGATCATTTGTGTAAATGTTAAACATTGATGGAGCAAGCACTGGGGCAGGAAATTTAGTATAATGCCAAGTTTTCAACTTTGTTTGTAGTTTTAAAATTATACATTAGAACTGTATTCTCAATTCACTTCTGAAACAATAAAAATAGCATTGAATATTTAATAAACTACTATATTGTTAAAATAAAATATTAAAAAATACAAAAAATAATAAATTATTTCAATCAAAAAAATAAAGGTAAATTATTTGCTGTATAATACTATTAATATGAAATACTACTTATAATAATAAATACTGAATATTTAATCATTATCACTCATTGTTAAAGTAACATGTTAAAATAAAACATTCACATCTTTCAATTAAAAAATTAAAACCCAATTAAAGTAATTCAGTTGCTGTATTTCTTCGATTCCAAGACAAGTTGATCAGAAGATGCACTCTAATTTCAGTGACACCAACAAAAAGCCATATATCACTTGTAATTCTGCGACATATTCCCTTTTTAAAAATGCTTATATAGAGAAAAAGATGCATCTTTGAATTGAAGCAATACAGTATTTAAAACAAATAGTTACAAAATGCAATGAAAAAAACTTTAAAAACCCACAACTATATGTAATATCATGAAGTGGCAAAATATTTGAAGGAAAGGAAGATAAACAATATAAAATGAACAAAAATAGTTGATAAATAAAAGGTAAAGGTTTTCCCCTGACATTAAGTCTGAGGGTCCGTGCTCATTTCCAGTTCTAAGCCAAAGAGCTGGCGTTGTCCATAGACACCTCCAAGGTCATGTGGCCGCCATGATTGCATGGAGTGCCATTACCACTGTAGTTAGAACTTGTAATTTATATAAAATCAAGCCTTTTTAATGAATCAGTAAAAAACGCTGTATGAAAACAACAGTTACAGTTTATTTGAAACACTTGGTACAAAATGAATAGAATGGACAGGATCAGATATTCTACACTGCCTTTTCACTCACTCTTCTTCTAAGAATAACACTAACTCACTTAGCACACTAGAATAGGAAAGTAAATTACTGTATTGGTTCCTGTTAACAGAACCAAATGAAATGAAAATAAGGCTGTTATTTTTGTTAAGGTACAAATCTTGATTTGATACATCTGGTTGAACATAAACCTTGATTATTTTGGAGGCAAAATGTTTAGAATCGTATTCTATATTTCATTAAGGGTATATTAGGATATTCAAATGTGTTAATTTGATCTGTAATCTTTTGGGATAAATATTTATTGTGCTTCTTCTAATTGCCGACTTATTTATTCTAATGTTTATTATAAATCTGCTAGACTTTGAAATCTGCATTGAAAAATTAGATGAATTAGACCCACGACCTCAAAGATGACTGCACATATCCATGGAGCAATGGGCCCTCCACTTTCTCTGGAGTCAGGAGGCAAGGCCCACATAAACGTGGAAAATCCATTTAAAAAATCAAATTTTTAACCTGAAAGAAATAGTCTATTTCTAAGATTCTAGGAGCTTCTCTAATCCTCCAATTTAATTGACCACAGAAGAACACTGAAGGAGTTATGCACACAGAAGAGTTATTTCTAGGACTCTCTCAAGGCTCCAGCACAACTCCATGGTCAGCTTTCACCATAGAGACCTAGAGATTCCTAGAAATATTTTAATCAAATCAATGAATAATCACATCCACAAAAGTCAAACCCACACATGAGGAAGGCTGAATGTAGGAATCAGTTAAGGATCCCCCTTTTTGTCACCATAAGTTTAGTGGGGTGAGAGTACAGTACATTTTAAGGTTAATTTATTTTTCACAGAAATATTTAATTATTATTTATTTAAAACTTTTATATCCCGATCTTCTATACCTCCGTAGAGGGACTCAGACCACATGTTATGTTATACAAGATAAATTGTGTATACTTCCTGACATTTGAAGATAAATGTCAATATGCCTTTGCATCTTGGCATTTGGTTACAATGGTAGTATTCTTAGAGTAGTCACGAAGAGCAAATAGCTCTTTGTAGTGTCACAGTGGAAGCACAACGAGCAGAGCAATGAGATGAAGCACAGCACATGATCTAGAAAATACCTTTCAAGTAATGTGGCAGAACTACTGGGCAGCATAATATCTTAGGGCCATTTGCGTGTTTAACAATATAGAGAACATGCCAGTTTGCACTGTAGGCAATGGCATAGCCCCATGGACGATTCTTTTTGAAAGCCTCAACTTTATGTAGTAACTTTGACCTATTACTGTAATCATAACGGGAATGTGATAATCATGCAATGCTCTCGTGTGAATATCAGTCCTATGTCAGTGAAAATGATTTTACCAATTGTCCAAATGTACCAGGAGCCATGACAGGAATAGGTAGATAGAAGTTTCATCTCAGTCTGATTGAGTCCAACTCTGGGGGATGGTGCTCTAAGCCAAAGAGCCAGCACTGTCCGCTGACACCTCCTAGGTCATGTGCCCATGGCTGCATGGAGTGCCTTTACCTTCTAGCTCGAAGCAGTACCTATTGATCTACTCACATTTGCAGGTTTTCAAACTGCTAGGTTGGCAGAAGCTGGGGCTAACAATGAGAGTTCACCTTGTCCCACAGATTCGAACTGCCAACCTTCTGGTCAGCAAGTTCTGCAGCTTAGCAGTTTAACCCGCTGCCCACCGAGGCCACCTATATGACAGAAATATATGTAGTGTAATGTGTTTTACTTATAACTTTTCTAGCTCACTTTTTGTCTGAAAAGCATTGATTTGGGTGATGCCATTCAGTTTCAGCAATTTTGTCTGAGACATGTCTGAGCTGCTATGGTCATCTGGTTACTTCATCACAGGTGTATTTTGACTGCTCTTGTCTTCCACCAAATGAAAGAACTTCCAAGGCATACCTCTTGTTCATGCAACCACATAGCAGCTTATCTGTTCCATCCAAATCTTCATGATTGTGTTTTGACTCTAGTGACTCAGGTGCAAAGAAAATCAAAAGACAAAACTCCTCAAAACTTTTGAGTACTACATAAGGATGTCAAGGTGACTCGTTCAAGTATTTTTTAAAAAGAGGCATGAGGAAATAACTGGGAGAGGTTTTAACCTAAGCAAAGGCACAATCCAACCAGTTGACTGGGGACTGGGTGGCATTCTAAAGACATTGGTGAAATTCGGTTCCCATTGGTCATAGCCAGCATAGTGAGATGATAGTTGAGAAACCAGTGACATCTGAAGAATTACAGGTTATTCACTACTATAACCAATCGATGGGGTCATTATTTAATCTTTTGTGTTGAAATCAGTTGGACTTCAGTATGTTTTGACAGGATTGCACCAAATTATTCTAACACATAACTCAAAAGCAGTTTTGACAGTTCCACAGTTTTCCTCAACCATTTGTGATCTTTAGATTTTTGGACTGAAGCTCCTACCAACCACAGATCCCATGGCCAACTGTGATGATTCATAGAAGATGAAGTGCAAAGCATCTGAAGGGCATTAGGTTAGAGAAAACTGCTCTATAATGTAGTGCCTGTTTGGAAGTTGTTCATGTTTTGAATTGATGAGGTGTCTTTAAAAACAACAATGGAAGACAAGACCAGAGAGTAAACCAGTCTAAGGGATGTTCCCGTTGTACACCGCTGTTCTGTCTGCACGAAACAGAACATGAGGTCTGGAATATATCTTGCACAAGTTAAGATGCTAGTGAATCAATACTATTGAGTTCTGGAGAATGAGGAATACATTATTTGCCTCTAGAACTGTGGTTTCCAACCTGTGTGCCCCCAGATGTTTTGGCCTTCAACTCCCAGAAATCCTAACAGCTGGTAAACTGGCTGCGGTTTCTGGCAGCTGTAGGCCAAAACACCTGGACACCCACAGGTTGAGAACCACTGCTCTAGTTGAAAGATTCTACTACATGGATTCTACAGTGATAGCCAGGTAGCATTCAACATTTGTAAGATTACTGGTCTCAAATTACCTTTGTTCTTAAACAAGATGAACACCCACAAAACCTCATATTTGTCTACAATGGGATTAGCTTTAAAAGGGGGACTATCATCATAGTAGATGGAGTTCTAAGCTTTGCTGTAATCCTCTTCCAAATGGTATCATAAATGAATTGTCTGAATAAATTCCATTTAAGATAAGCCACTCCCTTGAAAGGTAAGTCAGCTGTTTCCTAGTCAATCCTGTATGTGTGTGTGTATATATGTGTGTGTGTGTGTTCACAATATCATTTTCTTTCCTTTTTTCAAAAACTACTAATCAAAGAACCCTCCTAGTTCTGGGACCAGTTCCTCTACATGAGGATAAAAAGGCATCACAAACCAAGCCATCCGGTTTTTACTGTGATAATGCTAACTCAGAAACAGCTTAGCTATTCAATCATGATTGTAAAGTTTATGGACCTATCACATTTGGCAACAAGTATACTTTTCTGCAGAACCAACCTCAAGGGGAGCTGAAACCACTCAACTAAGGGGCTGTTCTAGGCACTACGAGAGTAGCATATTAACACTTGTGCCCAAGGAAACACTAGAGCTTATAGTAAGCACAGAAACCTGGTCCTCCCCAGGATGGACGTGAGCCACATGGCGCGGGAACTGTTGCTTATATCTGAAGGTTTTCCCACAGGAAGAGCAGGCATAGGGTTTCTCGCCCGTGTGGATCCTCTGATGCTTGACCAGTTTGGAGTTGACATAGAAACCTCGACCGCACTGAGGACACTTATAGGGCTTCTCCCCAGTGTGGATCCTCTGGTGCTCAATCAGGGATGAGCTCTGGGAGAAGCACTTCCCGCACTCTTCACACCGATAGGGTCGCTCCCCAGTATGCACACGATTGTGAGACACCAGGTGGGTTTTCTTCTTGAAGCATTTGCCACAGAGGGGACAAGGGAAAGGCTTCTCCCCCGAATGGGTGCGCTCGTGCTTGAGGAGATTGGAGCTCAGGGAGAAGCACTTCCCGCAGAGGGTGCACGTATACGGCTTCTCACCCGAGTGGGTACGCAAGTGCTTCACGAGGTTGGAGGTGCGGCTGAAGGCCTTCCCGCACTCCCTGCATGGGAAGGGTGTCTCCCCAGTGTGGGTACGTTGATGTTCTGTCAGCGCAGAGCTCCGGCTAAACCCTCGTCCGCACTCTGAGCAGGCAAAGGGCTTCTCACCTGTGTGGATCCTCTGGTGTCCCATCAGGGTTGAACTTTGGGAGAAGCGCTTCCCACATACGTTGCACACAAAAGGCCTCTCACCTGTGTGGATCCTCTGGTGTTCAATAAGTACTGAACTCTGTGAGAAGCTTTTCCCACACTCAGTGCAGTGGTATGGTTTATCCACTGGCCTGCGCGGGGCAGGGAGTGGAAGGGGAGGAGATGGTTCCAGGATACCCAAAAGATTGATAAACCCCGGGGGATCATTGGAAATCTCCTTTGCTTGGTATCTTCTCACCTGGCTCCTCCACCGGTGTTCTTCCACCTGAGAGCCATAATCGTTAAAGCTCTGGTAGTTGTTGGGGTGATTAAGCTCAGTATCTATTTCACTTGCACTATATTCGTCTTTTATTTGTCTTCCTCCATTGCTTCCTATCAGTAGTCCAGCAGGGTGAGGCCTCAAAAATGTTCCCAACTCATGTATTTCCATGTTTTCCTCTGGTGCTTCTTTCTTGATCTCTCTTCTCTCAACCTGATTTTCATACACAGCACCTGCTAAGAAAAAAAAAGCCCCAATCAGAAATGGAAACTATGAAGGAAATAATATTTGTTCTAAAACCCTCTTTGACCACAGTGGAGCCATCTTGTTTTTTGAGGAGTTGGGTCCAGTAGAAGTCTTCTGTGGACAGCAGAAAGGGAATCACTGATTTACAATTTCCCTGTTCTCCCCATATAGCTCACCCTGATTCAGTGTCCTATGTTTTGCTATCATTCTTTCTAATAAAGGAATTTGATAAATTTCCTAAAGAAGCAATGTCTTCAGCTGCATCTGAAAAGTTTGACTGCAATCCATCAATACTTATGCTGAATTCACGAAGCAAAACAAATACTGTACATTGCAACATTCTAAGAAATACTTTCCTTCCTTCCTCTCACCTGTGAACCCACTTCTGTCACTACTCACGGTCATAAAACAACTTTAGTAAATTGCCCTTGCGTCTACTTTAAAGTCAACATTTGTACAGGTTTTATCATCAAGAGTAGGATGTCTCTTGTTTTTAATGATACTTATGTTTTAACTGTTTAATGTTTATATTGACATGTTTGATGTTCATGAGTTGACATTTATGTTGTTGGTCTTATTTTAATTATTGTGATTGTTTATTTATTGTGACTGTTACTATG
Organism: Anolis apletophallus; assembly: GCA_030556195.1. NCBI lineage: Eukaryota > Metazoa > Chordata > Lepidosauria > Squamata > Anolidae > Anolis > Anolis apletophallus. The sequence goes on along the minus strand of JARBWK010000008.1, from coordinate 136,867,960 downwards.
TATATTGTGAGCCACCCAGAGGTTGGGGAGAGGGGGCGAGATATAAACAAAGTTTATTTAATGTATCTATTTTCCCAAATATTCAAACGCCAGCCTCCATTTTTTGATGAATTCTTCATTATTTCCTCTCCGGATACCATTGTTACAATAGATTTTCAGTTAACTGGCATCCACGGCGACTTGCAGATGCAGGATAAATATAGTTTCTGATTGCTTGAGAGTTACTGTTAAAATAGGCCTAATTAATGATATATACCACACCCTCTGTATTGACTTGATATTATTATTGACATATATTTATCTAAAAATTTATTTAAAACTTTTATATCTTGATCTTCTCACCTCCGTAGAGGAACTCAGACCGGCTTACAGCAAGGATTCAATGCTACTAATACAAATTAAAACATCTTACAACAATACAAGATTAAAATACATATAGGTAAAATACATATAAGCCAAATTGCCAAAATAAGATCATGTTCAACTCAGTCTGCATATGTAGTTGCTCATTTTGGTCTGTAACCAGTCTCAGCCATTATTCTGGGAATGCTTCATTCCATAGCCAGGATTTCACTAGCCTCCTGAAGGACAAGAGGGAGGGGACAGATCTGATCTTGCTCGGGAGAGTTCCATAGCCGAGGAGCCACCACAGAGAAGACCCTGTCTCTCATTCCCACCAGATGCTTGCAAAGGAGGCGGAACTGAGAGCAGGGCCTCTCCAGATGATCTTAGTGTCCTTGATGGTTCATAGGGAAGAAGACTTTCGGACATGTAAACTGGACCGGAACTGTATAGGGATTTATAGGTTAAAACCAGCACTTTGAATTAATATAGCAATTAAAAGCAAATAGAAAGTAACACAGTTTTATTATAATTCATTATCTGCGATTTAAAAAAATCTTCAATATTTTTGCTGATTTCTTGAGTGTTTCGGATGCACGAGCTTCAGTTATCTTAATATTTTTGAATCTCTGGGACTTAACATTGTCAATCTTCCTCTCTCTTTTTTTGGATTTTTAAAATCTTTAGTATGCCATGAAACAGAAGAAAAATTGCTCTCCCCCATTGCTACTTACTTTCATCTTTCAGTTTCTCCTTTTCCTTTGCACCTCCCAAAGGTTTCCTTTCCATCATGCAAAGCTTATACTAAGTAGGAAGCCTGGAGAAGCTTTTTGCAAAGCCGCAGGGCAGAAGCAAGGTACAATAGGCAGCGCTCACAGTCCTGCAGCTTCTACAATCCTGAGTGGTGTCTGCAGAGTGTTGGAGGGAACCCAGTGATGATGTCACATCCTCAACCAAGTTCACATGATGCAGGGGGAACTGGAGGGGGGAGAGGAAGTGGAATCCTGGAGGCAGTTGCTAGGAGACCCAAAGAAGCACACCAGGCCTTGGGTTCTGGTTCAGCCCTAGACTCTGCTTTGCTCTTGCTGCTTCTCTCTGGAAAGGAATGGAACTCTGAAGTTTAATTTTCTGCACAGGATCATATATGTTTTCCTTTCCTTTCTTTTTTTACACAAGAGAGTGTTAGTATTAATGTTAGGATTTTGCCTACTGTTGTTTTAATTCATGTCTCATATTGGGAGAAATGTGGAGTGCAAAATAAATAAAACTATGCCATACATTCTAGAATTGTGTTTCTCAACCTTCCCAATGCCGCGACCCCTTAATACAGTTCCTCATGTTGCTACTTCATAACCGTAATTTTGCTACTGTTACGAATCGTAATGTAAATATCTCATATGCAGGATGTACAGTGTTCCCTCACTTATTGCTGGGGTCATGTTCCAGGACCTCCCACAATAAGTGAAAAAGCGCAATGTAGGGATGCTCTTATTTATTTTAATATTTATACATTATTTTAGTAGTTATACCAGACCTGGGCAATTGCCGGCCCTCCAGGTGTTTTGGACTTCAACTCCCAGAAATCCTAGCCAGTTTACCATCTGTTAGGATTTCTGGGAGGGCCGGCAATTGCTCAGGTCTGAGTTATACACTATTTTAAGTCTTTATAAACTTAAAATAAAATGAAGGAAAGGAAGGACCTTCAAGGCTGGAGGGAGGGAGGACTGAGGAGGGAAAGCACCTTGGAGAGCGACAGTGGCAAAACCCCACAAAACAGCAAAAATACTATTATATATATTTTAAATTAATATTTTTTGAAATCTGTGAAACAGCAAGTCTGCAATAAGCAAACCGCGAAGTAGCGAGGGAGCACTGTACTGTATTTTCATTCTCTGGACCAAATTTGGCACAAATACCCGATATGCCCACATTTGAATACTGGTGGGGTTGGGAGAGGGTTTGATTTTTTCATTTGGGAGTTGTAGTTGTTGAATTTATAGTTCACTTACAAATTCTGCATTCCACGAATGATGGAATTGAGCACACAAACTCCCATGACCAGCTGAAAATATTGGAAGTGTTTGGTGGGCATTGACCTTGAGTTTTGGTGTTGTAGTTCATCTACATCCCAAACTCATCCGTAGTAACCTATGGATGTGAGAGCAGGACCATAAGGAAGGCTGAGCAAAGGAAGATAGACACTTTTGAACTGTGATGCTGGAGGAAGATTCTGAGAGTGCCTGGACCGCGAGAAGATCCAACCAGTCCATACTTCAGGAAATAAGGCCTGATTGCTCATTGGAGGGAAAGATATTAGAGGCAAAGATGAAGTACTTTGGCCACATAATGAGAAGACAGGAAAGCTTAGAGAAGACAATGATGCTGGGGGAAAAGGAAGGGAAAAGGAAGAGGGGCCGACCAAGGTAGATGGATGGTATCCTTGAAGTGACTTGCTTGACTCTGAAGTAGCTGCGGGTGGCCAAAACTGACGGAGCTCTGGCATGGGCTGGTCTATGAGGTCATGAAGAGTTGGAAGCAACTGAACAAACAAGTTCATCTACATCCAGACAACACTGTGGATTGAAATAGTGATGAATCTGGACCAAACTTGGCACAGATACTCAATATGGCCAAATGTTGACATTTGGGAGTTGTAGTTGCTTGGATTTATAGTTCACCTACAATCAAAGAGCATTCTGAACCCCACCAATGATAGAATTGGGGCAAACTTCCCACACAGAACCCCCATGGCTTGAAGGGACTCACTGGTGCGAGCCTCTCTTCAGTCTCACACGCTCTCCCTTGCCCGCACAAGCGCTGAGCATCTGTGGTCTCTCCTCCCTGAGAAACAGTCCTCTCCTTGGCTGAGGCCAGCTTGTGGGAAGATTCTCCGTCTGTTTCCAAAAACGAAGGGAAGACAGAGAGATCTTCAGTCTTCTCTGCCAAAGGGGTTCCCAAGACTATCACGTTTTTTTAATGATATTTAGCGATCCCTCTGAAACCCCCTTGTGACCCGCCCAGGGGTGCTGACCCCCAGGTTGAGAAACACTGTCCTAGATGAATGCTGCTAGCAATGCTTCCCATCCTAGAGGCTTAGATATTCCCCTCTTTGCTGTCATTAAATACTTTTTTGCCAGCAGTTTTAGTAAAAGAAAGGTTTTTACGAGTATGTTGTATATGTTTTAAAATGCTGTTAGTGTTATTGGTCTTTAATGTTAATTATATTGTACATGTTTTCATTTGTAAGTCACCAACAATGCTGTGGAATTTGAAGAGGCACAAATGGAGAGTGAAAGGGAGAAACGTGTCAGGAAGCAGGTGGCACATCAAGCCAACCCTTGTTGGGACCACCTTTCATCTGGAAACCTAGGTCCCCACTGCAAAAAACCCCCATGTAGATCAAGAATAGGCCTCTACAGTCACCTATAGACCCACCATCAAGACCCTACACTTGGAAGGCAATTTATACTTGGCTACGAGTGATCACCTATGATGATGATGCTCTTTAATGTTTATTATTTTGTACTTGTTTTAATTTGTGAGTCAACAGCACTGTGGAATTCAAAGGCACGAACCAATGTCCTCGCTGTGAAAGAACATGTAAATCAAGAACAGGTCTCTACAGTTACCTATGGACCCACCGTCATGAACCTACACTTGGAAGGCAATCATATTTGCCTACGAGCGATTGCCTATGATGATGATGGTCTTTAATGTTTATTATATTGTATGTAAAGGTTTTTCCCTGACATTAAGTCCAGTTGTGTCCGATTCTAGGGGTTTGTGCTCATCTCCATTTCTAAACCGAAGAGCTGGCGTCCGTAGACACATCCAAGGTCATGTGGCTGGCATGACTGCATGGAGCGCCATTACCTTCCTGCTGGAGCGGTACCTATTGATCTACTCACATTTGCATGTTTTCAAATTGCTAGATTGGCAGGAGCTGGGGCTAGAAGTAGGAGCTCATGCTGCTCCCCGGATTCGAACCTGACCTTTTGGTCAGCAAGTTCAGCAGCTCAGCGGTTTAACCCACTGCACCACTGGGTTGTACTCATTTTGATTTGTGAGTCACCTTGAATCCCAGGCAAAATTACTTAGTTAAGTATAAGTTAATACAGAGTTATATTTACTATCGAAATTACATTTTCTATTTCTCAAATCGACTCCAATGGCCATGCTGTGGGTAGATCACTCGCACCTCTGGTCATTTACTTGCTCTAGAAGTTTTCTGTTCTGAAAACACAACTTTAGACAAAAGGATGGACACAATGAGAGAAAAACATTTATTTTCATAGACCTATGAAGAACAAGCTATAAGTATGCACGACTAATTCTCAAACACATATTTTTTACAAGATGATTTTTAGGGCCAGTAAAAGAAACAATAAAAGGAATAACTTAAAAAGCAGTGGCTCTGCTGTGTAATGGGAATATGTGAAAACTTGCTACTGCCTTGCTCTTGTCTGCCTCAGAGCCAAACCACTGCTCAGTTTCAATCTTACTAAAATGCCCTTGCTACTTTACACAAAATCTTGGATAAGAAATATCTGGACCTCTCTTGTTTATCACAACAAATAATAACACAACAAATGCATGAATGCGCCTCAGTTGGTATGAGGGATTCAAGCATTCTCTCTTCAAGAGATGCTGATGTAGTATAGATACTGCATTTCTTCAGTATTATAAATCTATCACCGCTGGGCAAATGTATGTTGGAATTCTCTCACTGTTAGCAAATTGTAAAATGTGTAATGGGATACAAGCAAGAGTATCCCGATGCAGATCAGGCTCTACTGATGTGCATCAGCACTCCCGTGCTGGGGTCCTGATATGCAGAATAACTCAGTCATTCTGTCTGAGGAAATAAGGAATGGAGATAGGTTACTAAAACCTTTCTCTCCATGGGGATAAAGTTAGCCAAACTGTAGTCACAAAAAGTTATACCAATAGAGATATAACTTTTTATCGAATAGATCCACCGCGATCATGTCTAACTTTAGTTCCAATTACTTTAGCGTTCCTCCAATATGAATAAGCCTGGATCCAACACAGAAACAGGAAGGCAGCAAGAGAGGCTAGAATCATAAAGAAATCACTTTGCCTGACATCTGTATCAGAGGAGGCCTCTCTGGCCAGGGGCTCAAGGAACTGGGTGTTTGAGCTGATTTCTCCACCTCCTTTTCAGGGTGTGCCTTTCTCATGTGACGGGTGATTTGGGGCTGGTAACGGAAGGCCTTCCCGCAGAAAGAGCAAACATGTGGTTTCTCCCCTGTGTGAATTCGCTGGTGCTTGAAGAGATTGGCGCTTACGCGGAAACCCTTCCCACAGTCAGGACATTTGTAGGGCTTCTCCCCAGTGTGGATCCTCTGATGTTCAACCAGAACGGAGCTCTGGGCGAAGCACTTTCCACACTCCTCGCACCGATAGGGCCGCTCCCCAGTGTGCACGCGATGGTGGGACACTAGGTGGGTCTTCTTCTTGAAGCGCTTTTCACAGAGGGTGCAGGAGAAGGGCTTTTCTGCTGAATGAGTGCGCTCATGCTTGAGGAGGTTGGAGCTCAGGGAGAAGCATTTCCCACAGAGCTGACACGTGTAGGGCTTCTCGCCCGAATGGGTGCGCAAGTGCTTCACAAGATTGGAGGTGCGGCTGAAGGCTTTGCCACACTCCTGGCATGGGAAGGGTGTCTCCCCAGTGTGGATGCGCTGGTGATCGGTAAGAGTAGAGTTGCGGGTAAAGCCCTGCCCACACACCAGACACTTGTAAGGCTTCTCGCCCGTGTGGGTGCGTTGGTGTTCCAGCAGAGTGCTGCTGCGGCTGAAGCTCTTCTTGCATTCATTACAGGTGAATGGGCGCTCCCCTGTGTGGATTCTCTGGTGTTCTATTAGGTTAGTGCTCTGGGAGAAGCTCTTCCCACAATCGATGCAAGGGAATGGTTTTTCTGAGTCTGGCACATTTGATCTTCTGCAACGGCGTCTGAATTGTGAAGGCTTTCCCTGCAGCTCCTCTTGACTCTTGAGGGTTTCTTGTAAAGTCTGGGCTGCTCTTTCTGCAGTTATTGCATTGAGAAGAAGCACTATATCCTCCTTCACTTTCGCATTCTCTATAAAAAGGATAAGACATCTGTCAGAATGACAGCATTTCCAGTTCAGAAACACCAAACATTCAGTTCTCTGCCCATATAAAGAACAAATATTTATTAATTGCCTAAGGAAAGGATGGACCATTTGTGACCCTCTAGATCAGTGGTTCCCAACCATTTTTTGACTAGGGACCACTCTCCAACTCCAACATTAGTACCAAATGGGTTACAAATAGGTTTTTGGTCAACTTTAGATTCGGTCTGATTATTTAGGTTGCTGATTCAGAAAATTGCATTGGATAGACCACATCAGCTCTACTTTCTGATACAGAACATATGCCATCCAGTAGTCCCCATTTGCTCACACATAGAAAACCATATTTAATAAGCCTTGGCACGATAAGAGGGTTTTGTGAGACCAGTCACTCACATTGCAACAGTGTAGTAATGGTGAGGCTGTGGACCATGTTTTAGTTCTTGCAGACCACTGGTGTTAAGGACCACAGGCTAGGAACCACTACTCTAGATCCCCAACTCCTATCATCCCACACCTTGGCTGCTGAGGCTAGGGTTCGGAAAAGATTCAATTGATAACATCAGGAGGACTACAACACATCCCACATCCATGGCCTAAGTGCTACCAGACTGGATTAGACCAGTAGTTTATCTTGCTCAAGGTTCTGACTAAACAAAGGGCTGATGACGATAATCGCTTGGGTTTTTTAGTGCCTTAGTACTATTCTACAGCAGTCAATGAAATACCATTTGCATTTTAACCCATTAGACAAAGATCTTGTTTATAGTAAAGGTAAAGGTTTTCCCCTGACATTAAGTCCAGTCATGTCCAAACTCTGGGGTGTGGTGCTCATCTCCATTTCTAAGTCAAAGAGCCGGTGTTGTCCGTAGACACCTCCAAGGTCATGTGGCTAGCATGACTGCATGGAGTGCTATTACCTTCCCACTGGAGCGGTACCTATTGATCTACTCACATTCGCATGTTTTCGAACTGCTAGGTTGGCAGAAGCTGGGGCTGACAGTGGAAGCTCACACCGCTCCCTGGATTTTAACCTGATATTTAATTTCTGGTGTTCAACTCAAGTGAGCTGTTCATTAGAATGTTTTTTTCATTTGTCATCTACATAGAATTTGGTAACTTCCATCAAAATCATATTTTAGGCCTCTACTTCTGAAAGAATGCCTGCACTCCTACAAAGTTTGGAAAAGTAACTTTTAAAAAGTAGTTCTTAGAATCCCCACCCCAGCATGGCTAGTGGCTATTGTGGCTGTTTATAATCCTGATTTTTTCAAGCTCTGCCTATGGCCATCTTATAATTTTGCTTCACTTGATTCTGTTGGAATTCAACCTCAATGCTCAAGTCTGCAGACCTCAATGAGTAGCAGCTAGATAGCATTAAGCTAGGCTGACAGAATCTCTCCCCTCTCGTTCCTCCTAATGGAAATAGAGAAAACTTAGACCCAATCTTTTCTATCGAGAAATTTATTTCTTATATTTTGTAATAAACCTTTTGAAACTTTAAGGATTGAACTCGGCATCTTTGCCTCCTTAGCTCAAGAACTCTTTTATAGCCACAACACTTCACCTTCTTCTTTCTGTGAGCTAACTGCTCTGTCTAGTAGCCTGTTTTGTATTTTTAAATACTACGCTATTTTGGGGATTTCCCGAACAAATTCCACCAAATTGGATCTTATTTTTTCACTCCAAGTAGAGTAAATATCATAATATTTACAATAAGTAGCTAAGCTTTTTTCATTTGCACATCTTGTTCTGGTCTCAGTATATGAGATAATCAGGTGGCAGAATATATATTTAGAGGTGCTCAAGGACCAACACCTGGGAAGGCATTTGCATATACCACCCACAGCATCCCGAACATACCAATCTTGTTGTTTAGAAGGAAACCTCAGATAATATCAAAGACCTCCAGACAAAACTAAAAGCAATGCTGCTTGAAAGCTTAAGAGACCTGCCACTCAACTACCCACCTGGATAAGTACTGCTTCCTGGGATCTCTTCTTCAGGAATGTAAAGTTCAGGAACATAGTTTATTTTGTCACCTTGTGCCATCCAGAAGACCAGAGTAATACCCGACGAGCCGAAAACCTATTTTTGAGATGGAGAATCACAATTTTATACTCACTCTCCATCTTGAGAAAATCTAAGTATGATTCAAAAGGGCTAAATAAGCACCGATTATTTTCCCATTATAACTACACAGCAGTCTATCTAGATGACCAATGATCTCCTTGTATGGGAGCACCTACAGCAGGCATGGGCAAATTTGGGCCCTCCAGGTGTTTAGGACTTCAACTCCCACTGGCTGTTAGGAATTGTGGGAGTTGAAGTTCAAAACACCTGGAGAGTCCAAGTTTGCCCATGCCTGATGTAGATTCATGCTATGTTTATAGTCAATATATATTTAACCTGAGAAAATGTTGACCATTTCTACTACCTTGGCAAGCCACCTCTCCACAAAAGTCAACATTGACACTGATATACAACACCGCCTGAGCTCTGTGAGTGCAGCATTTTTTGGATGAAGCAGAGAGTGTTTGAGGATTGGGGCACTCTCTGTGCTTGTTTATACAGCTATTGTCCTCCCAACCCTGCTATATGGTTGTGAAACGTGGACTGTCTACAGACATCACACTTGACTCCTGGAACAATTCCATCAGTATTGCCTCCAAAACATCCTGCAAATCTGGAAGACAGGCAGACAAATGTCAGCGTACTAGCGTACTAGAAGAAGCAATGACCACCAACATTGAAGCGATGCTCTTACTCAGTGGTTCTCAACCTGTGAATCTCTAGATGTTTTGGCCTACAACTCCCAGAAATCCCAGCCAGTTTACCTGCTGTTAGGATTTCTGGGAGTTGAAGGCCAAAACATCTGGGGACCCACAGGTTGAGAACCACTGTATAATAGCTGGGTCCAAAAGCTCCGAGCGTTATGAAGATGCCGCAAAGGTGGCTGTGAATAAGGGAAAAGAGGGGGGTGGAGTGGGTGCGTGGAGAGCGAAGGAAGGATAGAAAGGAGGGGGTGCTTAGGATCAGGGTTAGGGCAAGATCAGCCCCCTTCCTCCTGACATTTCGTAAGAAAGTCAAGACTTGGCTGATCGAGTAGGCATTCGATGATGAACTTTAATTAATCAAGACCAATGGAATATTATGACGATGCAATGGAAACCGATTTTAAGAATGAGATGCTGAGATTTGTATTTTATAGTTTTAACTGTTAATTTGTATAGTTTTTATATGGCTGTTTTTATTATATTTATGATGTATTGTGTCTGTGGGCACTTGCTGCCATTTATTCACCACCTCGAGTCACCTTCGGGCTGAGAGGGGCGGTATAGAAGCATAGTAAATACAATAAAATAAATAAATAAGGGTTTGGGTTAGGGCAGTGTTTCCCAACCTTTTTTGAGCCACGGCACACTTTTAACATTAAAAAAATCCGGGGGCACACCACCAACCAAAATGACACAAAATGACACTCTAACACAGTAAAGAACGGTTGGGGGTTGGTAGCCTGCTGGGAGCAGCTGCTGGGAGTGCCGAAGCCAGAGAGGGGGCGGAGCCAGGCTGCGCCATGCCCCGCCCCCTACCCCCGGCTTCACCTCTCCAAGCAGCTGCTCCAGCCTTGAGGGGGGCAGTGCCAAGCCAGCGGTGCCAGAGCCAGCACAATGCTGGCTTGGCACTGTCCGCTCAAGGCTGGAGCAGCTGCTGAGAGAGCCCTGCCCCCTCCCCCCAGCTTCAGCTCTCCTACAGGTCGCACCATGCCCCGCCCCATCCCCCCAGCTTCAGCTCTCCTACAGAGAAGGAGCATGAGCGGTGGACGGGCTTCAGTGGGTGGGGCTCCTCCACGCGGCTTCAGCAAGCGAGAGGCGAGAGTCATGGTGTGAGTCACGGCGGATTGGAGGCTGGCTGGGAAACGGTCAAGGAGGCGGCGCCCGGTCCTTTCTTTTTCTTCGATCTGCCCGGCCCTTCCTCCTCCCAAGCAGCAGGAGTTCGGCAGGAGGGGGGAGAAAGGGGGGCAGAGCTTTTCTCGCGGCACAGCAGGAGGTCTGTCACGGCACACTAGTGTGCCACGGCACACTGGTTGAGAAAGACTGGGTTAGGGGATGGTTTAGGGTTAGGGAAGGTTTAGGGTTTGGGTTAGCATAAGGGAAGGTTTAGGGTTTGGGATAGCGTAAGGGTTAGGGTAAGGTTTACAGTTTGGGTAAGGGGTTAGGCTTACGGTATGATTCAGGGTTAGGGTTTCACCATTAAAGAACTCTTACATTCCTTCTATATTATCTGTCTCCGGCCTGGCTTACATTACCAAAGTCTCTCTTGCACAAACAGCGTTCCCGAAGGAGTGATGCGGCATCTCCGTAACGCTCGGGGCTTCCAGACCCAGCTATCATACTATTACCAACCACTGTCCTACATCATCAACTCCACTGGACTGGCTGCATTGTTTGAATGCTCAAAGATCACCGACTCCCAACGCAGTTACTATACTCCCAACTCAAGAACGGGAAACATAATGTTGGCGGGCAGGAAAAGAGATCGAAAGATGGGCTTAAAGCTAACCTTAAAAACTGTGGTATAGACACTAAGAACTGGGAAGCCCTGGCCCTCGAGCACTCTAACTACTGACTGACTGACTGACTTTATTATTTCTGAGTCGCCCTCCACGTTAGTGCTCCGGGCGACTTACACACAACAAATTCCACAATTAAAATAGAGTATTTAAAACTAGATTAAAATATTCAGTGGTTAAATGCAGGGGCCAGGCTCGGTATTTGAGTTCCTGGTTCTGCATTAACCATGGGCTTTCCTAAATAGCCAGGTCTTCAGAGCGGTCAGGAACTGGGGCAGGTCGAGGGAGGCTCTCTGGTCCGGTGGCATCGAGTTCCAAAGAACGGGGGCCACAACGGAGAACGATCTCCGTCTCGTGGTCTCCAGGTGGGCCTCTTTCAAGCCTGGTACGTGAAGAAGGTTCTTGTTTGCTGGCCGCGGGGTCCTTGAGTAAGCAGGCATCAGCAAGCGGTCTTTTAGGTATGTTGGGCCCCGGCCCCGTAGGGCTTTGAAAGCCAAGGTCAAGGTCTTGTGTAAGGCTCTATACTCAACGGGCAGCCAGTGCAGGCGCTGCAGAGATGGTGTAATGTGGCATCTCATCGATGTTCCTGTGAGAAGCCTGGCAGCCGCGTTCTGCACAATCAGCTGTGACCAGCAGTGTTGCAGAATTCGAAGAGGCACGAATGGAGGGCGAAGGGGAGAAACGTGCCAAGAGGAAGAAGACGTGTCAAGCCAACGGGATCGCCTAAGTCAGGCCTGGACAACCTTCGGCCCTCCAGGTGTTTTGGACTCTAACGCCCACCATTCCTAACAGCCTACCGGCTGTTAGGAATGGTGGGCGTTGGAGTCCAAAACACCTGGAGGGCCAAAGTTTGCCCAGGCCTGGCCTAAATCAGTGGTTCTCAGCCTTTGGGTCCCCAGATGTTTTGGCCTTCAACTCCCAGAAATCCTGCTGGTAAACATGCTGGGAATTCAGGGAGTTGTGGGCCAAAAACATCTGGGGACCCCAGGCTGAGAACCACTGGCCTAAGTAAAAGTAATATTCAGCCTGTGTCTCTTTGCTTTTGCCTCCCCCCTTCCTCCCACTCCAAGCCTGGCTTTGTTTAGGGAGGAAGGCCCAACCCTCCCCAGCAAAGCCTGGCCTTGATTTAGCCCAGGTCCTGATCCCTGAGTATCTGCTTTAAACTGGATTATAGGCGTCCCCACTGCCAGATTACCTGGGATAAAGAGATAATCTGGGATCAGGTCCCGGGATATAGGAGCAGCGTGGCAGGGGACCCAGAACCAGCCTCTTTCTGCTCGCCAAACGTCCACAGAACCCGGATGGGCGGCTCCGGAGTCGACCTGTGCGACCACAAAGGCTGTCCCCTGGAAACATGGAAACCCCGCCCCCGGCTTCGAAGGTTCCGCCCACAAGGCTTTTTGATTCTAGAAAAATACAGCTATAGGGTCTAGTGTAGTTCCACCAAATATATAAATATGTAAACTACAGGGAAAAAACTTCTAATATGATGATGATAATGGGAGAAATAAATCATCTATCTCTCTCGTCTCTGGCATTACTTCGCGAACGAAGATTCTTAGGAAAGGATGACTAAAAAAGGCCAATCTGAGATAGGCAAGTCCGGTTGCAGAAAGCACAGCTGAAAGTCTCCTCAGTTGATGTTGTTTCCAAATTGCGCTTCTTTCTGCGTTGTTGTTTCTCTTCGAGACCCATTCAGCGTATCCTCTCAAAAGAGGCCGCAGCATTGTGGATAGTGCGTCTCCATTCTTCCCGAGGACCATTGTTGGTGATCAATCTGGCCGAGCCTGAGATGTTGTTTCAGGGAGTCCTTATATCTCCTTTCGGGGCGCCTCTCTTGCGTTGACCCGTGGGGAGTTCACCGTAGAGTAGTATCTTTGGGAGGCGGTGGGCCTCCGTCCTAGAGATGTCCCCTGCCCAGCGCGGCTGTGTTTTCAATAGCATGGCCTCAATACTGGTGATCCCTGCTTATTCAAGGACAGCGACATTCGTCACATAGTCACTCCAGTGTACATTTAGGATTGAGTGAAGACTACGCTGATGAAAGCATTCGAGGAGTCGTAGGTGTTGCCGATAGGTGACCCATGTTTCAGACCCATAAAGGAGAATAGACAGTACGATAACTCTGTACACACTGATTTTGGTGCTTTGCCTCGGGTGTTTGTTAATCCAGACTCTTTTGTGAAGCCTTCCAAATGCACTATATGCCTTTGATAATCTGTGGTCTATCTCTTTATCAATTTTGATGTCTGAAGAGATGATGCTTCCCGGGTAAGTGAACTGCTGAACGGACTTAAGCACAGATTTGCCTATGCTGACGTGGGGATGATGGTGTTCTTCCTGTGGTGCGGGCTGGTAGAGGACTTCCCTTTCCTTCAGGCTGACTTCCAGCCCAAACAGCTCTGCAGCTGTTGCAAAGCAGGATGTGAGGCGCTGCAGGGCTGCTTCTGAATGGGCGACAAGGACAGCATCGTCTGCAAAAAGCAACTCATGGACTAGATAGAGTCTTAGTGCGAGCCCTCAGATGGCTTAAGTTCAACAAGCTACCACACCAATTGCATGTTAATTGCTATGGCAGCTTTTTGATTCTAGAAAAATACAACTATAGGGTCTAGTGTAGCTTCACCAAATATATAAATATGTAAATTACAGAAAAAATTTCTAATATGATGATGATAATGGGAGAAATAAATCATCTAATTATACAGTATATATAAGTTATAATATCAAAAACCACTGGGGACTGGCTGTATATGCAGACTGGTCACAATAATCACACTGTTCAGATTCTAACATCTAATGATATTTATAATCGGTAAGATAATATACTCTACAATAATAAACCAGAACCCTGGAAATACAGCAGAGTCAAACAATAACCAGCACAAGCGCAACACACCAAATAATATAGAAAATAGTTCTGGGGGAAACGGAAAACCGTAGAAAGTCTCACTGCACCCTGTTGGGCAAAAACCAGACCCAATTCGCAATAAGGTCAACGAGATGTTGTGGTGAGCTTTTTGATTCTGCTGGCAATCCCAACATATGGGAGCTAATAATTAATTCACCCACTAGTAACACTAATAAAGGTAAATCAATGTTTCTCCTTGATATTAAGTTTAGTCGCGTCTGACTCGGGGGTTGGTGCTCATCTCCATTTCTAAACCGAAGAGCCGGAGTTGTCTGTAGACACTTCCAAGGTCATGTGGCCGGCATGACTGCATGGAGCGCTGTTACCTTTCTGCCGAAACAGTACCTATTGATCTACTCACATTTGCATGTTTTCAAACTGTTTGGTTGGAAGAAGCTGGGGCTAACAGTGGAAGCTCATGCCACTCCCCAGATTCTAACCTGCGACCATTCAGTCAGCAAGTTCAGCAGCTCAGCGGTTTAACCCACTGCGCTACCTGGGGCTCCGAATTAGATTATATGGCAATGTAGATCCAGCTGAAAGTCTTAGTTTTGTTTTTCTCATGCCAGGAGTGACTTGAGAAACTGCAGGTCGCTTCTGGTGTGAGAGAATTGGCCATCTGCAAGGACATTGCCCAGGGGACCCCTGTATGTTTTACCATCCTGTGGGAGGCTTCTCTCATTTCTCCGCATAAGAAGCTGGAGCTGACAGACGGGAGCTCACCCCGCTCCCCAGATTTGAACCACCAACCTTTCAGTCAGCAGTCTTGCCAAGTCCTAGTGAAAGGGATGAACAGCCTGGCTATATCAACAAACAATATTTCACAAAGGTGCCACTATTAAGCAAGGTTTGTGTAATAAACTTCATTAGCATTCGCACTGCGAAAATAACAACTTTTTTCCTCCTTAACCGGCTTCATCTACCCTATGGACACCTTTCCTTGGATTCCCTTCATCTACCGTGACCCTTTGATTCTTTCCTATTTTTCCTATGGATTACAAATGTCCCAGCACCCTGTGGAATTAGCTGCGGACTTGCACCTACAGGAACTTTGGTTATCCCGGATTATAATTGAATCAGCGGTAGGACTGGAATGCGTGTCCTAAACACACTTGTGTATTTATGAAATTTTATAATAGTAAGTATTCACTAATAGATTTATTACACAAACCTTTAACAAGCAATGCGATAAAACATCTAAGACAATTAAACAGTTAAAACAGCAAAATACAAAACCCCCAGGTACAGTTCAGAAATTAGATAGCGTGACACCCCAGGACAGCGGCTAAAGCGGAACATGGGCAGGACCTACTCACCGAAGGCCTGCTTAAACAAATAAGTTTTGCAGGCGCGTCTAAACGGGAGCAGGTCCTTTATAGCTCGTTCCAGCCGGGAGGGCGTTCCACAGCGTAGGAGCTATACGGAGAACGCCCTCCGCGAGTAGATGTCAGTTTAGCCGATTCGCCGAGGTATCTCTAACAAATTAGCATCCTCGGAGCGTAGTGATCTCTCGGGGACAGTGTGGGGTGAGTCGGTCCCTCAAGTACGCTGGCCCCAGGCCATGCAAGGCAACAAAGGTAAGAACCAACACCTTGAAGGAGATCCGGTGCTCGATTGGGAGCCAGTGCAGATCCTGCAAAACAGGTGTGATGTGGCGGCCTGCTGGGGTTCCAGACAGGAGCCGGGATATACCTTACTTAAGTCCTAGTGAAAGCCCAGTTACACTATGTAACACGATTTTTGTTCTATCATAAAAACATGGAAAAAAGATTATTCAACTGGAAAAACTTTGCTTTTGCAGGACATCCTGCAATAGCACATTTTGCTGTAGTGTTTCGATGAATGTCTCATCGAGGGACATCCTGCTATAGCACATTTTGCGATAGTTTTTCAAGGAATATTGCATAAGTTTCTCAACCATTAAAATATAGAATAATAATAATAGAATAATAGAGTTGGAGGAGACCACACGGACCATCTAGTGTCCAAACCTCTGCCGTGCAGGAAAAGCACAAACAAAGCACCCCTGACGGATGGCTATCCAGCCTCTGTTTAAAAGCTCCCAAGGAAGGGGCTTCCACCACCAATTCAATATAGTTCATGGCAGCCACAAAAATTAAGTTTCTGGTTTATAACAACTACTTTCTAAGTAAGTAACTAAACAGGAAATAACACTTTCAAACCAGGAACAGAATTATTTTTTTCAAATTTTGTTACGTAGTGTTACTAGTAAGGCCCCCGATGGAGCAGCGGGTTAAACCACTGAGCTGCTGAACTTGTTGACCGAAAAGTTGGTGGTTCGAATCTGGGGAGTGGGGTGAGCTCCCGTTGTTAGCCCCAGCTTCTGCCAACCTAGCAGTTTGAAAACATATAAGTGTGAGTAGATCAATAGGTACTGGTTCTGTGGAAGGTAATGACACTACATGCAGTCATGCCGACCACATGACTTTGGAGGTGTCTTTGGACAAAGCTGGCTCTTCGGCTTAGAAATGGAGTTGAGCACCAACCCCCAGAGTTGGACATGACTAGACTTAATGTCAAGGAGAAACCTTGATTTACCTTTATTACGTGTTTGCCGTATATGTGTACTTGTGATCCGCCCTGAGTCCCCTTTGGGATGAGAAGCGCGGAATATAAATAAAGTGTTATTATTATTATAGTACAATATAGTAATATATAATACTTATATTGTGCTATGGTAATAATATAATATATTGTATGTATATATATCTTGTAAGCCGCTCTGAGTCCCCTTCGGGGTGAGAAGGGTGGGATATAAATGCCGTAAATAAATAAACAAACAAACAAATAAATGTACACAAGTGTGGAATGAGAAATTTATTGGACCACGTGTGACTTTCAGTATAGTCCCTGTCTTACCACAATTTAGTCCCTGTCTCATAAGAACAAGTGCAATGTTAGAATGCATATTAAAAATGGTATTTTCTCCCACCCTACCCTTCGCCCTGTTAAAAAAACCTGCATGAAAGCAGTCGTTGCATGTTGCTCAATGCAACGTTTTGTGACAAGTCCATCTGATCTTTTCCTAGTACAGTCCATGTCATGGATACTTTCTATGGCTTTGTCTCTTGGTTATTACATTGCACTGGAAGGTGAACATAATCTATCACTGAGCACTATAATAACTCTATTTTATCCTTTGTGGTCTCCTTTCCCTTCAAGATCCTCGATAAGGTAGGGGTTTTTGGCCTTCAGTGCCTCATACAGCTTATCCTTGCAGGACCTGTTCCAGCTTGGCATGATCCTGTAGAGCTCTCTCATTTTCTTTGGGTTAGTTTCCTTTGTGCAGATGTTTTGGTATTCCTCTTCGGTTAGGACTGTACCATGCAAGCAATCCAGCACTTGCTCAATGGAGGCAGCCCTCTGGATGAGCTCTTCCCTGTGGCGGTCGATAAAATGATCCCCTGCCAAGAAAGAGAGAGAGTTTAGAGATCATGCTGCACTCTTAGAGAGCTTTCTCACTCATTTCCTCTTCCACCCCATTCCTTGAAAAGCATGGTTTCATGAAAAATGGCTGGAGCCCCCAGTGGCACAGTGGCACAAAACCCTTGTGCCGGCAGGACTGCTGACCGAAAGGTTGGTGGTTTGATTCCGGGGAGCGGGGTGAGCTCCCTTCTGTCAGCTCCAGCTTCTTATGCAGGGACATAATAGAAGCCTCCCACAGAATGGTAAAACATCTGTGCATCCCTTGGGCAATGTTTTTGCAGATGGCCAATTCTCTCACACCAGAAGGAACTTGTAGTTTCTCAAGTCACTCCTGACACACACACACAAAATGAAGAGTGGCAAGGGATTTCTAGCATGTTGTTTTTACCACTTTTCCAGGTTCATTTTTGGGAGGAATTATGAGAGACAAAAGTGGTATCAAAGCAGAATAGTGTTGTTATATTACTGGATTTGGTGGGGCAAGAGAATTCCAGCTATCGGAAACTGTGGAGGGGTAGGACTGCAGTGGGAATGCTGTTCGTGATATATTAATCTGGAAGTGATCCCAAGGGCCATTTAGTCCAACCCTCTGTCATGCAGAAATGCACATTTTCAGCATGCCGGAAAGATACCCATTTAACCTCCATTTAAAGTCCCCCAAAGGAGAGAGTCCACCTCCCATGGACTGCAGGAGTGTAACATGCAGTTATGCCAGCACATATAAATGTAAGGACTCTGTGGAAGGAGATATATATATTTGCAGAGGAAGGAAGTGACCAAATCACTTTTGAGTATTCCTTGCCTAAGAACACCCTATGAAATTCACGTGGTTATCAGAAGTCATTTATTAATGACTTAGATGAAGGGTTAGAAGGCATTATCATCAAGTTTGCAGATGACACACAATTGGGAGGGTTAGCCAAAACCACAGAAGACAGGAGCGGAATTCAAAATGATCTTAACAGAATAGTGAGATGATTGGCCAAAACTAACAAAATGAAATTCAACAGGGACAAATACAAGATACTCCACTTTGGCAGAAAAAATGAAATGCAAAGATACAGAATTGGGGACGATGCCTGGCTTGAGAGCAGTATGTGTGGAAAAGATCTTGGAGTCCGCGTGGACAAGTTAAACTTGAGCCAACAATATCATGCGGCAGCAAAAAAAAGCCAATGGGATTTTGGCCTGCTTCAATAGGAGTCTAGTGTCTAGAGATGCAGGGAAGTCATGCTCCCCCTCTATTCTGCCTTGGTCAGATCACACCTGGAATGACACTGTGTCCAATTCTGGGCACCACAATTTCAGGGAGATGTTGACTCTAAGCTAGAATGGGACTGGAGAAGAAACCCTATGAGGAGTGGCTTAAAAAGCTGGGCATGTTTAGAAGAGAAGGCTAAGGGGGGAAGTCATAGGGAGGAGGGAGCAAGCTTGTTTTCTGCTGCCCTGGAGACTAGGATGCGGAGCAATGGCTTCAAACTACAGGAAAGGAGATTCCACCTGAACATTAGGAAGAAGTTCCTGACTGTGAGAGCTGTTCAACAGTGGAACTCTCTACCCTGGAGTGTGGCGGATGCTCCTTCTTTGGAGGCTTTTAAGCAGAGGCTGGATGACCATCTGTCAAGGGTGCTTTGAATGTGATTTTCCTGCTTCTTGGCAGAATGGGGTTGGACTGAATGGCCCAAGAGGTCTCTTCCAACTCTATGATTCTCTCTCTCTCTCTCGGCATTACTTCGCGAACGAAGATTCAGGAAGGACTCATCCCACGCTTTTTACAAGCGCGTTGATGACTAAAAAGGCCAATCTGAGATAGGCAAGTTCGGTTGCAGAAAGCGCAGCAGAAAGTCTTCTTGGGTGATGTTTTTTCCAAGTTGCGGTTCTTTCTGCGTTGTCGTTTCTCTTCGAGACCCATTCGGCGTGTCTTCTCGAAAGAGGCCGCAGCATTGTGGATAGTGCTTCTCCATGCCTCCCGATGTGAGGCCAGGGTGGACCATTGTTGGTGATCAATCTGGCCAAGCCTGAGATGTTGTTTCAGGGAGTCCTTATATCTCTTTTGGGGGCCTCTCTTGCGCTGACCCGTGGCGAGTTCACCGTAGAGTAGTATCTTTGGGAGGCGGTGGTCCTCCATCCTAGAGACGTGTCCTGCCCAGCGCAGCTGTGTTCTCAATAGCATGGCCTCAATGCTGGTGATCCCTGCTTGCTCAAGGACAGCAACATTCGTCACATAGTCGGTCCAGTGTATATTTAGGATTGTGCGAAGACAGCGCTGATGAAAGCGCTCGAGGAGTCGTAGGTGTTGGCGATAGGTGACCCATGTTTCAGACCCATAGAGGAGAATGGACAGTATGATAGCTCTGTACACACTGATTTTGGTGCTTTGTCTCAGGTGCTTGTTGCTCCAGACTCTTTTGTGAAGCCTTCCGAATGCACTATATGCCTTTGATAATCTGTGATCTATCTCTTTGTCAATCTTGGCATCTGAAGAGATGATGCTTCCCAGGTAGGTGAACTGCTGAACGGACTTAAGCACAGATGTGCCTATGCTGACGTGAGGATGGTGGTGTTCTTCCTGTGGTGCGGGCTGGTAGAGGACTTCCGTTTTCTTCAGGCTGACTTCCAGCCCAAACAGCTCTGCAGCTGTTGCAAAGCAGGATGTGAGGCGCTGCAGGGCTGCTTCTGAATGGGCGACAAGGGCAGCATCGTCAGCAAAAAGTAGCTCACGGACTAGATAGTTTAGAGTCTTAGTGCGAGCCCTCAGACGGCTTAAGTTGAACAAGCTACCATCAGTACGATAGCGTATATATATGCCGTCTTCTTCTTGTAGGTCTGCCATAGCCCTTTGGAGCATCATGCTGAAGAAGACTGTGTGGAGAGGCGAGCGCCAGGGCCCGCCCACTGGGGCCGCATTGGCGGAAGAAGCCCGGCTGGTGAGACTCGAAGATCGACTGGATGAGGCCTGAAGATCGAGAAGTTGATCGCGATCATCTACTTGAGCAGCCCTGGTCTAGATGTAGTACATGACAGGTATCTCATGGTTCCCAGATATCCTGGGCAATAATGGGATGTTGAGTAGCTAGGCAAATATATGCTATCTAAGATAACATGTTATCCAAAAGTAATTTCCTCCTCATTGTAAGGTCATAGATGAAACAGGCTAACCTCCGTGATGAATAAGCTTTGTATATGGAATGGAGTGGAATTGTTCTATGATTCTATGATTCTATGAAATCAACAGATGTCTTGGAGTCACATACAGATACAATGGAAGGAGGTACATTAAATGCCCTTGCACAACATCCATTGAAGGGGAGTACACATAGTTATCTAGTGTATGGAGGAGGATGACAGGAGGCCAAGCAACACATAGTTGCAGTTCTGCTGTGACATGAGAGGAAAACCCCTGTTCCAGAGCTCCATTGAGTTCACAAGGTCAGAAAGCAACAGAATTGAGATGCCGATATCTGAGCAGATGGGAAGGAACTTACCATTTCTTCCTGAGGTGGAACTGGCAGATGGTATAGGGGCCTGAGGATGACTGCGACCACCTAGAATTTTAATCCAAAAAATATATAGTTTGTATACATTGAAACAAGAGAAGATTGCAATATAAAGAAAGGCAGGGATAAAACAAATATACCAAGGCATAAAGGCATAAAGGGAGAGGGCCTTCTCTGTAGTGGCACCCCGTCTCTGGAACATGCTCCCCAAGGATATCAGACAACCCCCACATTGGCAGTTTTTAGGAGGAACCTGAAGACGTGGCTGTTCCAATGTGCCTTCCCTGAATAAAGTAAATAACACCCTGCTGTGTTTATGGCATTTAATCCTCGCAAAGGTCCTCAGAAGCACTTTAACTACCTGTTGGGTTGTCTGCCCCATATTATCCTTGAAGCCTTCCTACTATAAGCAAACTACCTCTATCTGCATCCAGCGTTTATTTATTTTAAAATTTTTAACATTCACATTTGGCCTGCCAGAAATGGTTTTCAATTATTTGTTATTGCTTGTGTCTGAGTTTTATTGGTTGTATTGTTTTTATAATTGCTTTGTGTTGTTGTTATGTGTTATTGGGCTTGGCCTCATGTAACCCACCCCGAGTCCCCTTGGGGAGATGGGTGCAGGGTATAAATAAAGTTAATAATAAATAAATAAATAAATAATAAGGCTCCCTTCCTTAGATGAGGTACACACAATGTCAGATCTGAAAAGCCAGAGAAGCTGTGAAGGAAGGCAAAAACAGCAGAAAACAAAAGTAAGGATTCACAGAAAGGAGAGGGTTTCCTGTTTATCTCATTCCTGACTACAGATTTGGAGAATTTTGTATATTCTGGACTCTTGCAGAGGCTACTTGTACAATTAATTTTTGCCACATCTGTAACTCCTTTCATTCTGCTAGTTCTTGTTGAATGTATGTGGAATATATGGACGGTATCACATCTTATTGTCCTGCAGTTTTTATCAGCAGGCTCGGCTACATATTATTAACCCACTACTGAGAAGCCTGCCCAGTAGATCAGCCCAATTCTATGTAAAGTTTTTAGTAGGTGACAATTTTCCCCAAGTTCCTCGCTGAGGAAGCCAGAGTAAGACAACTTCCTGTTTTGGGTTCAGGTTGAAACTTGTTTTGTACCTATTTGCAGTGTTCTTACCTTTGTTCATACCGGTATGTATTTTGGTCTTATCAGTTTCTAATCTGTTTGCAGTTGTGCACCTTTTACCACGGAGCAAATTGGGTCTGGACCGTCATAAAGTTTTGATAATCGGATAACTGAAATCAAACTGCTGGCGTACTCTCATTGTAAAATCCAAGTGGACAGGAAATGTATAATCTTGGCTAGAGAAAGGACTTTTAGCCTTCTCCCCCTTCACAGCTTGTGTTACATGGCTGTAAATCGGAAATCCCTTGTTTTACTGGCTGGAGGCAAAGTATCCCTACTTATTTCTAAACGGAAGGAAATGACTGGAAATGCCTCAGATTGGTAGAGGTGAAAATACCCTCAAATACTTTATGCAGGGCATACATTTCAGGGAATAAATGGGTTAAAAAAAAAGACAGGCCCTGAACTGAAGTCTGCTGAGGAAAGGAAATGATGAGGAAATATGTGAAAGTGAAAGCACAGGGAAGCATTTCCAGGAAGGTGGGGGAAAAGAGGCACACTGCGTGGGAGTGAAGTTAAAAAAATCAACTTTCAATCTTTCTTGTTTCTTCTTTGTTTCATATTTCATTATTACAGTTCAAGACTATGTTTCAGACAAAGAAAAGTACTTGACAAATAAACTCAAATGCCCTGTAAGTTGACTATCAGGGATGGCTGAGATCTTTCCTCCCCTGTTATAATTGGTTTGTGCAATTTTTTTTGGTGTCAGGAGCAACTTGAGAAACTCCAAGTTGCTTCTGGTGTGAGAGAATTGGCCATCTGCAAGGACGTTGCCCAGGGGATGCCTGGATGTTTTGATGTTTTACCATCCTTGTGGGAGGCTCCTCTCATGTCCCCGCATGGGGAGCTGGAGCTGCCAGAAAGAGCTCATCCATACTCTCCCTGGATTTGAACCTCCGACCTGTTGGTCTTCAGTTCTGCTGGCACAAGGGTTTAACCCACTGCACCACCAGGGATAGGAAACTAAAGGAAAAAAGAAAAGGGGAAGAAAAGAAGAGGAAGGAAAGGAAGGGTAGGAAAGAAAGGAAGCAGAAGGATGAGAAAGGAGGGAAGGGGAAGGGGAAGAAGGAGAAGGAAAGAAAGGGAAGGATGGGGAAGGAAGGGAAGGGTAGGAAAGAAAGGAAAGAGAAGGATGAGAAAGGAAGGAGAGAAGAGGAAGAAGGGGAAGGATAGGAAAGAAAGGAAAGGGAAGGATGGGAAAGGAAGGAAAGAGAAGAGGAAAAGGGGGAAGGAAGGGAAGGGTAGGAAAGAAGGGAAGGAAGGGGAAGGATGGGAAATGAAGGAAGGAGAAGGGGAAGGAAGGGAAAGGTAAGGAAGACATGATGGAGAAAAGAAAAATAAAAGAAGGGGAAGGATAGGGAAGAAAGGGAAGGGAAGGAAGGGAAGGAAAAAAGAAGGGGAAGAAAAGAAGGGGAAGGAAGGGACAAAAGGAAGGGGAAAGATGGGAAAGGAAGGAAGGAGAAAAGAAGGAGAAAAGAAGGGGAAGGAAGATATGGGTAGAGAAAAGGAAGGGGAATGATGGGGAAAGAAGGAAGGAGAAAAGAACATAAGGGGAAGAAAAGAAGAGAAAAGGGTAGGGAAGAAAGGAAGGGGCAGGATTGGAAAGGAAGAAAGGAGAAAGGAAAGAAAAGAAGGGGAGGGAGTTAAGGGTAGGTACGAAAGGAAGGGGAAAGAAAGGAAAGAGAAAGGAAAAGGGGAAGAAAGGGTGAACCAAGGGAAGGGTAGGGATGAAAGGAAAGAGGATAGAAAAGGAAGAAAAGAGAAGGGAAAGAAAAGAAGGGGAGGAAGGGAAGGGTAGGTTCGAAAGGAAGGAAAGGATGGGAAAGGAAGAAAGGGGAAGGGGAAGAAAAGAAAGGGAAGAAAGGGAAGAAAGGGAAGGATAGGGAAGAAGGGAAGGAGAAGGATGGGAGAGGAAGGAAGGAGAAGGATGGGAAAGGAAGAAAGGGGATGGGGAAGAAAAGAAAATGAAGGAAGAGAAAGATAGGGGAAAAAGGAAGGGGAAGAGAAGAGTAGGAAAGTAAGGAAGGGAAAAAGAGGAGGGAGGAGAAGGGGAAGGTAAGGAAAAGTAGAGAGGGAGGAAGCTTTTGATTGCAAAGTCCACTCCCCACTTTTGTCAGAAGGAAAAGGGGAGAAATAACCAAACACCCTTTCCCCATCTGCAACAGGCGCTTGAACCATGGGTGGTCCTTCAGTCCCACTTCAGGGGGTTCCCCATCATCACCCAATGGTTCCCAAAGGTGGATCCCCCAGACCAGATGTTCAGGGCTCCCTCTCTGAGGCTTCCCGCCCAACTTGAGCCACAGCCAGGCATTCTGGAGCTGAAGGTTCCCCCTTCTCTTTCTTACCGGCCCCGGCGAGAGAGGCGAGCTTCTCGGCCTGCCGCTTGCAGTTGATCTCCTCCAGCACCCCGATGGCCACCTCCACGGCGTACTCCTTGGTGTAGAAGCTGAGCAGGAGGTCGGCCACGTCCAGGCTGTCCGCCTTCTCCAGGCGCCCTTTGGGGATGTTCTCGTAGCCTTTCTTGACCGGGAATTCGTTGAGTTTCCTCTTGAACCGCCTCAGATCCGCCTCCCCCAAGTCGTCCAGGGCGTCCAGCAGGCGGTCGTGGGCGGACTTGGACATCTTTCCCCCTCGCCCCCGGCCCCCAGTTCCGTCTCAGAGGGCAGGCTCGCCTCCCCTTCCAAGGTGCCACAGTGACAGCCAGGGCGAAAGAGAAAGGGGAAGGCGGCTCTCCCTCCACCTCCCGAGGAGGCGATTGGCTCAGAAGAAGCAAGACCGGCCCACGCGCGTTTCTGGCTCAGCCCCGCTCTTCCTCACCTTCTCTCCGCTTTCCGGGAAATGCCCTTTTCACAACCCTTAGTAGTGCGTCTGTAGAAAGAAAGTACGAGGGCTGAATGAAAAGTAATGCCTCCACCTTCTGAACAGATGGCAGTAGTGTTCCCTCACTACTTCGCGGTTCGCTTATTGCGGACTTTAAAATATTAATTTAAAATATATCTCATGGTACTTTCGCTGTTTTGCGGGGTTTTGCCGCCACCGCTTTCCAAGGCGCTTTCCGTCCTCAGTCCTCTCTCCCAGGCCCGGATTACCCATAAGGCCACCCTAGGCCATGGCCTAGGGGCGCAAGCCAAGGGGGGCACAATTCACATGGACCCCTCCAACCTGCAATGCAACTCTCTCTCTCTCTCTCTCTCTCTCTCTCTCTCTCTCTCTCTCGGGGGAGGGGCGGGGGAGAGTGCTGCGAGGGGACGGGGGAGGAGGGAATGGCACCCCCCTTTGCCATCACCCCCACCCCCTTGTCAAGGAAGGAGGGCGCAAGGTGCGCCGCAAGGAGAAGGTGGAGGGAAGCCCCGCCCCCAGGTCCGATGCCAGCGCTGGGGGCGGGGCTGCCCATCCTCGCGCGCGCCCTCCTTTCTTGCGTCAAGAAAGGGAGGGCGTGCCGCGAATAGGAGGAGGCGGAGGGAAGCCCCGCCCCCAGGGCTGATGCCAGCACTGGGGGCGGGGCTTTCCTTCCTCCTCCTCCTTGCGCCCTCCTTCCTTGACTCAAGAAAGGAGGACGTGCCACGAAGAGGGGAGGTGGAGGGAAGCCCCACCCCCGGGGCTGATGCCGGCATCGGGGGCGGGGCTTCCTTTCCTTCATCCTCCTCGCACGCGCCCTCCTTCTTTGACTCAAGGAAGGAGGGTGTGCGGCGCTG
The DNA here is from genome assembly GCA_030556195.1 of Anolis apletophallus. Classification (NCBI taxonomy): domain Eukaryota; kingdom Metazoa; phylum Chordata; class Lepidosauria; order Squamata; family Anolidae; genus Anolis; species Anolis apletophallus. The sequence continues at coordinate 136,842,221 of JARBWK010000008.1, read as the reverse complement.
GGAGGAGGAGGAGATGTGAGGGGGGGGGTGCGGTAGAGGTTGGTTTGGAGGCGTAATTCCAAAGTGTGGCCTAGGGTGCCAAAAGTGGTTAATCCGGGCCTGCTCTCTCCCTCCTTCCAGCCTTGAAGGGCCCTTCCTTTCCCTCATTTTATTTTAAGTTTATAAAGACTAAACTACTAAAAGAATGTATAAATATTAAAATAAAAAGAGTATGCCTACATCGTGGTTTTTCGCTTATTGCGGGAGGTCCTGGAACCTAACCCCAGCAACAAGTAAGGGAACACTGTACTGGCATGCACAGGGGCGGATCTTAGTGGAGGCAAAGTAAGCGGCCGCTTCAGGGTGCCACGTGGCCAAGGGCGCATCCAGCCGTGGCCGCCAGGTTCGCATCATTGCTGCGGGCGGTTGACAGGAGGCTCCGCCCCGGCTGCAAAATGTTCCCTGGCTTGTCTTTTTCATCCTCTTGGGAGTGCTCTGTTTTAATAGCGTATGCGCGAAACTTTCACGCATGCGCCATCAGGTCGGAGCGCTTCTGGTGGAGGGAGTTGCTAAATGCACTCCCAAGAGGCTGAAAACAACAAACCAGGGAACATTTTGCAGCCAGAGGCGGGAGGCTCAGCCCTGACTGCAAAATGTCCCCCCATCCTTTTCATCCTCTTGGGAGTGCATTTCACTACTCCCTCCACCAGAAGCGCTCGGTCACAATAGCGCATGCGCAAAACTGTTTGCGCGCATGCGCACTCTGGCACGTGCACACCATCATCACCACACTGAAGACCCAGGGGGCGCCAAAAAAAGGTTCACATACTACAATTTTTTACCTTCGTCCGGTCCTGGGTATGCGGCAGGTACTGGCTTGTTCAATAGACTCTCCTCTACAGTTCCATTTTGGTGGGAAGCCTTAGCATTGAATGGTTGTGTTGTTAAAGTGTCAAGTATGGAACCCTGCACAGACGGTCAGTCAATGCAACTTAATCCACGTGCAGTCATTGAATTCTTGACAGCAGAAGATGTCACCCCAAAGGGTGACAAGAAACAATCAGGAACACCTAAACGCCTCTCAACCAAGGAATTTCTCAGGCAGGAACAAGCCACACCTAAAAACTGCCAGTCCATCAAATGCTAGTCAAGGTGGCCAATTGAAACATTCACACTTAGCTCCAACAGACAAAAGTTCTTTCTCCCACCCCGGACCTTCCCCAGATATATAAACCCATTTTCCTAGTTTCCAACAGATCTCACCACCACTGAGGATGCCTGCCACAGATGCAGGTGAAACATCAGGAGAGAATGCTTCTAGAACATAGCCATACAGCCCGAAAAACCTACAACAACCCAGTGATTCCAGCCATAAAAGCCTTTGACAATACAGCCGGTAGGCTGTTAGGAATGGTGGGAGTTGAAACACCTGGAGGGCTGAAGTTGGCCCATGCCTGAACTACACTCTAAAATGAATGCACTTTGACATCACTTTAGCTGCCCTAGGCTCAATGGTATGGAATCCCTGGCAGTTACATTTTGGTGAGGCAGAGAAGGCAAAAAAATTGAAAACTTCCACAATTCCAAAGCACTAAGTCTTGGCACCTAAAGTGGTTTCAATGCGCTTTGACACTATTTTAACTTTCCTGGCTCGATCGCATGGACTGTAGTTCCACAAGGCACTCTTTGGCAGAGAAGGTTCAAGGCCTTGTAAAACTACCACTCCCATTTTCTCCCGTGTCAGGATCGATTTGGGAAACTGCAAGTCACTTCTGGAGTGAGAGAATTGGCCATCTGCAAGTATATTGCCCAGGAGTTGCCCGGATGTTTGTTTACCATCCTTGTGGGAGGCTTCTCCCATATCCCCACATGGAGAGCTGGAGCTGACGGAAGGAGCTCAACCCTCTCTCCCCGGATTCAAACTGTTGATCTGTTAGTCAGCAGTCCTGCTGGCATAAGGGTTTAACCCATTGCACCACCAGGGGCTCCTACTAGTTCCATCATTACATAGCATTGAGCCAGGGCCTTAAGTGGGGTCACACTGCATTCATTCTACAGTATAGACCAGGCATGGGCAAACTTGGGCCCTCCAGGTGTTTTGGACTTCAAGTACCACAATTGTGGGAGTTGTGGGGAATTGAATTTTGGGAGTTGAAGTCCAAAACACTTGGAGGGCACATATAAGTAAAGGTTTTCCCCTGACATCGTCTAGTTGTGTCCAACTCTGGGGATTGGTGCTCATCTCCATTTCTAAGCCAAAGAGCATAGACACCTCCAAGGTCATGTGGCTAGCATGAGTGCATGGAGTGCCATTACCTTTCTATCGGAGTGGTACCTATTGATTTACTCACATTTGCATGTTTTTGAACTAATAGGTTGGCAGAAGCTGGGGCTAACAGTGGGAGCTCAACCTGCTCCCTGGATTTGAACTGCTTTGGTCAGCAAGTTAAGCAGCTCAGTGGTTTAACCTGCTGTGCCACCAGGCGCACATATAAGTCTTCATATTTAAGGATGATCATTTCAACAATCGAATACCTAAAACTGTTTCAATTAATACTCTTGCCATAGTAGAGTGTTTATTTATTGGTAGGTTATTTATTAGGCCTGTTTGATCCATACACACACAAAAGGTTCAAAACTAGTTTCGGATGTAGGGGCGCGCTGGTGGTTCGGATCTAAAGTCAATTCCGATTTTCACAGGAAAAAAAGAGTTAAAAACTGTTCAAAACTTCCAAGAGTTCAGAATCCTTTGTTAATGGTTTCAAAGTATTATTTCCTGTTTCATTGGGTGGTCTTTACTTTGAAAGTAGTTGTTTTACCCCAGAAAGGTGGGGGAAGCAAAGGGAAGACATCCGCATCCAAACTGGGTTAAACACAGCTCTCGCCCAGGACTGACGTGGGAGGGAAAGGAAACGAAGGGAATCCATCCACACTGGTTTGAAAAGCTGAATCATTTCCAACTCTTCCGACTCTTCGTAAAAGAAATGGCGGAAAAAGCTTCGAATGGCAAGGATACTTTCAGGTTCCCAAATCGCTTCGAAATCACTTCAAAAAGGAATTTGATCCGAATTTATTTCGAATGAAGAAGATTCTGAACGAACCTACCCAGGCCTATTATTTATAAAACAACTCTTCAGCTAAAAAAACTCTCAGTGTGGTTTACAAATGGTTAATTTGACAGTTCCTTGCCTTTGGGCATAATCTAAATAAGACATGACTCACAAGGAAAGGGGATAAAGTCCAAAAGGTGAAGTTACTTGGAACTATAAAGATTATGACATTTGCTTGTGGAAAATAAAATTACAAGTAAAATTCTTTTATCATGGCTTTGCTGCCTATAAAAACACTGATTATCTATATATATAAAGGAAGAGTCGTCATGGAACGACCGTCCCAAACAGAGAAACCTTACAACGCAGAGACACCAAACTTGCCAACAGAAATAGGCCTCAGACAAGGTACGTTTGTAGCAAAGAAACTCCCCCCCAAACCTAAAAGGCCCCCAAAAGAACGAGTCGAAAACCCAACATTTCCCCGCAACCTCCGGGGCTGCCAACGACTCTCCCAGCCTCTACATTCTGACAACATGATTGGCTGCCAATAAGGGCGCGGTTGCATAACTCCTGTACTGGTCAGCCAACATGAACATTCCGACCCATAATAAACTGTCAGAGGAGGATAAGGCAAAGGGCTGAGGCACAAACACAAACACCCAATTCACTTCCCACAGAAAATTTACACCCCTACAAATCACACGCCCAAAATTGACAGTAAGGCTTCATTAACTTAATTTCCCTGTCTAGGCCTCACTTAATGGAATGCTGTTTATGCTCTGAATTGACAGTAAGGCTTCATTAACTTGATTCTCCTGACTAGCCCTCAGCTCATTGGACATTGTGTATGGCCTGAATTGACAGTAAGGCTTCATTAACTTGATTCTCCCGACTAGCCCTCAGCTCATTGGACATTGTGTATGGCCTGAATTGACAGTAACCTACCTTGGCACACAGAGCCCCTATGACCCACGCTACATTATACTACAGTTTGGAGGAGGGTGGACCATGGATTATGGGACTTGAAGTACTTCCATGGATAATGGGATTTGTAATACTTCAAAACCCATCATTCCCCACAGACCACTGTGTCCCAGAACCAAGACCGATAAAGACCAAACTTGGCAAACAATGCCCCCCATGACCCACACTCCATCCGACTGCAGATTAGAGGAGGACACACCATGGATCATGGGATTTCAAGTACCTCCACTCACTTCCAAAGTACCCCACCCACACACGCACCAACCTCTACATCAACACAGCAGACGGAAAGACAAAAAGCATTGTATATCCACAAGCTATGCAGAACGCCAGCAACACCACACAACAACAACTCCACAGGACTCCAACATCCCACCCACCAAAACAACCCACAACACCACAGCCATGACCCCAACAACACCATAACTAACAACAACTCCAACCCTTACATACTCAGACTTCCTCGCATCTCCAAATTAGGGCACAGCAATGCGTGCCGGATACAGCCAGTCTCTATATATACACCTAAAGCAGTGAAAGGGGCTGCAGGTCACCTGACTGACTTATTGACAGTTTAGAATGTTCAGATTTAAACAGGATGACAGTTAGGGAAGGTCTGTTGAGGAACGACTGTGAGAGAATTGCGTTGTGCCTTGAATGAGCTTGAGTACAGAAGTCTGTCAGAGTGCGGAAGCTCATGTTAGGAAATTAGAAACTGCGGAGGCTTGTGTTTTATTTGAAAAGGAAACCTGTTAAAGAGAGCAACATGGTTTATGTAAAAACTGTTAAAGATTATAAGTTCATGATACAAACTCTCTGAAATGAGAGTTTCAGAGAGTTTGCATCTCTGAAAGAAATGTGCCTGTATACATGCCCAGCGATTATCAATTACCACATAAACTCTGCTAACTTGATTAGGTTGTCATCCTAACAGTTCATGATCTATACCCCGATGGTCAGTGATCGTAACAGGTCATGATCTATACCCCACTGGTCAGTGATCCTAACAGGTCATGAGACATTGTCTCCAATAGGAGCTGGCAAAAACCACCTCCCAATACTCCATTACTAAAGAAGACTGTAATATATATAGATATAGATATATTATTCATACTTTAAAAAAATTAATACACGGAAAGTGGGAGAACATTATAGTGATAGAAAAGTAGGAAACTAACAAAAGGAAAAAAAGAAGAGAAATAAAGAAAATACAGGGAAACCTCTATCTATCTATCTATCTATCTATCTATCTATCTATCTATCTATCTATCTATCTATCTGAGGCAAAAAAGGCCAAAAGGGAAAAAAATATTTCATTTCATTTCAATTTATTATTTGATGAGTCGCTCTCCACCGGAGTGCTCCGAGCGACTTACATAGCAATAAAACAACAAGCATATCAACAATAAATCACAGTTTAAAAGATTTGATGAAGAGACAGGTTTTGAGAGCTTGGGAGAATGACCGCAAATCAGGTATAGCTCTAATGTATGGAGGTAAGGAGTTTCACAAGGTTGGGGCAAGAACCGAAAAGGCCCTGCGCTTGTGAAGTCCAGGCCAGCTTCCCTGGGACCGGGAATAGACAAAAGGTTTTCTTGAGCTGATCTTGGTGGTCTCTGATGGCAGATATGTGAAAGACGCTCTCTGAGGTACTTCGGGCCTTGACCATGAATGGCCCTAAAGGTCAGAACCAGTGTCTTATATTATTATTATTATTTCAGGATTTTACCCCGCTCTTCTCAACCCCCGAGGGGGGGGGGGGGACTCAGAGCGGCTTACAGTAAGGCTTATAGGTAGCCCGATGTTCATTGGGAGCCAATTGAGGTGTTGTAGTACTGGAGCTATATGATTTCTCATTGGTGTCCGAGTGAGTAGTCTGGCAGCTGCGTCTTGGACCATCTGGATCTTCCGTGTCACCGAGAGAGGAGTACCAGCATACAATGCATTGCAATAATCCAGCCTTTACTTCCATTCCAAGCTTGAAGTTTCTTCTTTTTCCTGATTATTTATTTTATACCCTTTATTTTCTAAGTCTTATAATTTCCTTATTGTCTTCTCATACTCCTGAAAAAGGTCCCAATTTGTTGGTTTGATTGGTTTGCCTGACTGCTTTTTCAATAAAAAAGTTAGTTTGTCCATATCTTTAATCTCACACAGTTTAGATATCCAGTCTTCAACTTCGGCGATTTTTTCGTGTTTCCAAAGTTTGGCAAAGGAGATATTTGCTGTGGTTGCCAGATAACTAAACAGTTTATCTGTATTAATATCTGAGTTCAGTTCTGAATCTGTAATTCTTAAAAGATAATATTCTGACTTTTTCTTAAAATTCATTTTTAAATTTTTTTTTTGAGATTCTTTATGGATTGCTGTCCAATATTTTGTGGCTGCCCTACAGTGCCACCACATGTGGAAAAAAACCTACCCTCATGGTCTTGACACTTCCAACATTTATTTGACATATCTTTATTCATTTGAGCCAGTTTCACAGGTGTCATATATACCACCTGTGAAACATTTTAACCCAGTTTTCTTTTAAGTCCGTCACATAAGTATAGTTCATTTTTTTATTCCAAGCTTGCTCCCATTCCTTGAAGTGTATTGGTCTTCTAAGATTTTCAGCCCACCTAATCATACAAATCTTCACTTCTTCCGTTTCTGTTGCCCATTCTAGCAATTTATTATATTTTTAATCCCTCATGATTACATTACCTACAGATAAAGGAATTTTATAATCAAGGTAAGAAAATAGGTTTTATTTTAAGAGAAGAGACCTGGGACAAGATACTACAAACTGAGAAAAAGGTAATTACTAAAATATATAAGAAGACCATATAATATTCATAAGGTCACCATATATTGAATGGTAATGTGAAGGCACTTCACACACAAGGGCTATTTCTCCCAAACATTGCAGTCTAGAACTTCCAGAGGATGGGGTGCTGGAATTCCACCCCACACTGCCCAAGTCTGCAGTCATCAATGAGGAACACTTAGCTTTGGAATAGGCTGGCTCCTGAACGTTTGTTAATTTATCTATTTGTTCTCCCTTTCTCCTTCCACTTTTCTAACTGAAGCTTCATGGCTTACTTCTGCTTTAGAGAGAAGCTCAGACCCAATCTTTTACTATCAAGAAATGTGGCTGTTATATTTTTGTAAATACATCTTTTGAAACCTTAAAGATTAAACTCTGCCTCCCAAGCTCAAAAGTATTTTCCAGCCACAGCACTTCACCTTCTGCTTGCTGTGAGCTGACTGCTCAGTTAAGTATCCTGTTTATATTTTTGGATGCTCTGCTGTTTTTGGGAGATTTTCCTTACAGGGGGAAGTGTCTCTTAGGCTCTCACTACTAGCTGGAGGGATTCTGGGGGTGGCAATCGAAAAGACAGCTCTCCCTCAAGTCCAGAGGGATTGCCACTTCTGAGTCTTCCTTGCCTTAAAAAACATGGCCATGGCTCCAAATGTTCCCACTCACTCTCTGAGCTGGGTGCCTATCTCTAGGTGTACCTGGACAGATGTAGGGGAATCCCAGTGGATTTCCGGAGCTTCTCTGCCTGGTCTTTGATGTTAATCTCCTCTAGCACCCTTGCTGCCACTTCTATACCGTAACTTTCAGTGTAGTAGCTACACAGGAGATCGACCAGTTCCAAGGTGTCCACCTTCTCTAGCAGCCCTTTGGGGATGTTGTTATAGCCTTTCCTGACTGGGAATTCATTGAGTTTCCTCTTAAACCTCCTGAAATCTTCCTCCTTTAAGTTCTCCAAAATGTTCAGAATGTGATCACGATAGGCTTTTTGGTGCTCCATCAGGTCTGGTCCTGGCACTTCTGTCAAAGGAAGACATCACATCAAGAAAAACTTCTGCATCAAGGATTTTTCCAAGACGTTCCTAGTTGATTGATCAGTTGACCCTCCACAATGGTAAGTTTAACTTAACAATAATGCTCTACATCTGTCTTATGGATCACTCAATGCCAAGTGGTCTATCATGTTTCCAATTTTGTTCAAATTTTAGCTGTAGCACCAGTCAGGAGTTAAACTGAGTTTCCCAAAATTTGAGGTCTCTAACTACAAGAGTTGCTGATCTTAACCCCCTTATCTGAAGGGTAGTCAGTCAGCATGTGCATTACATTTAAGAAAATGCCATTTTGGGGTCTAATAAAATTGAAACTAAATGTATAAGAATGGCTAGTAAATTGAAATCTTGTACAGTTTTTTTTCCTGCTGATTTCGATGACTCAAAGTGTGCATCAAAGTATGTTATATTTTGTGCATTTATGCATTATGCTTTATGCATCGTCATGGTCCTGCTAGTTACTGCATGGCTATTGGGCATGGCCCCTATGGCGATGATAATGCTGGTTTCAATGTGATATATAACATACTTTGACCTGGGTAAATGGATACTTAATGGTCGCATTACAAAACAAAAACACATCAGTCTTGTAGGGTAAAAGCATATTCAGGTAGATGCTTTTTAAATAATTAGATTTGAACTTTGGGTTTACTATTTGCACCAAAAAGATTTTACCATAAATCTGAAGAGATCCTACAGGGCAGTTATAGATGCTGGACAGTTGCAAATTTGGCAGTATTATGTCCAGCACAAGCACAATGCTTGGTCGTTTGCATGGAAATTGTCGCAGTTTGAATATTGGTTAAAATTTGTTGCACACGCTGACTGACTACACCTCAGATAATAGGGTCTAGATCAGCAATTGTTGCAGTTAGAAACCTCAAATTTTGGGAAACCTAGTTTAACATCTGATTGCTGCTACAGATAAAATTTGAACAAAATTGGGGAACATAATGGTGGGAACTTTAAAAATGTTTAGACCACTTGGCATGGAATGATCCTAATCCCCACTTATCTCAGCCTAACCCCCCACAGATATAGGAGTAAACAAGCACAGTGCAGTGTAAGTGAAGGCAAGTGGCTGGAAAATTTGCAGGGAAAGTATATTCAAACTTTTTAGAAGTTTGTCATCTCATCAAGATAACTCTTTCACAGATTTGAATGAAGATTTTTTTCATCTTTCATCATGGTTGGCATATGCAATGAGAATGGTAGAAAATGTTGTAACTCTTGGATTGTGGGCAGGTGGGCGAACTATGAGGGTTGAATGAAAAGTAATGCCTCCATGTTCGTTACTTGGGTTTAGATGGGAATATTTTAATAACTCAAATGCAAAAATAAGCCTTAGAATGTGCTCTTTAACTACCACTATTCACTTTTCCACATAATCACCAGACAATTGGATACATTTCTGCCAACGATGAACAAGTTTTCTGAAGCCATCTCGGAAGACATCGACACTGTTTCCGCAACCAGCATCTCACAGTTCTCTCAATGTCTTCATCAGAAGCATAATGATGTCTCCGCAGATCTTCTTTCACTATCGGGAACAGATGGAAGTCAGACGGTGCTAAATCTGTATGGAGGATGCCGTAGAGTGGTGAGATCCAGTCTCTGAAGTTCTACTGTGGTGGCACCTGACATGTCAGGCATCAGCATCCTTTGTACCTATCGTGCACAGATTTTCCGATAGCTAAGCAAAGCAATAATGTGACCCACATGTTCTTGTGAAATGCCGATTATGCTTGAAATTTCTCTCTGAGTGATACAACGATTGTCCTGAATCAATCTGTCAACTTTTGCTTCTGAAACTTGGTGGTTGCTGTCACAGGTTGCCCAACTCTTTGTTTGTCATGCAAGTCAGATGTTCCCACCTCAACATCTTTAAACTTACTCGCCCAATGACGCACAGTACTCACATCAACACAATCACCATAAACAGCTTGCATTCTCTGATGAATCTCCTTTGGAGTGAAACCTTCTGCTGTCAAGAATTCAGTGACTGCACATTGCTTAGGTTGCATTGATCGACCGTCTGCGCAGGGTTCTATACTTGGCACTTTAACAACACAACCATTCAATGCTAAGGCTTCCCACAAAAATGGACTGTAGAGGAGAGTCTACTGAACAAGCCAGTACCTGCCGCATACCAGTACTGCTATCTCTTGAGGAGTTACGAAGGTGGAGGCATTACTTTTCATTCAACTCTCATAGTAACCGGCTCTTTGCCACCAAGCAACCCTGATGCCAGCAGGTAGGAAGTATTGAAACCAACCTAGAATAGGAAGAGAAACTCACCTCTTGTTTTTGGGTCGGCACCATCTTCGACTGGTCTGTTGGTTTGACTGTGGACAGCAGCAGCTGGAAAAGAAAGATAGAGCAACTGTGTGCTTAAGACGCATATATCAGAGGTTACTGTAAGTGTAGTCACACATGACACCAGAGATTATTTTGGATCTTTTCCCCCCTTCAGATAAGCAAAATGCCCCCGTTTATCAGAATATCTCTACCTTGGATATTAGAAGGCATGGGAGAAGCCTTTTTGCCCAAAAGAAGTGACCCAGAAATTGGCTTGAAGTATATGTCATGTCATGATAATGGTGTACTAATATCGTGGAAAATTGCCTCCCTTTCCTGTCAAGGGAGTATGTCGGTAAAAACATGGAGGGAGGGAAAGACATTGGCGTCCAAACTGGGTTTTTAACCCAGTTTGGATAGAGATGCATTTCCCTCACTCTTCGTTAGAACTAATGTGGAGGGAGGGAAAGACATCGGTGTCCAAACTGGGTGTCTTTCTTACTGTGCATGCGTGTCTGCCATTAACAAAGCCATTCCAAAATTTCGGAATTTTCTGAATAAATTTTGAATTGTTCCGGAAAAATTCGGAAGTCAATCAGATTCGAAGGGCAAGCACCCCCTACATCCGGAACGAGTTTTGAACCATTTTTTTAAATCAACCAGGCCTACGATATGTACCAATTCCTCTGGTACAGGTCTAGGCAAAGTGTGTTTCTGCAGGTTTTATCAGACTGCAGTTCCCATCAGTCCTAGATGAGGTAGCCAATTGTCATGAAGATAGAATTTATAGTTCAATGGCATCCAGAGGCTGATGGTTGTCCATCTCTACTATATTCATATTTAACTAAAACAGTCCATTGTGGGACTCTAATAATTCAGCAAAGGTGGGGCAGCATATACTGAGTGGCCTATCAATAAATTACATGTAAACACCGAATACAAAAGAAGAAATATATTCTGTGATGAAGATAAGCACTTGGAAACCTAAAGGTTGAGTCAGTATCATGCAATAAACTTAGTTGGACAGAATTCAGTCTTCACTACCAAGCCATCAACAGTTTGATCTACAAAATGTAGATGATAAAATAAGAAGATATGTATTTACGGTTTAGAAAATGAGGACAATCATTTTCTTGTGCACAGACATCTTTGAGAACTAAGAATGCTATTATTGGTGGGACTACTATTGGTGGAACGGGGGGGGGGAGGAATCAGCAGAATTTTAATCCTTGTCGTGCGGTCTAGGTACAGCACTGGTTACAAGCAGAATGTGTCAGTTTCAAAGTCTATAATTAGAAAGGAGAATTTAAATAAGAAAGTTAAAGTGCACTGAGCTGCTCTTCTTTCTCCAACACACAAAAAACATAGTTTGAGATTGCAACAATGTCACAACTATGGACTTCTGATCCAATTGCAGCTTCCCCCCTCTTTTCCAGCCACTGTGGTGACCATGCATGTGTCTTGATAGCTAATAGGTTGGAGGTGAATATAAGCCATGATCACTTGGTGTAGGATCTTGACCATAGTTTCTAGGACCAAATCAAGGCAACATGGTGGAGCACATTGTTATGATCACTTCATGTAGGATCTTGCTCCTTCTAGGACCACATCAAGGCTGGAATTGACCTTGGGCTCCTAGGCTGGCGTGAGTCCCTCATGCAAACACATTTTGAATCTTCAAGCACCAGACATGTCCACAGAATCTTCCTCACCTTCTATGGGAGGTGAAACAGTAGATTTCAGGTCCTCTGAAAGAAAATAGGAAAAGAACGCAGTTGGAGAGAGAATTTGAGTGGTGTAGTTTTCTGAACCTTAAATCCCACCTAGTTATGGATTCCATCCTGGGCCAAAACTCACCTTTTCTTATGAAGGCTATCCAGACTAATGCATTTGTGTCCTTTTCAATCAGGAAAATATTTAATTCATCTTTCATGTCTTTAGCATGTAATTCAAGGTACTGTTGTTCCATGTCTGCAGGCAAGTATTGAAACTTCAAGTTCTGTGGAAGTGAGTGAGGGTTCAGAGCGTGACACTATTGCTTTGCTCACAGTTTTTCACCTAGCTCAGTCTTCCATGTTAAAAAAATATTATTGGTCTTTTGACTGGGAAGAACTTGAGCCAAAACCTAATATAAATAAAGAATAACCTCTTCGTGCAAATAAACAATCAAACCATTGTAGCAATGCAAGGTTTGCATTCCTACCTTACTTCTTTGGTTGACAGAGAGACCAAAAAATGCAGTCTTTGAGTCTCACCTCTGGACAGATGGTGACATCAGTCATCTTTTGCAAAGAGAAACAGGAACCAATCATCAGAGCCTTCTTGGTCTCAGGTGGTTTCCGAACTCTTTGTGAAGAGTAGTTCAGTTCAAGCTCATGGACAGCCTGGAAGAGAGAACAAGATCACTTCTGAGACAGGCAGTGAGAGTTTACTTTATGCACAAGGTCCTAAAAGTATGTTCTGGTGTTGCAAACGTGCGTTTGTCAGCCCACACGCTGCCTTGCCAGAGAAAGAAAATATGCCATGCAGGTGAACAGTAAAGAACAAGTAGTTTACTCTTCTTAACAACATATGTGCAATATGATCAGTTGCACTTCACATAATGTCCTTTTATGAGAGATTTGAAATAGTATTTCTTTGTCCATGTAAATAAACTCTTTCAGCAGCTCATGAAGCGAGAGCATACTCCAAACACTCTCCCTCTGCTTCCCTCTCTGCACTTGCATAGTTCAAGCCTGAACAAAAATGTAACAGCATTCAAAAGTCCCAGGCCCAGCTTGCTCCCCGGGCATTGCCTATCCAATCAGTTTCATGCATCTTATTTTATAGTTCACACACACACTCACTCACTCACTCACTCACTCACTGATTCCTTGCATGATCCAACAAGCTTTAGTTTATAGGAAGCATGGTTCCTGTTTGAAACTTAGCTGTGAGAAGACCGACTACATGTTCCACCAAAAGCTATACACTTTTTGCCAGCAGAAGCTATCTACTATGACTGGCTTACAATCAGTTCACAACCCTTATTTCAAAGATACTGATTTCTGAAGAGAACCTTTTCAGAGATTATCATGAGGTCATGACCTGGTGCAAGGTTTGCCATGCCAGTCCAGGGTGCCCCTATCTCATTTGCAACACCTAGGGAAAGTTAGAGGTTCCCAATTACCTTTTTTAAGGAAGCGTCATTGGGAAGGAGGTAGAAGTGTAATTTCATGCTTTGGACTCGAAGGTCTTGATATAGTAGGGCCACCGCATGGACTTTTATCTTTCGTTTAAACCATGATCTCTTGAAAACAGATCCACGAGGAGAGAACGAGGGGTTTTTCAACTCCACATGATACGATCCCACTGAGTCTGGCTTCTCCAAGCTCATGCCTTCTTCAACAAAATGTGCCAGATGGATTTCAGAGCAGTCTTTACCTGACAAAGGAATACAGAGGAAACCTACTCCAGCACTTGCAGCTGGCTCAGGACACTGGATGTGGAAAAAGCTCTCTCATTACTAAGGCCTTTAGCTTACACAGTCCTGGTTCAAAACATAACAACAGAAATACCTTAGGCTACATTTTGTGTTTGAATAAACACTGAACTCTCTTTTTGTATGCTTTGATAGCTTCTTACTAGTCTTCTGAGGACCTTCCACACCACAGAATCATAACATTATGATCCCACTTCCATGGCTCTCTTGTATGAAATCCTGGGCTTCGTAATTTTGTAAAATGCTAGAGTCCCTGGCTGAGGCTTGCAAAGCTCATCTTCAAACTACAAAGCCCAGGATTCCAGATGATGGAATCTGGAATTTAAAGTCAAATTACAGTATAAGTGCCCAAGCAATTGTAATGTGCAAACTGTAGCTTAAACATTCCCATTATCTGCTTTGAACTGGATTATACGAGTTTACATTGCCATATAATCCAGTTTCAAGCAGATAATCTGGATTTTATATGGCAGTGTAGAAAGGACCCTAGTCAAAACTGCCAACTGGCTATCAAGTGAGTTTGATATTGTTCATCCTGCATTTTGCTGATCTCGGACTGCCTGTATCTTCTTGTAATATCATGGAAAGGACCCTTGCAGATGTATAGGTGAACTCCTAACTTGATGAAGACGGTTCAGAGCCTCTGTTTAAAGAGTGGGACTACTCTTTCCCAGTAATTGGTTCTATACTAGTTGCTGTTATTGTTAAAACATACATAAAAGTCACTGTGAATCTTAAATTAAGTGAAGATGCAGATGACAATTGGTTCTATACTAGTTCTGTTATTGTTAAAACATTTCACTGTGAATCTTAAATTAGTATTATAAACTGTGTTCACTTTAAAAAAATAATTTTAAATTAGGAAATTTGCAGGCACACAGCTGTTAGTTAGCTCTCCTCTTTAAGATTCCTCTAGTTGTGCTTATGTATGTTTCAAATTCTGTGTCCTCTTATACCTTCAAGACAAAGGAAGTGAGGAAAGTGAACGGCTGCCACAGCCTTTTCTGGGTCTGCCTGGATGTTGAGCAAAGGCCCTGCAATACCCCACTGCTTTTTATGCTCTTCATTGAGATACTTTGACCATAAATCAAAGTAGTAGGTGAGAGTGACAGCTGCTTTCACATCAAATATCAGATCAGTAATGCAGCAGCGGAAGGAACCGATCTCAACGCAGTTCAATCTGAAAACAATAAAAAGAGAGACAAATGGGAAAGGGACTTTGAACAGGGATCATGTAGTATCAACTGATATTATTCCAAGAGATCTGAGGTACTCTTGGATCACATTGCAACTTATATGAAATAACTTTTTGAATTATCTGTTTCTTTTGTTCATCTGAATGAGACACAAGTGAGTGAATGACCTGCAGAATTGGCCTTTTAGTCAAGTATACAGTTATCTCAGGGCACTTCCAGACAGCACTAAATCACGGATTTTAAATGGGGCAAAAAAAATCCCAGGACTTCCGAAGAGGTCCACATGCAGACTTGTTGGTCCTGGGATTTCCGTCTCCATTGTCCAGATTTGATGGTTTGTTTTGAGATTTAGATGCTCCCAAGATGGCTGCCATGGGACTTCCACCGTTTTTTTAAAAACATGAGATGCAGATATGTGGATATGCAGAGATTCGGATATGTAGATCACTCCAAAAGTTCAGTTCTTTGTCCTGGCCAGAGAAACTGTGCCCTCCAGACATTTCATGAAGTATCTGCCGCACAAACAAACCTAATGGAGTAGGACCACTTCTGCCAAGTCAGCACTGCACAATCAAAAAGGAACACACACTTTCAAGCCAGGAACGGAACTTTGCCATTATTAACTATTTTTAGAGTCTGCTTGCCTGGCCATCTGTCCAGACAGATTTGGTTGTGTAATTGTGGCATGGAACAATAGGGTGCTGTTCCTGGGTTATACATGGCTGTTCCTATTAGCCACCTTCATAAACTTGGCTCTTTACATTCCTCTCCAGAACATCCATGTTCCAACAGCCAGTAGTAATTTTTTTGCCATTTACTACACTGTACCCATGTTGTCAGCATACACCCAATAAGGAACCAACATGTATAACCTGGCAACATCATCCTGTTGTTCCCTGGCAGAGGTACACCACAAAACCTGTCTTCACAGATAGCCATACAACAAGGTCTGAGTAATTACAGTAAGGATTACTTTCTGTTCCTGGTTTGAAAGTGTCTGTTCCTGTTTCATTGCGTACTACGTAGTGTGAAAATACTTGTTGCACCCCAGGAACTTCATTTTTCCGCCACAAACTTCATTAAACAAGTGAAGGACAAGGTTCCTCTTCACAGGACAAAGTTCTTGCATTCTATTCAATTGTCTTCTTCTTTTCAGGAATTGACCAATCAGGAACAAACATTTAAAACATGGGAACAAACCCAGATCAAAAAAGCCTGTGATTTCCCAATTCAGGGACATACAGACATACAAATATCTGCATATTTGGATAAAAACCACAATATTCTCGCACCTGGAAATCTCGTGGGTTTTTTTTGCCTTTTGCAGCAATTGCTTCTTTATTTTGAGGGAAAACATACCAGAAATCAAAAAAGCTTGAAAACCACTGGCCAAAAACAGATACTCATGTGCTCACCTGTACATATTGTAGCCCCCTTGAGGGTTCAAAACTGTTTCAGGTTGGATGTTTACTGCAATTTTCTGTAACGAAAGAGTCATCTTTGACGTAGCCATCTCATCTGAAGTCAGAGCAATTAACAGAGATCTTTTGGCCTGAGCGCCATCCCTTCCAGTTAGAAAAGGTTCCTCTATGCGTGGTGTGGTCTGTATTCATGGGACCCTAAGAGCCCACCTTCTGTCACATATCTAGAAACCCAACTATATGAGGTGGGATATAAGACGACTCGACACACCTTTATCTAACATGACAATTCATGCCATTGTTGGAGATGCAACAAGATGCCCTTAAATAAAAGGGGAATATGTCAGTTTTCTATTGGAGTAAAGTGTTTGGATGGAGACTCAACAAGAAACACAAAGTATTGGAAAGTTGGGAGAGATGTGGAGGTTGAAATTAAAATATACATATGCTTACTGCCTAAAAGAAAGCCTATTAAAACTGATTTATAGATGGTATATTACTCCTGCACAATTAGCAAAAATATATAAAAATTGTGATTTGAGTTGTTGGAAATGTCAGAAAAATAAAGAGACCTTCTTCCACCAGTAGTGGTCATGCGACATTGTGAAAAAAAATTGGAAAATGGTATACAGAATAACACATTAAGTAGTCAAAACTTAATTGGATTTAAAACCTGAACTGTACCTCCTAAATATTGCAGAAATTTTAAAAAATGGAAACGAAGTGGAAAAGTTACTCTCCTTCATCACAGCAGTTGCCAGAATTACAATGGCTAGGCACTGGAAAAAGCAAGAATTACCAGGGGAAGAAGAATGGCTCTACAAGATTCTTAAAATTGCAGAAATGGACAGACTAGCAACTTTATTAAGAAATAATACATCAAAACAATTTAATGAAACATGGAAACCGTTTGTGACTTACATAGAAAATAAGAAAAATGTTAATCTAAAGGGACTGGATTTAGTTTTCAGAAGTCCATAAGTTAAGAAATAACTTACTTATTCAACCCTTACAGCATTGTCGCCTACTGCAGGGCAGAGGAAGGTGGCGCTGGGAGCCTGCGTGCGCGGGAATTGACCGGGTGAGGGTCTGAAGAAGTCAAAATGTTTTTAAATGTTGAAATAACTTACTTATTTTGCACCTAGAAGTCAAAATGTTTTTAAATGTTGTTTTTGCCCCCATGGTGTCTAACCCATTTGTCTACCCTCCTTCCCCACCAACCCATTTAGACCCTGATGATCTTTGAAGGTCTTTGTATATAGAACAAAATACCTATATATTTGTTTGTACTTTATATGTATTAACAATAAAATTGTTTTTAAAATTAAAAAATGCATCTATCTGTGATTAATCCCATATGCAATTAATATGGATCAGATGATTTCAGCTTACCGAAATGGGACAGCGACTGCATTTGAAAAATGTATTTAATTCTTCAGTGTTCTCCTCAAACATTTCTTTTCCTGCAAATAGGGGAATACAATTAAATGACAGCTCTCTGCATAGTGGATGGTCGCTAAATGGGAAGGTGTGGGATGGAAACAGAGCATGTAAAGGATAGACTTTCGCTCATGATAAATTAATAGTTTAGAATGTCTTTCCCTCACACTGTTTTCAAAGGGAAGATGATGTAGCAGAAAAGGAAAAGAGTAGCAGGAGAAGGAATGAAGCATATCTTTACTATTTTACTAATATTAGCAAATTAGTAAATGTTAATAAAACTGTGATCACACCCATGGAATTATTTTCTTCTTCACAATGAGGGCTAAAAGGCAAAAGTTCACAGTATGGAGAAGATTGTTGATGTTAACCTCAAGGGTGAATCGATCTTCCAGTCAAATTTAGTAACATTTATTTTAGAAGTAAAAAAAGAGGTTCCCAATTTTCATTCTTTTATGATGATTTACAAAGCCAATGGAAGGGAAGGTTTTTAGACCTGGGGCATCGTAATGAAGATATAAACACTTGGAACCCCTTAATGTGTAATTAGTATAATCCTATAAAGCTGGCCAGAACCTAGTCTTCACCACAGAGCCGTCAATAATTTGAACTACCGTATATACTCCAGTATAAGCCAACCCGAATATAAGCCGAGGCACCTAATTTGAGCACAAAAAACTGGGGAAACGTATTGACTCGAGTATAAGCCAAGGATGGGATATGCAGCATCTGCTGGTAAATTTCAAAATAAAAATAAGATACCAATAAATCTACATTAAGAAATCGGTAGGTTAAATGTTTTTGAATATTTACATAAGACTGTAATTTAAGATAAGACTGTCCAACTGATTAAACCATTATTCTAACATTCTTCAATGCAAATGTGCTTGCATATCCTTCCAATAATAATAAAGAGAGTGAAATAATAAATGTAATTATAATAGAGTAAAATAATGGAAATGTAATAATAACAATAACAAATATAATAAAATAATAAATGTAATAATAATAATAACTTGAGTAAAATAATACATCTAATAATGAATCGGGTAAAATAATAAATGTAATAGAAATAATAACAGCAGAGTAAAATAATGAATAGCCGTGGCTCGACTATAAGCCACGAGGGCCTTTTTCAGCCTTAAATTGCTGAAAAACTCAGCTTATACTTGACTATATATGGTACATTTTATTTATATGGCCACCAGTTTCTCCAGAGGAAGTTGAAGGCCTGCTTCAAAAATTAAAAACAGGAAAAGCCCCAGGTGAGGATATGCTCCCACTTGAATTATTTAAATGCAACATCACCTGGTGTGTTCCTATCTTGGCCAAACTGTTTACACATATCAACTAGATAGGAATCATACCAAATGGATGGAAGACTAGTATAATCTTCCCTGCTTCCCAGTATACGAGGGAGGGTCAATAAGTCTGTGACTTTTTGAATGAAACACAAGTTTTTGGATAAAAAAAATCATTTTATTTTTCAACATAGTCTCTTTTGAGCTCTATACACTTTGTCCAATGTTTCTCCATTTTTTATCTTTTCCAAAAAAAAAGATTTGTTGAGGTCATCAAAATACGAGGGTGGGTCAATAAGTCCGTGACTTTTTGAACTTCCCGCCTCTTAACTGAAAGGGCAACACTGCTCCTGTCAACAGGCATCTGCATCTGTTAGTTGACTCCTGTCAAAATTTTAACATGCTGCGTCGTTTAGTTTGTGTTTGACAGCCATTGATAGCAGACTACCATGTGATTTGAGGATAAAATGGAAAAAAAATGAATTTTGTATGCTCATTAAGCATTATTTTTGGCCAAAAAACCCCCCACCATCACTCAAACCAAGGCTAAGCTTGATAAATACTATGGGGACTCTGCACCATCAATTTCAATGGTAAAAAAGTGGTTTACTGAATTTTATTGTGGCCGTACAAGCAGGGAAGATGCTGAATGTTCTGGATACCCAGTTGAGTTCTCTACACCCAAAACAATTGAAAAAATTCACAATATGGTGTTGGCCGATTGGAGATTGAAAGTGCGAGAGATTGTGGAAGCCATAGGCATCTCACATGGCTCAGTAGTTTCAATTTTAAATGATCACTTGGGTATGAGAAAGCTTTCCGCAAGATGGGTGCTGTATTTACTCACAATCGACCACAAACACAATCGTGTGACAATTTCGCAGAAGTGTTTGGCGTTGTTCAACCGCAATATGGATGAGTTTTTGCGCTGTTTCGTAACCGTGGACGAAACATGGATCCACCACAACACCACAGAGGCCAAACAGCAGTCAAAACAGTGGGTTTCTCGGGGTGAATCGGCGCCAAAGAAGGCCAAGGTGGGTTTGTCAGCCAATAAAGTCATGGTGACCATTTTTTGGGATGCATGCGGTATAATCCACATTGACTACCTTCAAAAAGGTAAAACAATCAATGGTGAATATTATGCCATCTTATTTGGTCGATTTAATGAGGATTTGAAAAAAACACGACTGCATTTGGCCAAGAAAAAAGTTTTTTTGCACGAGGACAATGCAAGGGTGCACACATGTGCAGTTTCCATGGCAACAATCCATGAATTGGGATACGAATTGCTCCCTCATCCACCCTATTCTCTGGATTTAGCCCTGAGTGACTATTTCTTGTTTCCAAACCTGAAGAAATGGTTCGGTGGAAAGAGATTTAACTCAAACAATGAAATCATCTCACAAACAAATACCTCATAACATCAACCATATCAATAAGACAGAAAAGTAACATCAACCATATATAAATAAGACATAAAAATAGAAAAGCCTTAAAATAGTAGAACTATCAAATAGATAACCATAATAGCAGGACTCAATAAAATCAATTAAAAGCTTTGTTAAACAGGAAGGTCTTCACTCCTTTTCTGAAGGACATCAAGGACAGCGCTGCTCTAATTTCTGCTGGCAGCTCATTCCATAATTTAGAAGAACATACCCTCTCCAGAAATTTTTAGACGTGGGTTGTCCCTTAGCTGTTTGGAGGGGAGGGGCTTCTTGATGAATCTGCCTGCTCTAAAACCAAAGATCTTTTGTTCTTGATCTATAAAGTATATAGACAATAACATAGGAAGATATGTGTTTGTGGTCGAGAAAATGAAGATAACAATTCCTTACTACACGAGTATCTTTGGAGAACAAATGAGGACTATAATACAAACTGACAAATATCAGAAGTGGGGATCAGCAGAGGCTTAAGCTTTTACGTGACAGATCACAGTTTCCAGATGAACTGGTTAAAAGCAGAATTTATCAATTTCAAAGACAATCGTTAGAAAGGAAAAAAATTAAGAAAATGAAAGAACAAGGAGTTTTTTCGTATCAGAAGTGACTTGAGCAATTGAACGTCGCTTCTGGTGTGAGAGAATTGGCCGTCTGCAATTGGGCGTCTAGAGGATGCCCGGATGTTTGATGTTTTACCATCCTTGTGGGAGGCTTCTCTCATGTTGCTGCATGGGGAGCTAGAGCTGACAGAGGTAGCTCAACCCACTCTCTCCAGATTCAAATCGCTGAATGGTCAGCAATCCTGTCAGCACGAGGGTTTAACCCATTGCACCACTGGGGACTCCAAGGAGTTGTTTTCAGAAAAGAAAATGGGAAGTTTTGAAGCCTTGCACTATACATTCAATATGTGATCCATGGCTTTGATGAAATGAAGCCATGAAGAAAACATGTCTTGCTGAAGGGCCTCTCTGAGCTTCCTCAGTGGCAAAGGAGAGCTGTGTTTCCTACTGGTGGGGAAGGGAAGGGAGAAGGGGGAAATGTAGACATGGAGGCAGAAGCTGGTCTTCAATCTGTGGGGCAGAGAAAGCAGGGCAAATTCAGACCAACTGTGTCTTTCTCCTCTGAACTGCCCCCTTCTCCTCTCCAGGAAGGAGCAGCCGTTGTGGCCACACATGAATCTGGATAGCTAATGGGTAGGGGTAAGTGGATGTCATTGCATGGGTAGAGCATCACTGGTGCAAAATCTTGACCAATGTGCTCCAAGGCTAAATCAAGTCTGTAATTGACCTTCCAGAGCTAGTGGGTTGGGGTGAGTCCCTCACACAATCACATTCTGCATCTTCAAGCACCAGACATGCCCACAGAGCCTGACTCACCTCTCACGGGATGCAAGTAGGGATACCTTAATTCCTCTAAAATAAAAAAAGGGAAAAGGAGAGCGTCAGGGAGAAAGATCTGGGTGAAACAGTTTTTTGAATATTGAATTCCATATTTTGGATCAATTATGAAATCCTGCCTTGATCAACACTCACCTTTTTTAATGAAGGCCTTCCATACTAAATCATTTGTGTCATATTCGAACAGGAAAAGCTCTTGTATATCTTCCATGCATAGACGTAATTCAAGGTATTGAATACGTCTATCTGTAGGTGGATATGTAAACTGCAGTATCTGTGGAAGTGAGAGTTCAGAGTGTATCAATATTGTTTCCCTCACAGCTTTTTAAATAGCTCAGCTCTTCCTCTTAATAAAACACTATTGCGTTTTCGACTGGGAAGAACTTGAGCCAAAACCTAATACTGTACTGTATGAATGAAAATAACCCCTTTGTATAATATATAATTGAATTCTAAACTGGTGCCAATGCAAAGTTGTTATGATGGCAAAACTTATCATTGTCTCTGAATCTCACCTTTGGATAGCTGGGGAAACTGGATGTACTATACAGAAGGAAGTCGGAGCCAATAATCAGAGGCTGCATGGTCTGGGATGGATTTCGAACTTTATGATAATCTAATTCATGCTCATGGACAGCCTGGGAAGAGAGAACAAGGTCAATTTTTGAAACATGCAGAGAGACACTAAGGTCCTAAGAGACTGCTCTCATGTTGCAAATGGGTCCCTATAGAGAGGTGAGGATAGAAGTTCTTCACTGCATACAATATTGCTGAAATGTTTGATCAGCTTAGTACATGAGCTGTACCTGAACTCCTCCCAACCTGTGAATTGTCCATATCTTTCTGTTTTACTGGAAGATTTCAGCAACTTAAACAATGTAACCATTCTTGCATGACTTTGCTGTTTACATTTCTGAGAACACAAATGCTTTACCAATTCTGCCTACTCACTGCAAAGAATTAAATAGCTATGCATGTTGACTTCAGGGACATTACAGTTAGTTGAAGGAGAGTATATGGCTCAGTGTAGCACAGGCCCACATGTATCCATTAGGCATGCTAAAATTGAAACGGAAATCTAATTGATTCGTTAGAAATCCGTAATTAATGGGACTTTTGTTGTTTTACGGATCGCTGCCCCGAACCAGGAAGTGGACTTCCTTTTACGGTCCGTGAGGCCAACAATTTGCGTTAGGATCGTTAGAAATTCTTAATTATTAATTAATTAATTATTGTACTACTCACTTCTCCCCCTCATTTCCTTCCCGCCTTCATTCAGCTTCTTCTTTTTCCCGCATTTATATGGGGAACTGGAAGTGACGCTGCTGCTAGGTAGAGGCAATGCATTCTGGAAAGTGATTCACACACACACACACATGCGCACGCTTCTCCTCTCCTCTCCAGGCTTCCCCCCCTCCTTCTCTTCCCCGTTGCTCTGCTGCCATGCATGCCCCATTGCAGGGGCCTGCTACACACACACACACACACACACACGCGCGCGCGCTTTTCCTCTCTCTCCCGGCGCCTCTCAGATGCTTCTCTTCCCCCGTTGCTCTGCCTTGCCCCATCGCAGGGACCAGCTGCAGCCCTCCAGGTACGTGTTTTGGACTTCAACTCCCACCATTCCTCACAGCCTCAGGCCTCTTCCTTTTCCTCTCAGCCTGGGCAAACTTGGGCCCTCGCTCCCTCAGGATCGGGGTGAGAGAGAGGCAGCGAGGAGCGGGGGGCTCCTCCTCCTTTTCTTTTGCTGCTTCCAAGAATAGAAAACCCCTCCCTCCCTCCCTTCCTCCTTCCCTCCCTCCTTCCTATTTGGAGAGTCCCATCTAGAATTCAGTGTGGTTTATTCAAGTTTTGGCCTACAACTCCCAGAAATCCCAGCCAATTTACCAGCTGTTAGGATTTCTGGGAGTTGTAGGCCAAACCATCTGAAAGCGCATGCTCTGGCATACGAATTTCTAACGAATTTCGTTAGTACTTAAGTTACATTTCCGAAAATTTTGGGAATTTTTTGTAAGTCTTTGATATACTAATAAAAAAAAAATCCCCCCCCCCATTTGATTTTAGAATCGCCATTATTCGATTTGTTATCATGCCTAGTATCCATATATGGACTTATGCTACACCGAGCCATATACCAAGACCATTGTGCATTATAAAATTTCATCTCAACTGCAAAAATATGTTAGCATGGAGATATGTTATATGTCCTGAGCAAGTCATACAGCCTCAGGGGCCATCTACAGGGGCCACAAAATCCAGGACTGGTCCAAACCGGCCCCAGATTCTGCTATGGTGTGTACGCCATTTTGGTCTCAAACCACAGCAGAGGTAGCAGTGGTGCCCTGAGCCAGAGCACTCCAGTGAGCAACTGGCCATGATTGGACTCCTTTCTTCATGTCAGCAACTAATTGTCCAGCCATGATATTGATACTGATATTGCTTTAAAATGCTTGTTTGTGTTGATGTGTTGTTGCTGATTTTATTTTATTATGTTTGGTTTAATCTGTATTTTTTGGGCTTTTCCCCTTGTAAGCAATCCCAAGTCACTTCAGGTGATGGTGGCATGTTATAATCTGTCTGTCTGTCTGTCTGTCTATCTATCTATCTATCTATCTATCTATCTATCTGTCTATCTGCATAACTTGGAGAGGACTGGGGTTAAGGAGAAATCCAATAAAGCAACGAGAAACAAAGCTGTCTGCATGATTTGGAAAGGATTGTAATATAGCAACAAGAAACCACATAGGTAAGTGACATCTCCTTTTCTTGTCTTACAAAGCATGGGCAAAGTGGGATGGTGACACTGGCCCATATGAACAGCAGGGCCTGGTCTGAACCCCCAACAACTCTACTACAGAACCTTTGTAGGCTTGAGTTTACAGAAGTGTAAGTTCCTGTTGGAGACTTAGCTGTGAGGAGACACTGGCTACATGTTCCACTAAAGACCGATACACTTCTTTCCAGCAGAAGCTACCTACTGTGACCTGTGTACAATACGTTCACAGATTGCTCTTCTGAACTACTGATATCTGAAATCACTTTCAGAGAAATTATCACAATCATACAACCTGATGCAAGATTCTTCATGCCATCCAGTATGATCTACTTAATTTGCAACATCGAGGAAAGTTAGAAGTTCCCAGTCACCTGTTTTAGAGAAGAGTCATTGGGAAGGAGATAGAAGTGTAATTCTGGGTGTATGAGTCTGCGTTCCCCATACAGCAGAGCTACTGCATGAGCTTTTATCTTTTGTTTAAACCGTGACTTCTTGAGAACAGCTCCACGAGAACAGCGTGTGTGATTCTTCAATTCCACATGATATGGCCCCACTGAGTCTGGCTTCTCCAAGCGCATCCTATTTTCACCAAAATGTGCCAGATATATTTCAGAACAGCCTTTACCTGTCAAAGGAATACACAGGAAGCCTATTTCAGCAAAGCAGCTGGCTCAGGACATCATACGTTGGCATTAAAATCAATACAAATGAGTTAACTTTAAAAATTACTATTCTATGCTGATATATGAGACTGGGCTTTTACTAAGAAATCTGCCAGGATGCAGCGATTAGTAGGTTCTCCTCTTTAATATTCCTCCAGTTATACTGAAGTATATTCAAATTTTGTGTCCTGTTATACCTTCAAGACAAAGAAAGTGAGGAAAGCGAACGGCTGCCACAGCCTCTTCGGGATGTGCCTGGATGTTGAGCAATGGGCCGACAATTTCCCACTGCTTTCTGTGCTCCTCATTGAGATTCTGTGACCATGAATCAAAGTAGCAGGTGAGAGTGACAGGTGCATTCACGTCAAATATCAGATCAGTTACACAGCAGCGGAAGGAACCAGCTTTGGTGCAATTCAATCTGAAAACAATAAAAAGAAAGACAAGAGGGAAAGGGACTTAGAACAGGGATCTGTGTGGCTTTCTATGCCATCTCACTGGATATTTTTTGCAAGGGATTCGACATGCTCTAGGATCACATTGCAACTCATACAAAAAGTTAATATGCTTCTCATAAAAATCAATTCAGTAGAACTTCAGCACTACCTGAACTACCTGTTTCTTGGTTTATTTGCATGAGACACAAGCAAGCAAGTAACTGACATGCTAGGTTTTGCCAGGTATACAGTTGTCTGAGCCCAGAGAGGAACCCCAACCCTGTCGTCTACTAGACTAGAAGAAAAGGCCAATGAAAGGTGTAAAGTAGAGGTGGGTAAAATACAGCCTATAAGCTGTTTGTCAAATATTTTGTTTTATTTCAAAATTTCCTTTAAGGACCAGGAAGGAGCCCTGTCTTTATCATTATGTGGTCACTAAGGAATCCAGGTAAACTGAACATATTCTGTATGGAAGACATTCAATGAAGAAAACAACCCAGAAAGATAAAAAGTTTGAAAACCACTGGTCAAAGACTGATGCTTATGATGCTTACCTGTATATATCGCGGCCCTCTTTAATGTCCACAAGCCATTCAGGTTGAATTTTTATTGTAAGGTCCTGTAACAAAATAGTCCTCTTTAACACATCCCTCCCATCTGAAGTTAGAGCAATCTTGTTCTCACACTAGAGCTTTCTTAACCTGAACCCCATCCCTTTTAGTTAGAAAAGGTTCTTCTGCACCTGCCATGGTCAGCATCCACATGACCCTAAGAGCCCAACCTCTGCCACACATCTAGAAATGCCATTGTGGGTGGGGCATGGAAAGACTGGACACACATCTAACATGACAATTCATGCCATGGCTGGAGAAGCAACAAGAAGCCTCAAATAAAATGCTAACATGTCACCTTTCTATTGGAGTTATTTTCTTAAAGGGGAGAATGTCTGGGTGGGTACTCAACAAGATATACCAAGGTTTTAACTATGTGTTAATATATGCTGTTATAGATGTGGAATGACCTGCCGGAAGAGATCTGACAGCAAAATGAGCTGTTGGAATTTAAAACTCACCCGAAAACTTATTTCTTCCAGCAGGCCCACTTAGTCAATTTTAACCATGAATTTTTACTCATATCCTGTGTTTACCATATTTTCATCTTTGTTCTGTGTTTTTAAATATATTTATTTGGTAGAAATCCATTTTAATATTTTGTTTTATCTCAAAATTTACTTTGTAATGTTTAAGATGATTATATGTTTTAACTATGTTGGGCCCTGCCTTGAGCCGAAAAGAGAGGCGGATGACGATGATTATTATTGAGCAACTTTACATGTATTATAAATCGACACTAATCACAAGTCTGGATGAGCCTAATGCAAATAATTTTGAAGACTCATATATTTACTAATTTGTCAGATATGTACAATCATCTGGGGAGGGCCTTCTCTGTCCAACCATCTGTTCAAGTGCGTTTGGTGGGAACCAAGGAGAGAACCTTTTGGTGGCTGCTCCCTGACCACTCATGAGAGATCAGGATGGCATGATCTCTGTTGGTCTTCCACAAATTATATTGTCATTAGATTGTGTATTTATTAGCCACCTTGAGTCACCACAGAAAGCAAGGTGGGAGTAAAAATAAAACTAATAAGGTGGTGATGGGGTAGGGCAGTCTTTCTCAACCAGTGTGCCGTGGCACACTAGTGTGCCGTGACGGACCTCCTGCTGTGCCGCGAGAAAAGCTCTCTGCCCCCCTTCCTCCCCCCTCCTGCCGAACTCCTGCTGCTTGAGGGAGGAGGAGGAAGGGCCGGGCAGTGGCGAAGAAAAAGAAGGGGCCGGGGCGCCACCTCCTTCGGCCATTTCCCCAGCCAGCCTCCAATCCGCCATGACTCCCACCATGACTCTTGCCCCTCGCTCTCTGAAGCCGCGTGGAGGAGGAGCCCTGCCCACTGAAGCCCACCCACCGCTCATGCTCCTCCTCTGTAGGAGAGCTGAAACTGGGGGGAGGGGGGGGCATGGCGCGGCCTGGCTCTGCCCCCTTCCCCGGCTTCGGCACTCCCAGCAGCTGCTCCAGCCTTGAGGGGACAGTGCCAAGCCAGCATTGTGCTGGCTCTGGCCCTGCTGGCTTGGCACTGCCCCCTCATGGCTGGAGCAGCTGCTGGGAGAAGTGAAGCCGGGGGTAGGGGGTGGGGCATGGCACAGCTTGGCTCTGCCCCTCCCCAGCTTTGGCACTCCCAGCAGCTGCTCCCAGCAGGCCAACAACCACCAGCCGTTCTTTACTGTGTTAGAGTGTCATTTTGTGTCATTTTGGTCGGTGGTGTGCCCCCGGATTTTTTTTATGTTAAAAGGTTGGGAAACACTGGGGTAGGGCAGTGGTAGTAATACATTCCACAATAGGCTTCAAAATCCCCTAGCCCCTCCCCCCAATTAAAATGCATCTATCTATGTGTTGCTCCTGCAGGTGGTTAATATGAATCAGATGATTTCTGCTGCTTACCTCACTTGGACACTGAGTGCATTTGAAAAATTCCTCCTCCTGTCTTCCTTTTTCTGTTGCTGGTTGCAACAACTGAATGAAACCTAAAGATAAGTGATTTTGAAATATGATTGTATCTTGACCGTATTTTGAGTAACAGTGATGTGATAAAGCAGAGCCATGTTTATGTATTGTGCTCAGATCTACCACCATCCACCAGAAATATGCAGCATGGCCTACTGCCTGTCGCACCCCAGACTTGAAGCCACCTATGATGAGAGCATCACACAGGAATCCAGAGTAAAGACAAACAATGTGTTGCAAGAAGCACACAAAAATATACAGTAAAAAGCAGGAATAAAGGAAGAAGATATAAATCCAAAAATCACAAGCAAATGTCTCTTGCAAATCCAAAGCAAGACAGTTCAAGAATAGTCCAAATATCAAAACTCACTTGAACAAGAATACACGACATGAACATAAGGAAAACACAGTAGGAGCATAGGAAAACTTGAATCCCCAAACCACAACAAGGACATGAGAACCCAGGCCTGACTATAAAAGCCATGTTGCCTGAACTGAGGGGCAAGGAGCCCGTAACTCCTAATTTATAGGCATGAAAGCATTACGCTGGCTATCTGCTCTAGGTGAGCCTCCTTGCTTAGG
Organism: Anolis apletophallus; assembly: GCA_030556195.1. NCBI lineage: Eukaryota > Metazoa > Chordata > Lepidosauria > Squamata > Anolidae > Anolis > Anolis apletophallus. The sequence goes on along the minus strand of JARBWK010000008.1, from coordinate 136,813,355 downwards.
CCAATGTCACCAGGCGTGTTCTCATGAGAATCTCACATCTCTTCGGCTTCGTTAGGCTCCTTATCTGGAGAGGATGATTCCTCCCAGGAACAGTCTTGAGGCCTGGAGAATCAGAAGGAATCAGATTCTCAGGCCCAGCCGTGTCTGTGTAGAAAATTGTTTCACATTCAGGCTGTGCATGAGACTGGCCTTCTGCATGAGAGTGCATCCCAGGGAAACTCACAATAGCATGTGACTCAAAATCATCAGTGATCCCATCAGTCTTCTGTGACTGTTGCTGAGCTACAACACTACCGTAAGTGTGGCGTTCTTTACAAACAGATGTGTTCTTCAGCTTCCTGCATGCACACACCTTTCTTGCAGATTTTGCTCTGTCCCTGAGATGCTGGTGCCACACAAGCCAATCTTGGGTCTGGTCTACCTGGTTTTCCTCTGTGAAATGGACTCACTTTGCCCTCTTACTCTTTTGTGACCTTTTTCAACCATCTCTGATGAGTATGGAGAACAGCTGGCCTTCTTCAAGACCTCGAGCCTCAATCTTCAAGGAAAACGACAACACTGGAATGGGATTCCTATACAAAGGGTGCTTAGAAGGTTATTTACCCATATTTGTGCCTTGCTCCTTCTTAAGAGTCATTCCAAAACCACAGAGCCCCTATTCCCCACAAGTTGACAAAAATGAATTACAAGACTTTTCAACTGCAAACACCGACACCCAGTTAGGTAGGCGTATAGAGTGCCCAGGTGGCAATGATATCAGGGGTGACCCACCCCCAGGCCTCTGTCTAAAGATAGTTCAGAACCAAGGGATTCATAGTTTCACCCAGGACACCAGACGGGAGTGGTCCATTAATCCCCTATTTCCTCTCCATGTGGGAACCTAAGGCTCTCCTCTTGGCCCCGCATGGCAAGGTTTTCTATAACCCAAACACACCAAGTTATTTCCCTTTCCGTTCAGTTTTAAGGACATTTCTTATGATTTATAGATTCCAGAGGCCTGTGCCCCATGTGGGTTTGCCTTGTGCACATCCCAAGGAGCCCCAGAAAGGCAAGATGGCTTGGGGTCTATAGTTCACTTCTACCTCCAAGGACAAGACTTTTCCTCAGCATATGCTTTTCAATTGATCTTTTTCCCAACTTCCAAGGACTCCCTAAAGACTTATTTTCATGAACTTTTCCCATAATTCAATGACTCCAGCTCCTGATTCATCATACCAACGCTTTGGACACTTCCCTGCAGCATGCAGACTTGCTAAGGACTTTTCTTTCCCTTTTTCAAGATCTTATGGACTGATCTTGTGAATGTAATAAACTTTATATCTCTCTGGTCTGGGGGTGGGGTGGGGGGTTGAAGGGAGGGATGGTCAAAGGTGGCGTGCTCTCCCTACATGACCCCTGATTTTTCCTTATGTGTTTTTCATGTCTGTAATAGTGAAAATATTGGGATCGCCACTTTAAAAAGCCACATTTGCTCTAGCTCCCTGGGCAAGGTTTCCAAGCTGCATTCTTGACCTGTGACTCATTAACCATACATTCATTTGTCCCTCAAAATAATTATCATTGTCCCATCCAGTCAATATTGCACCTTTTTGATATCTCCCTTCCTACCACAGGAAGGAAGATAATAAGGGCAAAGACCTTATCTTACACCCTAGGCTCTTTGTTTACCCTCCAATTTACTGAAACTCACACAAAAGGATTTTTGGTCTTGCTTGGCCAACAGGAAATCACAAATTATAAAGCCTTTGTCTGCAACTCAGAAAAACTGGTTTGGGCTGAAGCCCAGCCTCATGGCATACTCAGGAACACCCCTTCTCTCATTATTCCTCCTTCTTCGTCCTCATTGGCTGGGGCCATGCACAGGGACCGCCTGTGCCCCGCCTGCAAGTCATGACATCTGCCAATCAGCAGCAGGGGTGGGAAGAGGGAAATTCAAATCTGTAACCCTATAAAAGGGATGTTCACCAATGTAGCTGCATTGCAGCATGGGAGAATGATTTGCGGCCGTAATCCCTTCCAGCTGGGCTGAATAAAACCTCAATGGCACCCTCTTCAGGCTTTGGTGAGATCTGTTAAATTGAGACATTTTAGGAAAAATATGGGATTGGTTGCTTCCTTTCTCACCAGGTTTGACATGGGCCCTCTTTGGTGGGTCTAGCCGGTCTGCCTTCATGGCAAGACCCCCAAATTCCTGTTCGCTATCAGCTAAACATAGCCTAACAAAGCCATGGCAGGGAGCAAATAGGTGCTGTGAAGTAAAATTCTGTTTATGGTCAGGTGGGATGTGATTAAATCTATATAAATAAAAATATAATGTTTGTTTGTGGGATTAACATAACTCAAAAACCACTGGACAAAATGACTCCAAATTTGGCTGCAAGACACCTACCAACCCAAAGGGTGATTTAACCTCCCTAACCCCCCAAAAAAACAAAGCAGCAAGGACTTTAAAACCCAAAAAAGCAAAAAGACATTACAGCACATGCGTGAGAATGACTGCCATGGCCCCGCCCCCTCCAGTGCAAGGGAAAAAAACCCTAAACCCAAGAGAGAATGAGGGAGGGAGGCAAGGAATCCAAGCATGGAGGCAAGCAGCACACAAACTTCCTTGGCTGGCTCTCAGGTGCCCTCAGTCTGGGGAAGGGCTGGCCCAGTGGTGCCTTTGACGAATGAGCACATATCCCATATTATGTCCATTCCAACTACAGTTATATCCTCATGATGCACTTAATGAAGGCTCAACCCCATTGTTTGCCCCTTGTGAGCTCCCCCCTCAGACACATATTTCTCCACTTACTTATCTCACCCAGGGTTTTATCAATTTTATCCTGTGCATTTGGCCCACCCACTGTGTTTTATTTTTCTACCATATTATTTTGCAATTGTTTATTTTATATTTTGTTATTTCATGTATTGTATTTTGATGTTATTATTTGCTTGTTTGTATTTTATTTTGTTGTACTGTAAATTTTAGTCTTGGCCTGATGTTAGCCCCCCCCCCCCCCCCCAAAGTCCCCTTTGGGGAAATGGTGGTGGGGTATAAATAAAGTTTCTTAGCTCCTATGCCATCAACTCCGCTGGACTGGCCATGTCGTCTGAATGTCCGATCACCATCTCCCAAAGCAGTTACTATACCCTGTACTCAAGAACGGGAAACATAAAGTTGGTGGATAGGAAAAGAGATTTAAAGATGGGCTTAAAGCTACCCTTTAAAATGGTGGGACAGACACCGAAAACTGGGACGCCCTGGCCCTTGAGCGCTCTAGCTGGAGCGCTCTAGATGAGGAGGATGGGAGTGAATACGCCGCAGCCTTGAGGGAAAAGGAGAGAAGGAAGGAAGGAAGGAAGGAAGGAAGGAAGGAAGGAAGGAAGAATGGCTGACCTGGCCCCCACCTGCAGCCTCAACGACATTGACCTCTCTCCCCTCAGGGTGAGCGGAGTCAAGGGTCAGGGGTCATCTGCTTCAGCTCCCCTACATCCTCTTCCTGTTTCCCTTCCTTTCTCTTTCCTTCTCTTTCGTTGCTTCCCTCCCTGTTGGCAATGCACTTTTTGAGCTCTCAGGGCCATCGTAGCTGCCTTGCTTTGTTTTATTACCTCTCTCCCTATTATTGTTGTTGTTGTTGTTGTTGTAATTGTCCCTCTCCCAAGCCTCCTTCTTTCTTTCCTGCACTCAGTGTACTTTGAAATTAAATGCCATTCCTGATACACATAATAATAATATATTTATTTATAACCCGCCTGATCACCCCAAGGGGACTCGGGTCGGTTTCCACACAAAAAAGTGGCAAACATTCAATGCCATTAATGAAAACACACAAACCAATCAAACCAATAATACAGAATAATATAGAATAATTAATAAAAGCATATTTATTTATTTACGATATTTAAAGCCCACCTTTCTCAGCCTTACTCAAGGTGGGTTATAGTTTGGCACAACTCAATGCTACACATAAAAGTGTAATTAAAAACCATCAACATAACAATATAAAAACATATGTAAAACCACTAAAACATCTAATCATCAATGTCATCTTGTTAAAAGCATATCCAGTAACATCATCTAGCCATTCCATATTCATTCATCCAAAGTTCCATGTTATCTATTCCACTGCATTCTCAAAAGCTTGCTCAAAGAGCCAAGTTTTTACCCTTTTTCGGAAAGTCAGGAGGGAGGGGGATGATCTAATATCCCTGGGGAGAGATCTAGTTCATTTACATCAGGGGAGCTCATTAGGTAGATCGCGATCTACTGGTAGATCGCATAGGGAGTCCTGGTAGATTGCAGGCAGGGCAGGAGGAAGGCTCACTCCCACCCCTCAGGCTCCCAACGCCACCCAGGTGCAGAAGGAGGCTGGACTGGATGGCCCTTGGAGGTCTCCTCCTATTCTAGGAACCCATTGTTATTATTATTATTATTATTATCAGAGGCTTAATGGTCATCTGTGAGGAATGCTTTGATTGTGTTTTTCCCTTATGGCAGAAGGAGGTTGGACTGGATGGCCCTTGGAGGTCTCCTTCTACTCTAGGAAACTACTGTTGTTGTTACTATTATTATTATTAGTAGTAGTAGCAGCAGAGGCTGAATGAATATTATCATCATTATTATTATGAATAATTTCAGGAGCTTATTATACTCACATTTAGTTGAATTCAGTCTTAAAATATATTATACTAGCTGACCTGGCCACGCTTCGCTGTGGCGTTTATCTTCCTTTCTGGGTTGTTTTCCTTCCCTCTCATTCCATCCTTTTTTTGTTTTCTCTGTCTCCTCCTGTTTGCCTGTTTGGTTTTTTTCCCTCCTTCCCTTCTTTTTTATTCCTGCATTCTCCCCTTCCTTCTTCTTTCCTTGTACTGCTCCTAACTTTTGTGTTCTCCGTGTTCTCCTAGTTGGTGCGGCCGTTGCTCCCCCCTCCGCCAGTTCCATGGCGCTCCTGAACCCGCCTGGGCCGCACGGGACTGGCTAAAAGGCGAGGGAGTAGGTCGAGGAGGCGAGGGCGCGGGCCTGTGTCGGTAATGAATGGGAGCTGTGAAGGAAGGGCGAGGATGTGGCAGAGGAGGCGGCAGTGGCGTCGGCCGGAAGATCCGGGTGCAGGAGCGGCTGGGAGCCGGTGGAGGAGGTGTGTCTGGCCATGGGACTACACTTCCCAGAAGGCTCTGCGCGGCCACCTTTCTTCCCAGTGAGCGGCGCAGAGCCTTCTGGGAAGTATAGTCCCGTGGTCGTGGTATGCCCCTCCGCCGTGTTGAGGTGTGCCTGGCCATGGGACTACACTTCCCAGAAGGCCCCATGTGGCCACCTTCCTTCCCAGTGAGCGGCACAGAGCCTTCTCGTAAGTGTAGTTCCGTGGCCGTGGCCGCCTCCTCCGCCGTGTTACAGCCGTTCCTGGACCCGGGTGTTGCGGGCGGCGCCGTTGCGGCCTGCTCCGCCGCGTCTTTGGCCTCCTCCGCGTTTTAGCTGGTCCTGCGCGGGCCGGGCGGGTTCAGGAGTGGCTTTGAAGTGGCGGAGGAGGGGGGCACGGCGTCGGCAGAGGAGGGGGGCACGGCGTCGGCGGCGCAGATCGGGTCCGGGAGTGGCTGGGAGGCGGTTAGGTTCTGGGAGCGTGGTGTTGCGTGGAGGCGGGGTGGGAGGGAGCATTGGAGGAGGAGGGGCGTGGTGTTCCCGGTGCGCATGCGCGGTAATGTTGTGGCGAGGGGGTGTTTTGGGGGGTGTTGCGTTGTGTTTCGGGGTGTTTTTCTGTGCCGTGTAGGTACCTTGGAGTATGGATTAGTGGCCCTGTGTTTTTCGTGTGTGTGGGACATGTAGTTTTGGCGTGCATTTGCCCCGTTGTACGACGACTTCCTTTTTATATATATATATATAGATAGATAAATAAATAAATAAAGTAGATTAGAATGTAATTCAGCCTTTAGGTGCGGCTCTCCATAATATTTTTGGCTCTCGTGTGGCCCCTTGGAAAAAATAATTGCCCACCCCTGGCATAGGTGCACCCCGAGGCCCCTTCTGCGCTGCACTTCGCTTAGCAAGCCTGAAGTCTAAAAAATCTTCTGAAGAGAAAGCTTGACCAGGAGACCTTTGTGTCGTACTTGTAGAACAAAAATAACAACAGAAACTTAACATTGTTGCAAAGTTTAATAAAATATTTGCACTATTAAAAAAGTTAATTTGTGTTAATGCTATGTAATGTAACTATATGAACATAATGTTGTAAGTAAACTTCTGGTTTGTAAGGTCACTCTTTTATTTAACTCTACCTTCCACCTTTTATTTTTCAGTGATAGGTTGGTTGGGGGGGGGGGGGGGGGCAAAAGACTGTTTGCTTACACTTGAGAATTACCTTCGTCCGGCCCTGCATGTGCCCCAGCTAGGCAACCCTGGGATGTGTGATTTGGCAAGGCTCCAGCGCTCTTTGGCAGAGAACACTAGAGACCTGGGAAGACTACAACTCCCGAAGTGAGTGTAACGAAGCCCCGACCCCCTCCCCTCCTCGCTCACCCTTCCCTGTGCTTTTCCGGAGCCTCTCCGCTTGGTCCTTGCAGCCGATCTTCTCCAGCAGCTGGATTGCCAGCTCTGCGGAGGCATCTCCGGGGCGTAAGCGGAGCAGGAATTCGGCCAGGTGCGGGGCACTCGCCTTCCCCAGCCACTTGTCGAGGGCTTCGTTGCCGTCCACGTAGCGCTCAAGCTCCCGCTTCAATTGCTGGAGCTCTCTCTTCCTCAAGCCGTCCAAGGCGTCCCGCAGCTGGCCGCGAAGTCTATCGACCCGGACGCCCGGGAGTTCGATGCGTTCGCTCTGGAAAACGTGGGGCTCCCATTCCCCCCTATCGTCCGAAGGGCCCGGTTGGGGGTCGCCAAGGGTCTTCGCCATGGTCCTGAAGGGCCTTCAGGGGATCGCTTCCTCCTCTTCCTCCTTCTCTTCCTCCTCCTCGCCAGCGCCTCGCCCGAGGAAAAGCGCCCAAAGGGCGTGTCAGAGATCTCGGTTTCACTTTTCCGTGAATGCGGTTCCCGAGGGCGGGCCGGACGTGGCCTCAAGCGGCTGAGAAAGCTCCCCGTCGCCGCCTGCCACCCCCCTCCCACCCTTTGAGCCTAGAAGACCATCCTCTCCCCGGGAGGGAGGCGATGGAAGGGGGCATCTTCTCTACTTGAAGGATGAAGGCAGCTGGATCTCACTTTTCACCGACTCAGCTTTTCTAAGATCTACAGAGGCACTCGCTGGAACACTTCAGCAAGCGAGAGTCCAAAAGTGGCAGGCGAAAACCCAGCACCATGGCTGAGACCAAATGAGAGGCTCCCTCCTCCTGGGCACACAGAACGCTGGGCGACTTGGAAGGCGCTGAACAGAAAGCATCTCGAGCTCTGAGGATGACCTGGGAAGGAATCCCACTGCGCCACGGGGGGCTCCTGTGTTTCTTGGTTCATCTGCATGAGACAAAATCACACAAGTAACTAACCTGCAGGGTTTTGTCTCTTAGCCAGGTATACAGTTCTCTGAGGCCAGAGGGGGATCACAACCCTGTCCTCTATTGCAGTGTTTCCCAACCAGTGTGCCATGGCACACTAGTGTGCCGTGAGCGATCATCAGGTGTGCCGTGGGAAATTGGCACTCTCCCCACTCCTAGCAGCCCCCTCACAGGTTTCCAAGAAACAAATTGAGCCTCTCCGCTTGGAAATGTTTCTGTTTGTTGTTTAACTATTTTACTGGATTTTTGGAAAGTTGCCTCCCCTCCCCCCCCCACCCAAAGGAACTGCTTATAACAGCTTCATGACGCCCATAGTTAACTGGAAGCAAGTTTCACTCAGGGTGAAATTTCACAAAGGTATGGAGAACAAGCTCTATGAGGAGCGGCTTGAAGAGCTGGGCATGTTTAGCCTGAAGAAGAGAAGGCTGAGGGAAGACATGATAGCCGTGTATAAATATGTGAGAGGAAGTCATATATATGTTGTGTTCAACGAAGCAGGCCCAGATTTCACACTGAGTGTATAAATACATTAAAAAACATATTAACTATATGTATTACTGTGTTAGAATGTAATTCTGTGTCATTTTGGTTGGTGGTGTGCCCCAGGATTTTGTAAATGTAAAATATATATATATAACTATATATTTTCTTTCTGTTTTTGTGTGACTTTTAATTCTTATAGATGTAAAATTGTATTTTATGTGAAAACTAATAAAGATCAATATTTTTTAAAGAAGGAATGATTTATTTTTTAAAAAGTTTTTGGGTGAAAACAAGTATTTTGAGTATGTGGCCCTCCCAAGGTCTTCTGGAGATCTAATGTATCCCTCTTGTTTTCAATAGTTGCCTGGAATAAAGTAATCCACTGTTTTGTTCAAATAAACTTGCACAGATGTAAACAGCATGGATGTTCCAGATGGAGTCCTTCCTTCATCCTTATGTAGTCAGTGGGAATTCTGTGTGGAAAACATTCCAGTTCAAATGCAGGAAACATACCAGAAAGCTACAATGCTTGAAAACCACTGGCCAAAGATAGATTGTTCATGGTGGTCACCTGTATATATTGGAGCCCCTTTGAGGGTCCAAAATCATGTCAGGTTTGGTTTTTATTGCAAGATTCTGCAAGAAAATAGTAATCTGTGACAGAGTTTTCCAACTTGAAGAGCAAATATGTTCTCAACTAGAGCTATCTCTGCCCACTCTTCCCAGTTAGAAAAGATTCTTCTACACCTGTCATGGTCTGTATTAATGTGATCCAAAGAGCCCAAGCTCCACCATATGTCTAGAAACACAATGGTGGTTGTAATGATGTCGATTATTTGTGTGTAAATGTTGTATAACATATGTTAAATGTATGTTGTTTTGTGTAGTTCAAAGGAATATTCTATGAATTGTTGCTGTGGGTGAGCCAGAAGGGAGGCTTGGCAGAAGCTCTGAAGAGCTGTCGCCATAGCAACCAGGGCCAGAGCCTTTTAGAATGTTCAAGGTATGAATTTTACAGTTGGTGAAGAGCGGTTGGAAGCCAACTGCCATGAGAGGGGGGAGGAGTTTGTTGTTTGTTTTAGTTTTGGAGGCTGGGACTGTAAGAGAACAGTTCAGTCTTTAGTTGGTCTTAAGGTCTGCAAGAGAGCAGTCCAGTTTTATGGGTGTAGAGACCCTAGTTAAAGACGGAAGAGTCCAGGGGTCTTTAGAGGGTTAGTGGGAACCCTATAGTATAACCCCATTGTGTTTTGTGTAACAGAATAAGTTTGTGCCTCTGAGGAAGTATAAAACCAATCAAGATTTGTACCCATTTGTGTCATAATAAATCATTTACATCTTAAAAGAAAAACACCTCTATTAGTTCGTTTATTGGTGGTGGCCCTCAAGGTCAGTGGTCAGACAGACAAATGGTGGCAGTGTGGTCAAGTGGTTACTGAGAAATTTAAAGTCTCTGCAATTCAATGGTTAGTGGGGAAGATAGCCTACCCTGCCATAAGACAGAAGTTGCTGAGGTAACTTCGAGGCCCCCTTGCATTTAGGGTCAGCAGTTTGGATTGCGAAAGATTGTCCAGTCTGAGGCTGGTCAACAAGGGGTTGTCACAGTGGTGTATGGGAAATTAAAGAGAAGACTTGCAAGAGAGACTGGCTTCCACTTGTGCTGTGTCAATCAGCATTGGTGCCTTTGACCCTATATTGGTAGGTTGAATTTGTGCAGATTTGATTATGTGTGGATTTGATTAACATGCTCTCTCTAGTGATCTTTAGACATGAGAGCAGGTTTTTAAACCCAAAACAAGTGTTGGGTTTCATCCCTGGACTGCACAAGTCTCTTGTGGCATCAAGTTTCCAGTCCTCAATGAGGAGCTAGGCTAGAGACAGAGCTAAGCTGAGGAACTCCTTTCCCAGAATGCACATTTTCCCAGAAAGGGCTTTGTCTTTACTCCTCTTTCTGGCCACTGTCTCCTCCCCCCTTTGATGATACAGGAATTGGATTCTGTGAGAGAACTTCCTCTTTTAAGTTTTATTGCCTCAGGCTGGCGACGTGGCCATTTGCCATTTTTGTCGCCTTTTCTGCCTTTCTTCCTTTTCGTGAGGAAGCATTTTGGCTCTCTAGGCAAAAGGTAGCTAGCTACATGGATTTCTTGACTTTTTATCTTTTACCTTTCTTAGAAGATGAGTTTTACTAAGCTAATGAGCCCCTGGGGGTGCAGTGCACTAAACCGCTGAGCTGCTGAACTTGCTGACTGAAAGGTTGCTGGTTCAAATCTGGGGAGTGGCATGAGCTCCCACGGTTAGCCCCAGCTTCTGGAGTCTTTAGGATGAGCCTGAAAACGTGGCTGTTCCAGTGTGCCTTCCTGAAACAAAGTAAACAATGTCCTGCTCTGACAAATTCTATGCATAATGCCCCCAGAAGCACTTTAATCATCCGTTGGGTTGATCTCCCCACGTTATCCTTAAAACCCTCCTGTTTAGATACCTCTATTTGCGCCCAGTGTTTATTTTAAAATATTTTAATATACTACATTTGGCCCGGCCATAAGGTTTATAACTTCTGTGTCTTTTGCTTATATGTTATATTGTTTTGCTATTTTGTTATTTTACTGATGTGATGTTATTTTATTACGTGTTGTGGGCTTGGCCTCATGAAGCTGCCCCGTCCCTTTGGGGAGATGGTGGCGGGGTATAAATAAAGTATTATTATTATTATTCTGCCAATCTAGCAGATCGAAAACATGCAAATGTGAGTAGATCAGTAGGTAGCACTCCAGTGGGAAGGTAACGCCGCTCCATGCAGTCATGCCAGCCACATGACCTTGGAGGTGTCTACGGACAACGCTGGCTCTTTGGTTTAGAAATGGAGACGAGCACCAACCCCGAGTCGGACACGACTAGACTTAATGTCAGGGGAAAACCTTTACCTTTTAATTAGCTCCAAGACCATTTCTATCAAGAATGTTTTTCTTTTACTTCAATAAATACCGGGAATGTGGCGCAGCTGGGTGGGAGTCAGCTGCATAAGATCTCTATTGACCAGAAGGTCATGAGTTCAAGGCCTGCCCGGGTCTGGGTGAGCTCTCGACCAATTGTGTAGCTCGTTGTCTGTCTATATATGTTGTATGTCTATGATATTGAATGTTTGCCTGTATATGTGCATTGTGATCCGCCCCGAGTCCCCTGCGGGGTGAGAAGGGTGGAATATAAATGATGTAAATAAATGAATAAATATGAACCTAAAGTTCTGACTGCAATCCTGTGCCACCCTATGGAGTAAGCTAATCCTAGTTCACCACACGTAAGTTTCTGCTGGTTATGAAAATTACTTCTGGTACTCTGCTGTATTTATGGTGGAATCACTCCAACTGACAGCTCAAATTCCCCAACGAGAAGTGTCCTAGAACTTCTTCATATTTGGGTGGGGGGTGGAGTACCAAAATTGAGAGTTTGGCTCCCATGCCACCCCCAAAGAGTATGTAGGTACAAAAGTGATTTCCAAATATTTTCCAGTAGAGGCATGGCAAGGGATACAGTCCTCCATGTTTGCCCTGACAGTTGCCCATTCCTGGCATATATGACACAAAAATGTGCGAGAAAAGTGGCAATATCTGAACCAATGCCTCTGGAACAAAGGTTAGGCAAATAATTGCACAGAGAAACCAACAATTATTTATTTATGTATTTATTAACTTTATTTATACCCTGCCATCATCTCCCCAACGGGACTCAGGGCGGCTTACATGAGGCCAAGCCCAATAACACATAATAAAAAATCACTTTGGAGCTAGCATAGCAAAAATAGGTGAAATAGCTGGGGACTGGTGGACAGATGTGACTCCAATTGAATCTGTACAGAAGCCTATTTCAGCAAGAAAGCACTTTCACCCATTTGAATGAAACCTTTTTTCCGACTTTCATGATTGGCAAATGAAGTGCAAAAATACTGTATGTCAAAAAGGAGTCACAATCTAACAACATTTGGATTTGAAATACCATATTTCTTTGATTCTAAGATGCCATTGATTGCAGGATGCACACTTATTTCAGTCCCACCAACAGAAAAAAACCCTTTATTTGTTTACATGTAAAAGCACCCATGAGACACACTCCATTTTTAGAAATGTTTATATGGGGAATCTTAGAATGGAAGAACTACATTAAGATACACTTACCAATATCTGCGTGTATTTATTTATTTATTTATTTACTGCATTTATATACGGCTTTTCTCCCCCGAGGGGACTCAAAGCAGTTTCCAACATAATAATGGCAAAATTCAATGCTGTACATACATGTGAAAGCCAAGACATATAGCTAGATATTAACATATAACTATAAATTAGAAATCTAACCATATGAAACCTAAAACACATGACATTTAAACATAAACATAAAAAATCAACAATATAATAACATTTATATTAAAACCCACACGTTAAACAACACAATTTAAAAACAATTATTAAAATCACGCCATCCAAAATAAAATATGTAGTCATTTCATTGGTCTGGTACAATTCCTTATTCTCTTATTGCATTAAAAACATTGCTGTTCAAAAACTTGGTCACATAACCATGTTTTTACTTTCTTCCTGAAGGTCTGGAGGGAGGGCTGCTCTAATTTCACTTGGAGGGGGGGTTCAAAGCAGAGGGGCCACCACTGAGAAGGCCCTGTCTCTCGTCCCCACTAGTCATGCTTGCGAGGGAAGTGGAATCGAGAGCAGGGCATTCCCAGAAGACCATAGTCTCTGAGGTGGGTCATAGAGAGATATATGTTTGAACAGGTAAGCAGGGCCGGAACTGTTTAGGGATTTATAGGGCCAGCACTTTGAATTGTACTTGGTAGCGGACTGGCTGCCAGTGCGGCAGGCGTAATGGGGAAGTTGTATACTGCCTGCATGCCACCCCAGTTAGAAATCTGGCTGTTGCCCATTGGACCACTTGAAACTTCCAAACAGTCTTCAAGGGCAACCCCACGTAGAGTCTGTTACAGTAGTCTATCCTTGACGTAACAAGAACATGGAACAGCACCATGTAGAACATTCTTTTAAAGCCCAACAATTTATAATGGGGGGGGGGTGTTGGGTCCAAAATGCCCTAGAAGACTCTTAAACCGTGTGGGTATAGATTTCAGTGTATATCCCACTCTCTACCAAGCCATTTTAAGCCCCTGTTGTTCTTTGCTTTCAAATTGTTTCCAAATAATGGAAATCCTAAAGCACCCCTATCATGGGCTTTTCTTGGCATGATTTATTCAGAGAGGGCTTGCCTTTGGCCTCCTCTGAGGCTGAGAGAGCATTGCTTGCCCAAGGTCATCTGGTAGGTTTCCATGGACAAGATGGAATTTGAATCCTGGTGTCTGGAGTCCTCATTCAACGCTCAAACCACCACCATTTTAGTTATTTTCCAAATATGCATGAATACAAATCAAAGCTTTGAAATTATATAGGATATGCAGTTGGATTTCTGAAGGATACTGATCTGCTTTTATTGTGGCCTTAGATGGACTTAGTTTACCTCTGCTTTGTATGATTTGAAGGATTTGTGTTTTGTCAAATACATTCAAGAACAAAAGCACCAAAGTCACACTGTCCAGGCAGCCAGGTGAATATTTAGTGGAATCATTTGGTCATTTGTGGCCTCACTTCTTTTCAAGATCATCAATAAGATGCTTCCCCTTGATCTTCAATGCTTTATAAAGCCGATCCTTGCAATCGTGGTTCCAGCTTGGCACGAGGCTGTAGAGCTCCCGCATTTTTTCCTGGGAGGTTTTCATGGAGATTATTTTTTGGTATTGCTCATTATCCAGGACTTCCCCATGAAGAAGCTTATCCAAGATTCCCTCTACATTGCAGGTCCGCTGTATCAGCTCCTCTCGGTGCCGCTCAATGAAGTGCATCCCTGGTTAGTCAGACAGATGGAGATAAAAGAGATAATAGGTAAAAATCAGTGGCAGAGAATGCTATGGTATCTTGAAGTTTTGGGAAAGGTGAAGTGACTCGCAGCTGGGCACTTTGCCCTCCAGGAACCCTGATTTCCAGATAACTGGAGGGATTATAAGCAGCCTATGATAGGAAGATGGACTTAACAGCGCAATTTGCTGTCCAACTTGCTTCTTATCATCCAATTCACTGACTTCAGCCACAGTTGTTTCTGCTTCAGTACCGGCTCTTATCTTTATTTGCTAGGCTTGGTTGATTAAAAAAATGGTTCAAAACTTGTTTCGGATGTAGGGGGTGCTGGAAGTTCGATTCTAAAGTCAATTCCGACTTTTTAAAAATAAAAAAATTAAATACGTTCCGAAACTTGCAAAACTTTGGAATAGCGTTGTTAATGGCAGACACGCATGCGCAGTAGGAAAAAACCAGATAGCCACGTAGCCGCCTCTTCCTCCTCCTGTCAGGTAATTCAGATTATCAAAGTAGATGTAAAGGTTTCCCAAGGGCAATGGCAGGTGAGAGGATCTCTGAACACATAATTAACACACCAGCAGAGACACCCTGCAGAGGCCAACAGAGCCCAGGAGCTATGAAAATCACAGTCTGCAAGCCTCTTTCCTTTCATTGCACTTATTTTCACTTCGTTCTTAGTACATCTCCAGCAATTTATGTTTTGATTTCCAAAAAGGTTCCCACCCACATTGCCTCCTCTTCCGCATTAAGAGCCAAGTCAGGATGAAGCTCTGCAGTGGGCCTGGGTTTGCCCATACCTGCCTTAGACCTTGCCTCTGCCTGAGGGAAGAAACCCAAGCCTGTCTTTGTGTGTTAATATTGGCCACAGACTGAGGCTACTCATTTAGGGTGACTTTTCCTCTCCGTCCCCACGTTCTCCCCACCCCCAAATCCAGGCAACAACCGAGAGGATCTTCCCCTTCAACAAGGCGACCCGGGGGGAGGAGGGCATTTTACTAGGTTCCTTGGGTATGTTTAAAGTGGCATACATTTTTTTCTGGGAACTGACAAAATAAACTGAAATGAAAGAATAAAGGCAATGTGGCCGAGTGAGTTTTGTAGGACATACAGTGTAAATCCCCCTGTATATAAAAGGTGTGTGTGTGTGGGGGGGAGTACATATGTCCTTGTCTGTTCCACGTATGCTTCATAATGCTCTGCAACTTAACTCTTTCGCAGCTAGCAGCATGGAGATTTTTTAATTTGTACAATATATATTGATTTTACACTGATAGGACTCACCCTGTATTTTTGGGGATGTGCCAGCTTCCGTTGGTCTGTTGGTTTGCCTGCAGGCACCAGCATCTAGAAAAGGAGAGGAATAAACTGCACTCTGTTGATTTGTTGTAAAACATGTTTTGTTGCTTAATTTGTAAAATCATAATGGTACCTTAAACTAGGAAATCTAGAGTAAGTGCTCCTATCTAAGACCCCTTCAGCTATGCTTAGGTATATGCTATTAGTAGGTTCTCCTCTTTAAGATTCCTCCAGTTGTCCTTATGTATACGCAAGTTTTATTTCTCACCTGCAAGACAAAGGAAGTGAGGAAAGTGAACAGCTGCCACGGCCTCTTCAGGGTCCGCCTCGATGTGGAGCAAAGGGCCCACAATATCTCACTGCTTTCTGTGCTCTTCATTGAGATGCTGTGACCATGAATCAAAGTTGTAGGTGAGAGTGACAGCTGCTTTCACAACAAATATCAGATCAGTTACACAGCAGCGGAAGGAGCCAGCCTGGGTTAACTTCAGTCTGAAACCAATGAAAGAGAAAGTCAAATGGGAAAGGGCCTTTGAGTGGGAATCTGGGGTATCCTTGGATCACGTTGCAACTTATATGAAACGTTCATCTGCTTCCAAAATGTAAAGCCATGCAGATGAAGTTGCTTTTGCACCTCCCCTATAAATATGTGTTTTAAATCTTATCACTGTATTTTGTACATGTGGCCCGCTCCTTTTATTTTATTGTTTTACTTGAAATGCTGTTTTACATTTTTGTTATAGTATCGATATGTATTTCTGGGCTTGGCCTCATGTAAGCCGGCCCGAGTCCCTTTTGGGGAGGTGGTGACAGGGTACAAATAAAGATTATTATTATTATTATTGAAGTCCAAGACTAACTGAATATTTCTTCATTCATCTGCATGAGACATAGTCAAGTGAGTAATTGACCTGCAGAGTTTTGTCTCATAGCCAGGGATACAGTTACATTACTCCAGACAGGGAATCCCAAGCTTGCCTTCTCCTTAAGTATTATTTATTTACAGTATTTATACCACACCCTTCTCACTCCAAAGCAGACACAGAGCAGCTTACAGAACACACTAACGGCAAACATTCAATGCAAATTATACAATTAACAAGGACAGACAACACAGAGGTAAAAGCAGTGTTTCCCATCTTATTTCCAGCATCTTGGAGGCTGTGCTCAACTCCAGCCACGGGGGGTTTGATGTTGCTCCCTCTTCCATACTGAGCTTTCCTCTGATCGATGCCCTTAAGGGCACCTTTATTACCTCCTTGTTAAAAGCAGTATCTATTTTATCTGCTTGCAGTTATGCTTTTGACCTGCTAGGTGGTCAGGTGAACTGGGGCTAACGGTAGGTGCTCAACCCTGACCCGGGCTTGAACTGCCGACCTTCCGATTGGCAGGATTTTTCTGCAGCACAGCGGTTTAGCCTGATGTACTAAGCCCAGCCCCTAGTAGGAAGAAAAGGCCAATGAAAAGTCAATCAAGTTACAGATAAATTTGAAGTGGTTTCTCTGTGCAGCTAACACAGGACATCTTTCTTACAATCAACAGCAACATGAGTTTGTTCTTAACAGTCCAAAGTCTAACAGCATCTCATGGAGTCTGTGCTCTAATGGAGTCTGAAGTCTAAAATGGAGTCTGAGCTCAGGGTAGTCCCAGATCTGATCAAGAAATAGAGTAAAGAGAAAGTTGCATTCCAAAACATACAAATACAATACAGTGTTACAGGAGAATAACTCTAGATAGTGGTGGGCAAAGTGAAGCCTGTGGGTTGTATGCAATCCCCATGACCATTTTTATGGCTGCATGGCATAAACAAAATTGCATACATATTTTGTCTTCAAATGCTCTCTAAAGACCCAGGAGGCCCTAAATCATGTTTCCATATACACCGGAGATGTGGTCCTCCAAGATTATCTGGAGACCTGCTATAGTGCTCTGTTCTTCCATAGCTGCCTGGAGTAAAGCAATCTGCTGATCTGTTCAAATATACTTGTGCACATGCAAGCACTGTGCATGTTCCAGATAGAGTCCTTTCTTCATCCTAATGTGGTTGCTGGCAAATCCAAGAAAACTGAGCATGTTCTGGGTGGAAAACATTCCAGTTCCAATGTAGAAAACCAGAAAGGTAAAAAGTTTGAAAAGCATTGGTCAAAGGTTCATGGTGCTTACCTCCACCCATTGTAGCCTCTTTGAGGGTTGACATCTGTTTCGGGTTTGATTTTTATTGCACGATCCTGTAGCAAAAACAGTAATCTTTGACTTTTAGAGCAATTTTGTTCCCACACCAGAGATCTTTTGGCCTGAGCTACATCCTTTCTAGCTAGAAAAAGTGATTTTACACTTTCCATGGTATGTGTTATCTCTCTCAGCATTACTTCACGAACGAAGATTCTTAGGAAGGACTCATCCCACGCTTTTTACAAGCGCGTTGATGACTACAAAGGCCAATCTGAGATAGGCAAGTTCAGTTGCAGAAAGCACAGCAGAAAGTCTCCTTGGGTGATGTTGTTTCCAAGTCGCGGTTCTTTCTGTGTTGTCGTTTCTCCTCGAGACCCGTTCGGCGTGTCTTCTTGAACAATCTAGCAGAGCCTGAGATGTTCTATCAGGGAGTCCTTATACCTCTTTTTGGGGGCGCCTCTCTTGAGTTCACCGTAGAGTAGTATCTTTGGGAGGCGGTGGTCCTCCATCGTAGAGACGTGGCCTGCCCAGTGCAGCTGTGTTCTCAATAGCATAGCCTCAATGCTGGTGATCCCTGCTTGCTCAAGGACAGCAACATTCGTCACATAGTCGGTCCAGTGTATATTTAGGATTGTGCGAAGACAGCGCTGAAGAAAGCTTTCGAGGAGTCGTAGGTGTTGGCGATAGGTGACCCAGGTTTCAGACCCATATAGAAGAATAGACAGTACGATAGCTCTGTACACACTGATTTTGGTGCTTTGCCTCAGATGCTTGTTGCTCTAGACTCTTTTCTGAAGCCTTCCAAATGCACTATATGCCTTTGCTAATCTGTGATCTATCTCTTTGTCAATCTTGGTGACTGAAGAGATGATGCTTCCCAGGTAGGTGAACTGCTGAATGGACTTAAGCACAGATTTGCTTATGCGGACGTTGGGATGATGGTGTTCTTCCTGTGGTGCAGGCTGGTAGAGAACTTCCGTTTTCTTCAGGCTGATTTCTAGCCCAAACAGCTCTGCAGCTGTTGCAAAGCAGGATGTTAGGCGCTGCAGGGCTGCTTCTGAATAGGCGACAAGGGCAGCATCATCGGCAAAAAGCAGCTCACGGACTAGATAGTTTAGAGTCTTAGTGCGAGCCCTCAGACGGCTTAAGTTGAACAAGCTACCATCAGTACGTTATTGTATATATATGCCGTCTTCTTCTTCGAGGTCTGCCATACCCCTTTGGAGCATCATGCTGAAGAAGATTGTAAATAGAGTGCAAGAACACAACCTTGTTTCACTCCATTAGTTATTAGAAAGGGCTCCGAGAGAGCATTGCCATATCTGACTTGACCGCACTGGCTATCATGTAACAGGATAATCATTTTGAGGAATTTGGGGAGGACATCCTAGACGTTCCAGGATCTGCCACAGACCTTTTCTGCTCACAGTGTCGAAGGCTTTGGTGAGGTCGACAAATGTTACATAGAGTCCTTTGTTCTGCTCTCTACATTACTCTTGCAGTTGTCTAAGGACAAAAACCATATCTGTGGTGCTCCTATTAGATCTGAAGCCACATTGGCTTTCAGGGAGTTCTTCTGCAATAGCCGGAACTAATCTGTTCAGGAGTATCCTTGCAAGGATTTTTCCAGCAATGGAGAGCAGCGTTATACCTCAATAGTTTGAGAAATCGTATTTTGTTCCTTTTTTCTTATACAGGGTGAGGATACCTGCATCTTGGAGATCTGATGGCAGTTCACCTTTTTCCCAGCAACTCACAAGGCGCTCGTGGAATTTAGCATGAAGTACATGACCTCTCTGTTTCCAAGCTTCAGGTGGGATTCCATTGAGCCTGGCTGCCTTGCCATTTTTAATCTGCTGTACGGCCTCAAGGGTCTCTTCCAGAGTGGGAGAGACCCTTGTTGCTTGTGCATGGGTGATACACCTCCCGCCAGAAAATCAATGAGGCACGAACACAAGAGATTTTCCTATCCTCAATAAACCTGCATAAGCGTTGGGGGCCACCCCCAGCTGACATGCAACGTCTCTGAAAGGTTGCACCCAGTTGGGCTGGTGTACCATGGACCCAGTTGCTCTCGGTCCAAGAGGCTTGTGACATGCATGGGCCATCTCCACTGCGGCCGTTGCCATATCCACAGCTCACTTCCCATTATTATGGCGCCTCCCAGAAGTTGTGCCATGCTTCTCCTTAGCATTAGCCCTCATGCTCAAGTCTGCCCTGTGGGTTTGAGGAAAAGAACAGCCAGCAGCCTGGGCACCTTCGAGGAGGCCCGGCCTGATGTAAGAGGTATAAGCTGATTTCCACCGTCCCATGGCTTTGATAACATCTACAGGGATGCCGTCAGCAGCTGCAGTAGTTGCTGCCCTGATCCTGAAGGAGTGCCCTCCGTATTCATATTGCAGCAGGCCCAAAACCTGTAGACACCTGCGGAAAACTGCCATGAACTGGTACCTGGTGAGGGAAGACCCATTGCAATGCCTAGGAGATGCGTCCCCGGCACTAATGAACCTGGAAAGCACCTTAAGGGCACAATGGCCCCCCCTCTCTCTCTCGGCCCTGGATGGACAGAGTGACCCCCTTCCCCCCTTGATCCGTCTTGGACTTCCAGATCCGAATAGACATGGAGGTGCCATGAATGAAAACATTTCAGAGCTGCAGGGGTCTACCAGAGGTATCCGCTTTTGAATTAGCTACCATTTCCCCAAGACGCAGGGCCCCAAAGAAAGTAGTAGAGAATGCTGCAGTGAATAGCTTGCTCTCATAACAAGAAGTGCAAATCCCTCTGAGGACAGAGGTAACCATATGGAGGACCAGTAAGAAAGGGGTGCCTAGTGTCCTTTGTGCCTGGGCGACTGCTTGTTCCAATTCTTGACGAGTTTCCTGATCCTGTAAGATTGGTACGGATCCATGCAGCCTGCCACTTTGTTGAAAAAGGCAATGCCTGCCAGCTGAAGTTTCATACTGTGGACAGTCACCTTGCCTCTTCATTGATGGATGAGGAAATGTAAGACCTCCTCCTCGCCCACCGGCCACCCACTGCCATAACCAACCTTTATTCTGAATCCGGAAAACGTAGCGATGGCCGCCCAGTAGGCCTTGAAGACAGCTGCGGCGAAGGAGTGCATCAGCTCATGCCAGGTTTCCAGTCTCCAAGGGTCCAAAGCTCTATCAGGAACTTTGCGGGCATGCGATCTGCCTCCAGCACTAGGGACCGAAACCTGTCTTCCTGGAAGCAGGACAATGCATCATTGAACTTAAAGCCCAGAAGGTTGAAGTCATCTGGGTGAACTGGCAGGAGCCGGAATGCGGAAAGTATGTCACATTTTGCCCATGAGTGCACCTGAGCCTTTATTCTGTACCAAACTAACTGCATGATCAAACGAGGCATACTTGACAGAGCAGAGCTCAGGGGGGATGGCGTCATTGACTGATGCCCCCTTTGGGTAAGAAATGTGGTGGATGAGGTGGAATTCACCCGAAGCCTTCTTTGGGACAACGCCAAGTGGGGAAACACGAAAATTATCTAAGGGGGACGGACGGACGGACGAGAATGGGCCCGCTATTCTGCCGGCTTCTCATTCTTTCTTAATTTTTTTTGCAAGAACCTCTGGCAGCTGGGCTGCATACTTAAAATTCACTTATAACACACTGGGGGATTTCGAATAATACACTAGTATATCGCTTCCAAATAAGCACTATATTCTTAATATCTTCAACACAGAATATTATATACATACAATGTAGCGCACAAACACAGTGAAAATAACACAGTCACTCACGATACTCTCTGTCACCCTTCACAGAGTAAATTAACTCAATGTATAGTTCAGTTCCTTTGTAGTGTCAAACTGTAGTATATCTTCAGACCCAATGGTCAAATAAATTTGTATTCCGCGGCCCGTTGGCCCAAATAAATCCAAAAGTAAAGCGAAGTAAATAATATTCTGTGTTGAAGATATTAAGAATATAGTGCTTATTTGGAAGCGATATACTAGTGTATTATTCGAAATCCCCCAGTGTGTTATAAGTGAGTAACGACAGATAGTAACTGCACTGCATTGTATGATTAGTGCATACTTAAAATTGCCAGAGGTGAAGGATCTGCGAGGGCCGGCTCAGGAGAAGCCCTCTTCCAAGTAGACGGCTGCATCCTTGGAAGGGTAGACCTTCAGCCAGGGGATCATGGGAGGGAGCCTGACAGGAGTTAACACTAGGCTAAAGAGGTGGCTTTACTTGCAGTGGTCCCTCCAGAAGTGCTCGGTTCCTTCTGGGTGAAAGGGCAACGATGAACCAGTCTGCCTGCGACAAGACATCTTGGTGTGGCAGACATGGTCAAAGCGGCACCTGGCCCAATGGCATTTTCCTGTTTCCCAACAAACAAGACACTTGAACCCCCTCTTTCCCCAGCTGCGATCTCCCCTCCCCGCTGAGGAATGGCCCTTGATGCTAGGGCCCACCTCGGTGAGCCAGAGTTCATGATTGATAAGGTCCCTTCTGGCCCTGGCACTTTGGGATGCCCTTTTTCTGAAGGCAGTGTCGTTTCTGTCGTGTCAAGGGACTGTACGCCATGGCAGCTGCATCACCCACCAGCAATCTGGCCTTGATGACATGCTTTTGGTGGTTGGCTAGGTGCCAACCCCGCTCAGGGAAGGCTGCTGCCACCACCCGCATAAACTCAGTATAGGTGGCCATCCAGTGGGAGAAAGTACGCTTGGCTGGTCGGCTGCTGTCTCTTTTCTTGTGCCTGCTCCTAAAGGGAAGCTCCCTGCCCTCCTCCCCCTGCTTCAAGAGCGAGATGTCCACATAATAGCCTTTCAAGATCTTTGTCCTAAGGCGAGGGGAAAGGTGGGCTCCTGGGGGGTGCTCGTCCGCAAATGGGGGTAGAAGTGCCAGGGGAGAAGATCTACCTCGGCCCCGATCTTTTCTCAGAAGAGCTACCGCAGCGCCTGACTCAGACCTGCTCCTGAGGGCCCATTCTGGGAGGCCCGGGACAAGGGCATCCGTCCTCCAATAATTATCTCTGTCTACCAGGTCAGTTACTGCAAACTCACTCTCAGACGAGTAGTAGTATCGGTGCCTGGAAGACCGGTGCTTCTTCCTCCGTGGGCTGCTGCCATGTCGTCCCCGCCTAGCCACCGATGAGCTGTTGTGAACCTCGTCAGAATCAGTGGAACTGGAGACGCTGTGCCTGGAGTCCTCCGAAGACGTTTCCGGGCTCGCCCTAGTTCTCTTGCGTCTAGCCTTTTCCCCATGCTTGCCTGGCGATGATGCTGCCGCTGCTCCCTTCACATCACGAACATAAGATTCCAGCTTGCCCATTCTATCGTCCAGCTCGGCCATGTTTTTTGATAAGCTGTCCAGTGTGCTGCCGCCTTGCTTGCTCGTGCGCCTGATGGGGGTCTTTCCTGCTGCTTTGCCTATAGCTGCCTGGGTCTGGCTTCTCTCCATGGCCCCTCTCTGCTTGGTTGCGCAGGCCGTGGCTGATGTCCTGGCTTCCCGCCTGGCCGACTTCCTGGTTGCACTTCCTTGCGATGCCATGCCTAAAGAACATGTAACACAAACTGCAAATGACAAGAACAGTTAGCACCACCGGCAATGCCATGGCTGGGTGTGGATGTGAACCTTGCATTCCGGAGTCATATGCAACCAAATCAGTGTGTTTCAACCTTCCCAATGCAGTGACCCCTAGAAACAGTTCCTCACATAGCCGTGGCCCCGACCACAATACCATATGTTACTCAGCAACCGCAACCTGGAGTAGGTAAGGATCACAGAGTAAACATACTGAAATACAGGGTGTGTACACAACTGGCACAACTGCCCTATGCACCCAACTGGAATACTGGTAGGGTTGGATGGAAGTTGGAGTTGGTGGGAGTTAATGTTTGCCCACCAAAAGCAGCTATCTGAACTCCCCCAAAGATAGCAAAGGGACAAACTTGGCACAATGAAATCCCATTAACAACAGGACAGGGTACTGGGCATGAGCCTGAGGAGCGCTGGGCTCGAAAGGTGATGGATCTGGGCCAGGCTGGCATAGGGGCGTGGCCCTGGGGTGGGGGGAAGCCGCTTCCAACCCCAGCAACGCACCAGAGGACGAGGAGCGGTGTGGGGCCCGGGGAGGAGAAAAGGAGGGCCCCAATCCCTCCGCCAGGGGAGCCGGGAAGGCGGCCCGAAGCCGCGGGGGAGCGGGCAGCCCGGCGGACGGCAACATTGGGCCCATGGGGCCAAGCTCTGCCCCGCCCCCCTAGCCAGAGCCCCGGAGAAGCGGCCAGGCCAAGCCGCGAAGGAAAGAAGAGGCCCAGCCGGGAAAGGCCCTCCTCAACGTGTCCGAAGTGCCCAGGCAGGCTGAGGAGGGCCCGCCAGCGTGGGCAGAGCCAGCGGCGGGGGACCGAAAAGACACAGGGCCCGACGCGGCCCGAGGAGGGGGGGCAGGCACCCAGGGGAGCCGACCTCCGCCCCTCAGGCCAGGGCCCCGGGTGAAGAGGCTAGGCCAAGCCGCGAAGGAAGGAAGAGGCTCAGCCGGGAATGGCCCTCCCCCACGTGCTTGGAGACGGGGGGAGCGGAGCGCCCGGCGACGGGAACGGCTGGCCCATGGGGGATCCAAGCTCTGCACCCCCCCCCCAGCCGGAGCCCCGGAGAAGCGGGCAGGCCGCGGAGGGAAGGAAGGGCCCCAGCCATGTGAGTCACTCCCCCTCGGGCCGGAAAGCCCGGGAGGGGCCGCCACCGAGGCCGGAGCCATCAGCGAAGGGAGCCTGAACCGGGGGCGGGATGCACAGGTCGCATGGCGGCCAAAATACACGGGGCCCGCGAAGGGGAGGGGGCGGGAGCCCGGGGAGCCGAGCGCTTCCCTCCACCCTCGGCCCAGCCAGTCCCACCCCCTCCGAGCCGGAGTGCCGCAAGCAGCCCGAGGCAGGAGCCAGCAGCGGAGGAGGAGGGCGCATCCCGCCCACCTCGCACGCACGGGAGCCCGACCGGGGGAAGGGCGGCCCAACCTGCCGGATGGCAGGAGACGAGGGGCCCCGGGGGCTGCAGTGGGGGGAAAGTGGAAACCCGGGACGGCGGGTGGACGAAGCCGGCGACGGAGGCGCACCAGGACACGCCCCATCCCTGCCGGAGAACCTGGGGACCCTGCTCCGGCCAGGGGCCAGCGGCGAAGGGGGTGGGGTGGTTCAGGACAAAGAGCAGCCGGGCAAAAGGCAGAGGAAGGGGAGAGGGGAAGAGAGCGAGTGGCGAGGACGTGGCTAAGGACCCGGGAGCAAGGGGAGGACCCCCTTACCGACCGTGAACTCCAATTGCTGCAGCTCTCGGTGCCGCTGGATGTTCTGCCGCCGCTGCTGCTCGCTCCGCCGCTCCTAAATGAAAGATCAGGCCCCGCGTGCCAGCAGGGAAGTCCGGACGGGGCCAGCCCTCCCATTGGCTGGCCGGCGCTGCTGGCGGGAAACCTTCCCGCCACCCGGGAGGCTTCTGGGAGGAAGAAGCCCCGCCCCTTTGGTCAAAACTAGATGGCGGTGAGGACATGCCCTCTCCCCACCGCAACCCGCCCGGCCGGTAAGTCGGCCAAGCCATTTATTTTACACTTTCCATGGCACACTTTCCATGGCATGTGTTAATATGACTGTAGAAACTAGGGTTTTCATTTTTTGATATAAGAAATAAGGGACATTTACGGGATTTTTCACAAAAATAAGGGACACTTCATAAAAACTAGAAACTCAAACATTAGGTAGAAATAGTTTTATTAACAGAATAAGATAATGATTGAAACTCACAAAAGAAACTGACTTACACCCTCTTAACAGTACATGGTATGTTTCCGCATACTTTGTCATGCAGAAAAAACATTATTAGAACTACCTAATTTTCTCCATCTGTATTTAGTACTTGACTTTGCTGACTTTAAAAGTGCACTGTCTAAACATTAAAATAAAAATAAATTTTATAAGACAGTACATCTTCATGATTATTATGTCAATAGTTAATGGTATAGTATAGTATGGGATACACAGCATTGTATAGTATTGGGATGCACAGCTAGGCCTATTTTAAGAGTAACTCTCAAGCAACCAGAAACTATCTTTATCCAACATTCCCCTTGGGTAACGGTTAATTGAGTCTACTGTACTTTGAAAAAGTCCTGTATCGCCTCTTCCTTCCAACGAGGACACAGGCTGCCCTGCGAGTTGGAATCCCCGGGCAGGCATTGCCGTGGAAACCGCAGCGCGCACCTTCCTCTGGTCGACCCCGCCCAGTCCTGTCCTGCTAGTCAAAAATAAGGGACAGGAGAGGACAAGAATACAACCAAGATTAGAAGGTGCCACCTCCACAAGTATTTACTTCAGAGGGGGAAGAAAGGGCTGAAAGATAAGGTCTAGCAGCAGGAGAGTGAGTGGGCGAGGTGCTAATGCCTCCTCCCCCTCCCCACAACTAGAACAAAGCAAAATACAAGAGGCCCTTCTCAGGCGCTGGGGACCAGAACAAGCTCTTGGCGCCTGAACATCCAGGCAACCCCCGACGCACACCGCCACACAGGATTGGAGAGAGGAAGCCCCTTGAAGGTACTACTCGGGCCCCCACACACACCAGGAGCAAGCCAGGGAGGCATCCAAGTGCAGCTATGGCCAATTCAAGGGTCACCAAGATCACCACTGGTGCAGTAAAAAAGCAGACGATGTCGGAAGAGACGACACTCAAGGACATCCTAAGGGAAGTCCAAAGAATAGCAGAAAGGCAAGAACAGGCTCAGAAACAAATGGAGCTGATGGCCAACAGACAAGAATCCCAGCACAGATCGGTCCAAGATCAGCTGCTGAGCATCAAATCAGATCTCTCCAAGGAACTAACACGCATCCATGAAGAAATTGGGGAGATAAAACAGGACGAAGGGAGGCTTGCGACCACCAGGACCAAATGAAGGCCAGCCTGGAAAAAGTTGAAACTAAAAGTGCAAGGCTTGAGCAGCTTCAAGAGAGATTGGAGCAGAATGAGCTGGAAACGTGGCTGCGTTTCAGAAACATAGTTGAAGAGCCCAACGAGGACCTGCAAAAAATAGTCCACAACTTGACAGCTACCATCCTAAAGAAAGGAGAGGGCGAAACCGCGCAGGAGATCGGCAGAGTCTTCCGGGTCACTACGGCATACTCAAGAAGAACAAGACACCACGAGGTGTGGTGGTTCGTTTTGAAAGACGGAAAATCAGAGATGAGATCCTAAAGGAAAAAAAGTCAGCTGAGCCGACCTACAAGGGGAGCAGAGTGACCATATTAAAGGAGTTTACAGTGTCGTCCATTAGCAAAAGAAGAAGCTATCACTTCCTGACGGAGGAACTAAGAAATAGAGGAATCCGCTTCAGGTGGGAAAAAACGGAGGGAGTTATGGCCACTTATGAGGGCCAAAGATTCTGGCTGACTTCCATCGATAAGGCCAAAGCCTTCATGGAAAAACTAAAATCAGACCGCCGGCAAAGAACACCTGCACAATCTAGCCAAAGTGACTCCTCGAAGAAAAGACGCTTCAGCTCCCCAGAGCATGAGCTGCCCACATCCAGGCGAGATCTACACGGCAAAGGTAAGGAGGACGACCCACGAGTTACGGAGACAGGACGCGGCGAACCGGACCACACAATAGAAATGCAAGATGAGTGACCTTCATGTACAGATCTCTTGCTTTTTCAAACAAATATCAACGGATTGAACTCTGCTCCCAAACGGAAACGGCTATTCAACTCTCTACGGAAGAAGAGATACGATGTAGTGGCACTTCAGGAAGTACACACCAAGAAGCCTCACGCATACAACCTGGAGAACAAGCGTATCGGCAATCTCTACCATTCACTAGCTGAGAGGAAACGGAATGGAGTGGCCATCTACGTGACCGACAAATATCCAGCTGAATTAGCCTTCAACGATGAAGAGGGCAGAATGGTAGGAGTGATGGTCAAGATGGGTCTCCAGAGACTGTTATTTTGTAGCATCTATGCCCCAAATGGCCCCAAATCACAATTCGTAAAGGAGTTGCAGAAACACATCGAAGAGCAAAGTTTTGACAGCCTAATTCTGATGGGGGACTTCAACGGAGTGATAGACGCACGACTTGACAGGTCACCTGGGGTGAGGAACACACCAGATACGAACTCAGACACAAGAGGTATGCTCCCAAAGACGTTCCTACAACTCAGAGACAGCATGGGACTTCAGGACGCCTGGCGCACCGGCAATTGTGGTGAGAGAGACTACACGTTCTACTCCCACAGACACCAGAGCTGGTCGAGAATCGACATGGTCTGGGTGTCCAACTCCCTGATCACAAAGGTCTCGCGGATCACCATACTTCCAAGTGATATCTCTGATCACTGCCCACTGGAGATGGTTGTGAATCACAAACCCTTCACAAGAAGATGGAGGCTAAACAATAACCTCCTGAAAAAAGAAGAGGATATCAGACGCTACAGATCAATAACAACCGACTACTTTAAACACAATGACAAACAAGAAACCCGCCAGATATCATTTGGGATGCGTACAAGGCAGTGCTGAGAGGCCATCTTATCCAGCACAATGCAGTCTAGAACAAAATCCGCAGAGAAAAGATGCAAGAACTGCAGGGGAAAATTAAGGTGGAAGAAGCAATATTAAAGGCGTCTCCGAGGAACCGGGAGTTGGTCCGTAACCTAGCTGCTCTGAAACAACAGAAACATCACCTCGGGTGGAGCAAATGTCCAAAGACTTGAAATTCTTGAAGCAAAAGAACTTCCAAAATGCCAACAAACCAGGTCAATGGCTAGCGAGGAGGATTCGGAAGAAACGACAAGCGGAATTTATTACCAAGATCAGATGTGGTGACAAATTGTCCTCAAGAGATGATGATATCTCAAAAGAATTTCAAGGGTTTTTCGCCAACCTCTACTCTAGAGATCAGGTGGAGAAGGATGGCATACTGCGCTACCTAAGGGAGCAGAAACTAGGGAAAATCCCAGACCACCATAAACTCTCCCTGAATAAGGAAATCTCGGAAGAGGAGATCAGGAAGGCGATCAAGAGTCTAGGAACCAACAAGGCCCCAGGCCCGGACGGGTTGACCGCGAAATTTTACAAGACACTGACCAATGAAACAGTTCACTTTTTGCAGAGAATCTTCAACAGAGTGTTGACTGAAGGGGTGATCCCTGAGTCGTGGAGAGAGGCCAACATCACCCTAATCCACAAGGAGGGGTCAGATGCCACTAACGTGGCCAACTTCAGGCCCATCTCCCTTCTCAACAATGATTATAAGATCTTAGCAAGCATCCTTGCAGAAAGGCTGAAAGCCTGGTTGCGCGGGTGGGTGGGGCCGGACCAGAATGGCTTCCTCCCGGGCAGGCAAACCAGAGACAATGTTAGGGTGGTCATGGACCTCATAGAATACTATGAGACACATCCCAAAAAGGAAGTGGCCTTTCTCGCCCTGGATGCGGAAAAGGCTTTCGACAATCTAAACTGGAGTTTTTTCCAGCTTCTAATGTCGGAAATGGAAATGGGCGAACACTTCATGAAGGCTATCGGGGCGATCTACGAAAGGCAAAAAGCGAACATCTGGATCAACGGCCAGCCAACAGAGAGATTTGCCATCCAAAAAGGCCCTCTCTCACCCCTGATCTTCGTGCTCTCAATAGAAATTCTGTTAAGGAAGCTCAGAGCAAACCAGCAGCTGCTCAGCCCGAGACTAGGAAAGCATGACTTCAAAGTAAGAGCCTTCGCAGACGATCTGATCTGCTTCGTAGAGGAACCGGTGAACAACCTGCAGGCGTGGCTAACTGACATAGAGGAGTTCGGCAAACTGGCGGGGCTGAAGATAAACAAGACCAAAACGAAGATCTTGACAAAGAATATGCCCAAAGCCCGGCAAGAGAGGCTGGAATGCCAGGCAGGCATCCAAGTCGTAAAATCCATCAAATACCTGGGGATCCATCTGACAGCCCAAAACTCCCAGTTGGTAAAAAAAACAACTACGAGACTCTATGGAAAAAGGTACAGGCAGATCTGGAAAGCTGGAGACAGGCAGGTCTCTCCTTCATGGGGAGGATAGCGGCGGTCAAAATGAACGTGCTCCCAAGACTGCTCTACCTGTTCCAGAACATCCCGGTCATACGAACAAACCGAGTATTCGACATATGGAAAAGAGACATCTTGAAATTCATATGGAATGGAAACAAAGCGAGGATCAAATACTCAACACTGATAGATAGCAAAGGAAGAGGAGGCTTGGGTCTTCCAGACATGAAGTTATACTTCGAGGCCTGCAGCCTGTCCTTCCTGACAGATTGGATGGACCTGAAAAGGGATGAGTTGTTGGCTCTGGAGGGCTTCGATCTACAATCTGGGTGGCACAACTTTCTATGGTATGCGAACACAAAAGAGGGGAGGTGCCTCAGGAGACACCCACTAAGAGCCGCCTTAATGAGAGTCTGGCAGAAGTATAAAAGGAGGTTCTACCGCTTCACCCCCCTCTGGGTCTCTCCACTGGAAGCGAGTCAGAAAAGACTATTGGGAGGGAGTGCGTGGCCCACCTATGCAGACCTCACCGTCAAAGTAGGGGGGAAAAGACGCCTGAAGCCACTGGACCAGATCAGGGTCAACTTCAATAAACTGACATGGCTCCACCTCCATCAAATTAAGGAGCGCTTCAAGCAGGATGAACTCGTGGGGTTCGAGGAAAAAGAAGACCTGTGGAAACCCCTGCTAAAGGTCCGTAAGAAGCAAATTACTAAATTATACTCCAGGCTGCTGGAGTGGTCCACCGAAACGGAAGTGGTGAAGGAATGCATGATAAAATGGGCCAACAACATTGGCCGGCCAAATCACGCTCCATGAATGGGAGAAAGTCTGGAGGAAAAGAATAAAATACACATATGCGATGGAGCTCAAGGAAAATTGGCACAAAATGTTTAACCGCTGGTACATGACGCCGCACAAACTAGGTCTCATGTACAGGGAAGCACAAAACAAATGCTGGAAGTGCGGCTCCCAGACGGGCACCTTCTACCATATGTGGTGGACCTGTCAACGTGCGGCGAACTTTTGGAAGAAGATCCACTCAGCGACGCAAAAGATTCTTGGTCTCTCTGTTGAGCTTAGACCGGAAGCATTCCTATTGGGCCTGACGACAGAGGAAGACCTACCAGAGGAGAACGCAGAAAGACTCTTCACATACCTATCAACGGCAGCGAGAATAGTGTATGCAAGAAAATGGAAGAACGCGGAGACCCCCACTACTGAGGATTGGTTGATCAAGATAGGGGAAATTATGGACATGGACAAACTCACTTTCCTCCTAAATGAAGCGGGCGGATACCCGCCCAAAAGAACCGACTGGTCTCCGGTCAAAGACTTTCTAAAAACCCGGAACAGCGCCTGACGAGTGAAACCCACTGGCCGCTTTGTCAGCCAAGAAAGACACAACATAGGCTCCGAGAAAACTGACAACAGGAAAGGGGACGCAATTACTTAGAAACTCATGGACGATAACGAAGAAGAAAGGACACTCACCAACTCCCCACCCCCCCACCAGAGACTGCCCACAGCCAACCCTCCCCCCCACCAGCGCACCCAGTTCTTTTCTCCCCCGCCCCCCCACCCCACATCCCCCAGTAACCCCTCCTCCCCTCCTATCCCTAGCTGCCCTCCACACCTACCCCAACCCCACAACCCCAATACTTGTTAAAACCCTAATAAAAACTATTTAACAAAAAAAAATAAGGGACAGGGCCTGAAAATAAGGGACACAAATTTTAGGGCCAAAATAAGGGACGTCCCTTAGAATAAGGGACATATGGGAACCCTAGTAGAAACAGATCCTCTACTGATTTCTAAAGCACAGCCCCATTGAATAGTCATGACTTTTATTGGTATCACTAACAGTCCACTTTCCATGTACTAATCAGGCTTGCTGCCTGAGATCAGACAAAACTGGGAGGTATTCACAACTTCTGTAAAAGAGTTGTCACTCCTGTACTTTGCCATCAGCCATATCCTCATAGTTGTATTGCACAAGCCTTTCCCTCGCCCCTTAGCTCGGCAATGTCCATTATGCTTGGCTACTGGTTGTTGTGTAATGAATTATGTTTTCAGTATGTTTACGATGTTGTATTTGTATTTTCACTGTGTTATATTTTAACTTTGTCTGAACGGCCTTGGTTCCGAGCCCCTTCGGAAAGATGGTAGCGGGATACAAAATATAGTTATTATTTGAAACGCAACAAAATTAGTACATAGCAAACAAGATCATTATGCTGGTTGTTGTATTGGATCACACGTTAGACACTTCCCAAATGTCTAGGACTATGTGTTGTATCGGCAAATAATGCGTGCAGATCCCAGTAGGGTGGCCTTTTGCAGCTGACAGATGGTAATTTTGTCAGCGCTGATTGTGTTTAAGTGCAGGCCAAGGTCTTTAGGCACTGCACCCAGTGTGCTGATCACCACTGGGACCACCTTGACTGGCTTGTGCCAGAGTCCTTGCAGTTTGATCTTTAAATCCTCGTATTGTGTCAGCTTTTCCAGTTGTTTCTCTTTAATCCTGCTGTCGCCTGAGATTGCAACATCAACATGGGGCTGCCCTTGAACACAGCTCGGAAATTTCAATTGGTCCAACAAGCGGCTGCCAAACTACTAACTGGTGCGAATTACAGGGAGCAGTCAACCCCCGTTTAAGGAGCTCCATTGGCTGCTGTTTATTTTCCAGTCCCAATTCAAGGTGCAGGTTCTTGCCTACAAAGCCCTGAACGATTTGGGACCCGCCTACCTGCGTGACCGCATTTCCATCTACGAACCCACGCGGTCTCTTTAATCTTCTGGAGAGGCCCTTCTCTCGCTCCCGCCTCCATTGCAAGTGCGACTTGTCGAGACGACTCAGAGGGCCTTTTCCGTGGTGGCCCCCCGGCTCCAGAATTCACTCCCCAGAGATATTAGGCAAGCCTCCACGCTGGCAGTCTTTAGGAGGAGCCTGAAAACTTGGCTGTTCCAGTGTGCCTTCAATGACTGAATGTATAATAATCTCTGACCAAACTCTGCAAAAATTCCCTCAGAAACACATTCTTTTTGTATTTGTGCAATTAAATCCTACCTCATCCTTGGATCCCCTGTTCTAATACATTACATTGCCCTCTCACCCAGTGTTTTAAAATTTAAATCTTTGTAACTGACCCTGCCCACTGTGATATTTTTAGAGTTTAATGTTCTTATTTTATATTGTTGTGCTGTTAATTTATATTGGTTTTTGTATCTTGTGTTATTTTTATTTTATATTTTTGTTGTGTTTTTGTGTTACATTGTTTTATTGTATTGCTGGGTGTGGCCTCATGTAAGCCGCCTTGAGTCCCCTTGGGGAGATGGTGGCGGGGTATAAATAAAGTATTAATATTATTATTATCATTGATCCATACTTGTTTTTTCAACACAACCGTGAGGTCAGGAGTATTGTGCTCCAAAACTCTGTCAGTCTGAATTCGGAAGTCCCAGAGTAGCTTGATGTGTAATTCCCCTTCGTTGTAGGCGTGTCTGGCGGGGACAGGAGACAGGGCGTTCTCAGTGGTGGCTCCTCGGCTATGGAATTCCCTCCCTGGGGATATTAGATTGGCCCCCTCCCTACTGATATTCCAAAAAAAAAAATTAAACACCTTTGAAAATGCAGGAAGAATGAACATGGAACAGATTGACAATGTCTTTGGAAAATGTGTTAATAGGAAGTTACTGGTGTCTTATGCTTTTAATGTTTTAACAGGGTTTTTATAATATGTGTTAAATGTTTTTAATTTTGTTTTAATTCTGTTTATGTTCATTGCGGCATCGAATCATGCCAGTGTAAGCCGCCTTGAGTTGCCTTCAGGCTGAGAAATGCGGCAAAGAAATGCAGTAAAGAAAGAAAGAAATAATTTTTCTGTAACTTTTTCAGGCTTGTGCTCCCACCGGTTCTTTGTTGCAGGCAGATGGTATTTGTGGCACAAGTTCCAACGGTATTTTGCCTCTGCTTGTGGTCTGTCTGTGCTATCTTCTCGCAGCAGCTGAGGATGTAATCTATTGTTTCATCTGCTTCCTTGCAGGGTTTACACTTGGGATCTGTCGTCGACTTTTCAATTCTGGCTTTGATGGCATTTGTTCTAATGGCTTGATCTTGGGCTGCCAGAACCAAGCCCTCCGTCTCCTTTTTCAGAGTTCTGTTTGTGAGCCACAGCTATGTTTTTTCTTTGTCTAATTTGCTCTCAATTTTTCCCAGGAACTGTCCATGGAAACCCTTATTTTGCCAGTTTTCTTCTTCTTCTTCTTCTTCTTCTATTATTATTATTATTATCATTATTTTCTTTGTAGTCAGAAAAAGGAAACTGAGAAGTGTGGAAGGGTTGGCAGCCTAGAAAACTGTTTTGGGGGACACACCAGGGATCCTCTTTTTTCCATCCCTGCATTAGACGTCTGATAGGTCCCGCCTACCTCTCCCTCCTTCCTCAGGGAATTACCTTTCAGAAATATGACAAGCACCCCCAATTTCCTCAGTGAAAGCAAAACAGGGAATATACAAGGAATATAAATGCCAGAAAAGAGGATCTGCCTTTGGAAGACAGAAGTTCAACAAGCCAAATTTGTGGTAAGACGCAGTGGTGGGTGGCTGTCTGTCTGTAACACTCTGCACAGTTAAATGGCATTAAGTTAAGAAACCAGGCAAGATGATGGAATGCAAACTCCCCCCACCCACCCCCGCCCTTAGCAATCAAAGAGAGAAATTACCTTTATCTGTGCATTACACCTACAAATTGATAGCATGAATTAGATTATTTCACCCCTTACCTCACTTCGACACTGAGTGCATTTGAAAAACTCCTGCAATTCTTTAGAGTTCCTCGCCTCTTTCTCCTCCTCCTTCTCCTTCAAAATGTCTAATTCAGCAAACAGGATACACAGTCAGTTAAATCAGTCATTGTCAACCGGTGTGACGCGGCACACCAGTGTGCCGTGGGGCATCATCAGCTGTGCCGTTGGAAAGCCTCTCCCCCTCCCCCTCTCCCCCCTCAGGAAGCCAGGTGGCCAAGGGCGCATATGCCGCCGCCGCCAGGATCATGCACAGGCCAACCGAGTGGCCGGGAGGGGGGAGCAGAGCCGGAGGCCAGGGAGGAGGCCATGCCTCTTTCCCCGAGCATGCCTCTCCCCCCCAACAGCAAGCGCGCATAGCTCCCTTTCCTCCTCCAAGACAGCTGCGTGTGCGGGCCCCCTCCTTGCGCCAGGCCTGGAGGCGCGAAAGCCTCCCCGAGCTTCCTTGCCAGCCGGCGAGAGCAAGAGAAGCAAGGAGCAGGGTCGCAGCAAGATGAAGAGAGTGGGGGAGGGGCGTGGCCAGAGGCGGCTCCAATCGCGGCTGCATGGACACAGAGCTATTAGTAAGCCGGTGAAGAGGGGCTTTTCTCCCATCCCTTTCTTCCTTCCCTCTTTCCTTCCTTCCCTACTTCCCATCTTTCTTCCCTTCCCTTCTTTCCCTCCCCTTCTTCTCTTCTTCCTCCCTCCCTACCTCCCTCCTTTCCCTTCCTTGCTTCCTAATCTCCTTTCTCCCCTCCTTCCTGCCTGCCTTGCCTTCCTTCCTTCCGTTCCCCCCTCCCTCCCTCTTTCCTTCCGTTCTTCCTTTTCCCCCTCCCTCTTTCCTTCCTTCCTTCCGTTCCCCCTCCCTCCCTCTTTCCTTTTTTTCCTTCCGTTCTTCCTTTCCCCCTCCCTCTTTCCTTCCTTCCTTCCGTTCTCCCCCTCCCTCCCTCCCTCCCTCTTTCCTTCCTTCCTTCCTTCCTTCCATCCATCCATCCCTTCTTCGTCTCCTCCTTACCTCCTGTCTCACCCCTTTCCTTTCTGGCAGGAGCGCACGAATGGAGCAGGGCTGGCTTCCCTCCCCTCCCTCCCTCCCTCCTTCATTATTGTTGTTTTTTATTTGCTGTTGCTTGTGGGGCTTCTGTGTGGGAAGTTTGCCCCAATTCTGTTGTTGGTGGGATTCAGAATGCTCTTTGATTGTAGGTGAACTATAAATCCCAGCAACTACAGCTCTCAAACGTCAAGGTCTATTTCCCCCAAACTCCATCTGTGTTCACATTTGGGCATACTGAGTATTCATGCCAAATTTGATCCAGATCCATCATTGTTAGAGTCCACAGTGCTGTCTGGATATAGGTGAACTACAATTCCCAATTCTGCTTTGAACTGGATTATCTGAATCCACACTGCCAGACAATCCACTTCAATGTAAAACATGGCTATTTAGGCAGGCATTCGGCCCATAGCCAACTGCCACTACCTGCTGTGGGTTCGCTGTTACCATGCCATTGCCAACTATTGCTATTGGCTGGCAATATGTTTTAATTTCGGGTGTTTTAATTGTTTTACTGTATTTTAATGTATTTTACTTGTTTTATTTGCACTAATTTTGTGAACCGCTCTGGGCGCCAGAGAGAGCGGTATATTAAGCCGAACTTAATAAATAAATAATAAATAATAATGTGGATTTTATGCAGCTGTGTGGACACAGGGCCCTTCCACACAGCCATATAACCCAGAATATCAAGGCAGGTCATCCACATTATCTGCTTTGAACTGGATTATCCCAATCCACACTGCCAGATAATCCACTTCAAAATCCCACATTTTCCACTTTAAAATTTCCCCCTCTAGAGCAGTGGTTCCCAACCTTTTTTTGGCCATGCCACACCTAAGCATCTCCAAAATCCTGACCTCCACCCCATGACATATAATTCTTATTTTTCAAAAAGTAAAGTTGCATTGTTTTCAGCTGATATTTTAATTGTAAGTGTTTTCTTTTGTTTTAATTGTCTTTGGGCTTGTCCCTTGTAAGCCACCCCAAGTCCTAATGGGGAGATGGTTGGCGAGGTATAAAAATAAAGGTTGTTGTTGTTATTATTATTAAGAGTATTATTACAACATTATTTAAAAGAATAAATTCAGGGGCTTATTATACTCACATTTAGTTGAATTCAGTCTTAAAATATATTATATGGCTCACTGATATAAATTTCCAAATATTTTGCTTTTATGGCTCTCTGAGTCAAAAAGGTTCCTGACACCTGGTATAGTGTTATTGCATTATCCTTACAACCTTTCTTATTGTCCTCTGTTGTTTGTTGTGAACCTTCCTGTTAAAGAAATATGTAATTTCTTTAAGCTTGTGGATAAATAGTATTTCTTGTTGTTTCCTTGTAAGTGTACTTGTGGAGATTGTCTGGTTTGCTTACTCTGGAACATGCAATGCTCCAATTCCATCATTGGTGGGATTCGGAATGCTCTTTGATTGTAGGCGAACCAGAAATCCCAGAAACTGCAACTCCCAAAAGTCAAGGTCTATTTCCCCCCAAACTCCATCTGTGTTCATATTTGGGCATATGGAATATTCATGCCAAGTTTGGTCCAAATCCATTATTATTTGAGTCCACAGTGCTCTCTGGATATAGGTGAACTACAAATCCCAAACTCAAAGTCAATGCCCACCAAAACCTTCTAGTGTTTTTTGTTGGTCATGGGAGTCCTGTGTGCCACCTTTGGTTTAGTTCCATCGTTGGTGGAGGACAGAATGCTCTTTGCGGGTGAACTACAACTCCCCAAATGACAAAATCAATTTTTTGACTGATGGTCCCTCCTTGGGGTGGTCTTAGTATGTTTTGTGGCCAAATTCGGCAGCAATTTGGCCAGTGGTTTTTGAGTCATGTTAATCCCACAAATGAACATTAGAGAGAGAGAGAGAGAGAGAGAGAGAGAGAGAGAGAGAGAGCACAACAGCGCAGGCAGAAAAGCAAACATCACAGGGAAGCATGTCTGTGTAGGAGGGTGAACATTAGGAAGAACTTCCTGAGTGTGAGAGTTGTTCAGCAGTGGAACTCTCTGCCGCAGAATGTGTTTCTGTCTGGCTGCTCTCTTTCCAGCCGGCTTCCCTGAGGACCGGATACGTTTTCCATGAGGAAAGGGTGACTGCAATAAAAACTAAACACAGAGAAAGTCTGACAGCTGTTGAGCAAGACCTCCGTGTGTGTCTTTCTACCATTCCTGCCAAGATATCCATGTTGTGTTCATCGAAACAGGCCCAGGTTTCACACTGAGTGTATAAATACTGTGTTAGAGTGTCATTTTGTGTCATTTTGGTTGGTGGTGTGCCCCAGGATTTTGTAAATGTGAAAAGTGTGCCTCGGCTCAAAAAAGGTTGAGAAACACTGTACTAGTAGCTCCCGAGCTATCTAATGAGCACCCCTGGTTTAGAGTTTTAGTGCGAGCCCTCAGACGGCTTAAGTTGAACAAGCTGCCCTCAGTGCGATAGTGTATATATATGCCGCCTTCTTCTTCGAGGTCTGCCGTAGCCCTTTGTGTTGGAATAATCAAACTACCACACATCATTTCCTACCTGACCACATGGTCAAGGGACTATAAAGGGAGATGTTTGCTCCTTTGTTCCTTCCTTCCTTTTTCCTGTTTCTTTCGCTCCTGGTGTGAACTTTGGAGGAGAGAGGCCTGTCTCCATTTTGAGGCCTCACCAATGTTTTTGTACCTGTATGATATCCACATCATGCAAGATACCTTTGTAAGTAAACCATATAACCTTTATCTCTGTGTCTGACTGTTTATTTGCATGTATACCTTTTAAAGAGAACAGGAGGGAGGCTGTGCATATTATTGGTCCATCTTTTATTAAGCCCTGGCATACTCCGTCTACCATTGCTCTATTTCCCATAAACTTCTGCTGCACGCTTAAAGGCATTAATAGGCCTTGCATCAACAGGTGTTTGTAACGAGTATCAGTTGTGCCACACACACGACCTTCGGTCAGGCCGTGTGCTGTATATCCCCATCACTTTGGAGCATCATGCTGAAGAAGATTGTAAATAGGGTTGGTGGAAGAACACAACTTTGTTTCACTCCATTAGTTATTAGAAAGGGCTCAGAGAGAGCATCGCCATATCTGACTTGACTGTGCTTTTTCAGCATGCGAGCTACTTATGATAAAACCAAGTCAGAAAGATCTACCTGAGAGAGAAGCGGGGCGGAGCCGGGGAGGGGGCGGGGCCTGGCACGGCCTGGCTCCGCCCCCTCCCCGCTCTGGCTACAGCGCTGCCACACCTTCTGCAGGCTAGAGAAGGTTATACCAAGCCAGTAGTGGCATAGCTAGCCACTACTGGCTTGGCATACCCTTCTCAAGGCTGAAGACGCTGTGGTAATGCTGTAGCCGGGGGAGGGGGCGGGGCCTGGCGCGGCATGGCTCCGCCCCCTCAGAAGCGCCCTATCCAGCTGGGATCGACCTCCTAAGGTCCCGGGATTGACCAGTTGATCGCGAGCCACCTAATGAGCACCCCTGTCCTAGACGTTCCAGGATCTGCCACAGACCTTTTCTGTCTTCAAAGGGAGCCCCACATAGAGGGCATTGCAGTAATCTATACGGGATGTAACCAGAGTGTGGACTACCATGGCCAAGTCAGACTTCCCAAGGTACGGGCGCAGCTGGTGCACAAGTTTTAACTGTGCGAATGCTCCCCTGGTCACTGCCAAAACTTGGGGTCCCAGACTCAGCGATGAGTCCAGGATGACACCCAGACTGCGAACCTGCATCTTCAGGAGGAGTGTAACCCCGTTCAACACAGGCTGTAACCCTATGCCCTGTTTGCCCTTCGATTGACCAGGAGTACCTTTGTCTTGTCTGGATTCAATTTCAATTTGTTCGCCCCCATCCAGTCCGACACAGCGGCCAAGCACCAGTTCAGGACCTGAACAGCCTCCTTAGTAGTAGGTGGGAAGGAGAGACAGATTTGGATGTCATCTGCGTACAGGTGACACCACACCCTGAAACTCCAGATGACCTCCCCCAGCGGCTTCATATAGATGTTAAACAACATGGGAGACAATATTGAACCCTGAGGAACCCTGCAATGAGGGGTTGAACAGGTGTCTCCCAACAACACCATCTGGGAATGGCCCTCAAGGAAGGACCGGAGCCAATTCAAAACAGTACCTCCAAGGCCCATTCCCGCGATGTGTCCCAGAAGGATACCATGGTCAACGGTATCGGAGGCCGCTGAGAGGTTCCCCTGTCCAGCTCCCGGCGAGTTGAGGTTGCTGGGATTTATAGTTAGCTTACAATCAAAGAGTATTCTGAACTCTTTCACCAACAATATAATTACTCTTTCACCAACAATAGAATGAATTTGGCATGAATTCTCAATACAGCCAAATGTGAAGACTGGTGGAGTTTGGGGAAATAGCCTTGACATTTGTAGTTGCTGGGATTTATAGTGAACTTACAATCAAAGAGCACTCTGAACCCAGCCCACAATGGATCTGCACCAAACTTTGCACACGACCTACATGGCCAACATTGAATACTGGTGGTATTGGTGGGCTGTTTTTGAATTCTGTGAGTTTTAGTTCACCAACACTTGCTTCCTTGGGGGCCTTTGAGTACCATTATGAGCTGCTCCACTGGGATGTCTGCTCCACCCTTGCCGGGCCTTCCCATCATGGCACCTCCTGGACCTCCACCTCCTGGAGCAGCACAAGGCTCCTTGCAGTCCTCTGGGCTTCTGAAGGCCTCTGGGCAGCCCTCCAGCAAACACTGGAACATGCTGTGCTGCTGGGCCTGGAGCTGGAAGAGGGCCGCCCCATGCTGCTCCAGGAGGTCCATGTCCACAAGGAGAATGCATGAAAAAGGAATGAAGCCATCCAGACCTGCCTGGGCTGATCTGTCAGAAAGTGTGCTGTAGTAAACTGTCCATACCGGTGCAGAGATCCTGGAGACAAGGAATGAACGAGCATGCGGGCTCATAACATTGTGTACACAGGGCAGGTAGACAGGTGTTCCCCCAGGATGAATACAAAGGAAGCCACAGACACCTGCAGAATGCAGATTTCTAACAGTAAGTTTCCTGTGGTGAAGTTGCCCGAACTGGACAAAAGATGTTGGAGGAGGAGGAACGACAAACTGTTAAAGGGGGGACACAAAGCACCCCTTCCATCAAAGAATCATACAATATATCTGAAGCAGCTCAGTAGAATTTTCCAGGAGTCCTGGCCCTATTTCCCACCTGCCCTTTTCCCTAGTCAGGTGTTTCTCTGGGTTCTTCTTTCTCCTTAGCTGAAATATTTCAATGCCCCCCTCCCTCCCTCTCCCTCCCTCCCTCTCTCCCTCCCTCTCTCCCTTTCCCCTTCTGTCTCTCTATTCTTCCATCCTTCCTTCTTTCCCTGCTCTTTCCTTCCTTTCCCTTTCTTTCTTTCTTTTTTCTTTCTTTCTTCCTTCTTTCCTTCCTCTTTCCTTCCTTCCCTCTTTTTCTTTCCCTCCTTCCTTCTTTTCCCTTCCTTCCTTCTTTCCTTCCTCTTTCTTTTCCTCATTCCTTTTTTCACTTATCTTATCTTTCCTTCATTCCTTCCCCTCCCCTTCCTCCCTCCCTCCTTCCCTTCCTCCCTTCCTTCTTCCCCTCCTTTCCATCCCTTCCCTCCCTTCCTCTCCCTTCCCTTCTTTTTCCTCTCTCCTTCACTTCCATTCCCTTCCCCTTCCTTCCTTCCTTCCTTCTTTCCTTCCTCTTTTCTTCCTTCCTTCCCTCCTTTTTCTTTCCCCCTTCCTTTCTTCCTTCTTCTTGCCTTCCTCTCTTCTCCGTCTTGCCTTCCTCTCATCCTTCCTTCTTTCCCTCCTCTTTCTTTTACTCGTTCCTTCTTTCCCTTATCTTATCTTTCCTTCCCCTCCCCTCCCTCCCCTCCTCCCCTTTCTTCCTTCCTCCTTCCCCTTCCCTTCCTTTCCCCCTCCTTTCCATCCCTTCCCTCCCCTCCTCTCCCTTCCCTTCTTTTTCCTCTCTCCTTCACTTCCATTCCCCTCCCCTTCCTTCCTTCTTTCCTTCCGCTTTTCTTCCTTCCTTCCCTCCTTTTTCTTTCCCTCCTTCTTTTCCTTCTTCTTGCCTTCCTCTCTTCTCCTTCTTTCTTTTCCCTTCCTTCATTCTTTCCTTCCTCTTTCTTTTCCTCATTCCTTCTTTCCCTTGTCTTTCCTTCCCCTCCTTCCCCCTGCCCTCCCCTTCCTTCCTTCTTTCCTCCTTCCCTTCCCCTCCCTTCCTTCCTCTTTTCTTCCTTCCCCTTCTTTCCCTCCCTTCTTTCCTCCTTTTCCCTCCTTCCTTCCCTCCCTCCTTTTTCTTTCCCTCCTTCCTTTCTTCCTTCTTCTTGTCTTCCTCTCTTCTCCTTACTTCTTTTCTCTTCCTTCTCTTCCTCCTTTCTTTTCCTCATTCCTTCTTTCCCTTATACTTCCTTCCTCTCTTTCTCCCCTTTCCTTCTGTTCCCTTCCCCTCCCTTTCCTTCCCCTTTTCTTTCTTCCCCCTTCTCTCCCTCCTCTATTCTTCCATCCTTCCTTCTTTCTCCTTTCTTCCCTTCTTTCCCTTCCTTCCTTCCTTCCCCTTTTCTTCCTTCCCCCTTCTTCCCCTCCTCTATTTTTCCATCCTTCCTTCTTTCCCTCCTCTTTCTTTCTTTCTTTCTTTCCCTCCCTTTCTTCCTTCATTCATTCCTTCTCTCCTTTCCTTTCCTTCCTTCCTTCTTGCCTTCTTCTCTTCTCCTTCCTTCTTTTCCCTCCCTCCCTCCTCTTCCTCCCTTTCTTCTCTTTTTCCTTCCTCCTTTCCTTCTGGGGGATGTTTAGTCAGGAGAAGAGAAGGTAGAGAGGGAACACGAGAACCATGTTTCAAGATTTAAAAGGAGGGGGGAACTGACTTTCTGCTGCTCTAGAGACCAGGGCACAAGGGAGCAATGATTTCAAATGGCAGGGAAAGAGATTCAACTGAAAAGATTAAGAAGAACTTCCTGGAGAGTGGCATAGGCTGCCTGGGAATGTGGTGGAGTCTCCATCTCTGGAGGCTTTTCTGCAGAGGCTGTCTATTGGGAGTGATTGATTGTGACTCTTTGCTGACATGGGATTGGACTGGATGGCCCTTGGGGGTCTCTTACAACTTTAGGATCCTAGGATTCTATATCAGAAATAGGCAATACATGAGGTCTAATTAATACACTTTTTCTCTCCCATCCACCATCTCATCCTGACCAAGACCAACTCTTTTGGGATCCAAACATTTCTCATCATTCCTTCACTTTCTGCCTCCGAAAGAGAAGAGGAAGGGAAGGGCAGGGAGGGGGCTTTGGGAGAACCCCCTCCCTCCTGGACCGCTCACCCTGCTCTGGCCCACCATACACCCCCCCCCAAGTTAGAAAGTTTGTCCATGCCTACTATATATGTATTATACATATTATTTATGCCAAGGCGAGCCACTGAGGTCTTCACTTTCAGCTTCCCCACAAAGAACAGGAGAGGCTGGGCTGATCCCCCTGGCCATTCCTGGCAAGGTGATAGTCAAAGTCCATTGTATTCACATGTAGATTGATAGACAGTTCCATGTCTGATCTGATAAAGTTAGCTGATGTTTGTTCAGCCAAGTGTGCCAAGAGGAAGGTGCGTCAAGTCAACCCAGATCGGGACCGCCTTCCACCTGGAAACCAATGTCCTCACTGTGAAAGAACACGCAGACCAAGAATAGGTTCAACAGTCACCTACATATCCACTGCCAAGACAGTGCACTTGGAAGGCCATCATACTAGAACAACGAGAGATTGCCTAAGTAAGTAAGTAAGTAAGTAAGTAAGTAAAGTATTACTTGGGCTGAGAGATTGCCGACTGTATAAACAAATGCTCAAAAATGTACATTTACAGACTCTGATTAAAAGGGATCATGACCTTTTGTTCCTGGGACCCCTCACCTTTGTTTTTCCAAGACATTCATGGGAACTGGACACTTAAGCCACTCAAAGACTCATTAACATTTTCGAAATATGGACAACGATCTTCCGGAGCCCGTCCCTTCTCGACGGGATGCCTCTCACAGCTGATTGGCCCTCCCGGACCAATCTGCTGTCACCTCACCTGAAGGCAGCAATGTTATTAGAGCACCAGCCAATCAGGGCATAGATCCAAACCCTGCCTCTCTTTTGGCCAATCAGGGGAGGCAGTGGGAGGTTTGAATAGCTGTCAAATGTATAAAGTCTCGTGTCTCTGTATTCATGTTATGCTATACAGTACCTTTGAAAGCTTTTACTTGTATACGTCCTTTCTAATCAGATCGAGGTTTGTCTTCACCCTAGTGAGTGACTTCTCTGTACTGATCTATTTCAGTCTAGCCTAAATGATCTCCGGGCACGAATCCTCTTATTTCTGGTCCTGACTCTTAATTAGACTACAATACTGTTGAACTCCCAGATTTCACTGGAGAGGGAAAGGAAATCACAATTGTTTTCTGTGGCAAACCTCTTCTGAATAAATCTTGTGAAGGAAACTCCATGATAGGTTCCCCTTGGACATCATAGGTTGGAAAGGAATTGAAGGCACGCGACAACAAAGCAGGGAGCAAGGGAAAGTATAAGTGATGAGTCACACAGTCCAGAAATTTTCAGAGGAATAGCCATGTCAAGTCTCTGAGATCTTTTGTCCTTCCCCCCCCCCCCCCGATAAGCAATCCTTGCTACAGTTACCATATATAGAAAGAGTATCAGATTTTTTTGGTTGTCTTGAATTTGCAAGTACCAGCAAAAAGGCTTCTAGCCTTTTGGTACTTTAATTTTTAAAATGTTTTCAATGTTCTTCTGTTCTTCATAATCCTTTTTTGGGGCATTAGTACATGTTACCACATATGACAAAAAATTCCTTCTTTTAGATGACATTTACAACATTTTAAAAAATGGTTCCATCTTTGCTAATCTTGTCATGTACCATCTATACATCATCTTGTGAATGTAATCTTTGTTTTACACATCTGATTCCATTTGTCTAGTTCAGTGGTTCCACACCTTTTTTTTTAAAACCAAGGCCCACTTTGACAAGGGACCACTTGACCAGGGCCCACTTTGACCAGGACCCACTCTCCAACATTATTACCAAAAGGAGTGGAGCTAGTCAGCTCTACAGAAAGGAGCGGAAATAAAATAAAATAAAAATAAATAAAGAGGAAGGAGATTTTCGTTCTCGCGGATCATTGCTGGGCCGTGGCCCACAGGTTGAGAACCACTGGTCTAGGTGGATATTATGGCCCACATTCTTTTACCATTGAATCATACAGTATTTGATTAGATGTACTTCTGTGCCTAATTTTAATAATATTTTTAAATAATAATTTTATTAATTTTTCCAGAATTTATAAAAAGACAAAAGACAATTGGAAAAAAAACCCAACAACACCAAAAGCCCCCCTCCCCTCCCTTCCTCCCCCCAAGCCTCTTGTAAACATAAAAACACAACTACAAACAACCAACATATTGGCTTCCATTCCCCTAAGTGCGCCATATAACTAATGTATATCACCTATATAGGTTTATAAACAAACAAAAAAATCCTATTTGGACTTTAATTCTTGAAACGCTTGTAATTTTACAGCTAGTCCAGATCAATCACCCAGATTATCTTTAAGTTCTTTAAATTTGTTTTTCCTAGGACTGGAAAAAAATCATTACCTTTACAATCAACGCCTATCTTTTTATACATTTGGTATCTTTTTTGTAGTTGTCCATATTGGAACCATGAAAATTGTATGTCCTCTTGTAGTTGACTTGGTTTTTTTAGATGAGCTAT
Organism: Anolis apletophallus; assembly: GCA_030556195.1. Lineage (NCBI taxonomy): Eukaryota > Metazoa > Chordata > Lepidosauria > Squamata > Anolidae > Anolis > Anolis apletophallus. The sequence continues at coordinate 136,768,419 of JARBWK010000008.1, read as the reverse complement.
ATTTTGTTGTCCAATTAATACCTGTTTATAGGTGGGCTGTTGGTCTCCCCCAACTCTGTCCAATAGAATGCTTCTCTGGTAGATGTCCACAAAGGTATTTTTTAAGAAAAACCTTGATTTGTATTTTTTCAATAATCTGGATAGTGTATTTCTTTAACATATGGCTCTTAAAATTAGAGTTGGTTAATGTTTTTTCATAATATCCATGTTGTCCATATCTTAATTCATGTCCTTCTAATGTCAGTCATCTTTTATTATCTAGAGTTCTCCATTCTTTCATCCAAACTAGAGCTTCAGCTTCATAGTATAGCTTGAAGTTTGGTAGAGCCATTACCCACACTGTCTTTGGCATCTTGCAATGATTTCATCTTAATTCTTTGTTTTTTGCTTTTCCAAATGAATTGGCTAATATCTTTGTTCCATTGTGTTAGGACTCATTTAATACTGGTATTCTCTGGAAAAGAAATCATTTTAGAGAGAACATTCATTTTGATTGCAGATACTCTTTCCAGCAAATAAAGTTCTAGCTGGGACCATCATTTAAAATATTTTTGTATTCCATTCCATGATTTCTCATAGTTGCTTTTTTATATAGCTCCAGATTTTTCATAGTCATGTAGATTCCCAGAGACTTTACTTTGTTGACAATCTCTATACTTGTCTTTTCCTTCATGATTCTCTGATTCTCTGCTGGAGATTCTTCATCATTATTTTTGCTTTCTGCTTGTTAATTGTAAGCCCAGACATTTTCAGTTATTATCTCTATGGGCTCTTCTGAGATCTTGATACGACTCTGTATTGCATCCAGAAATATGAGTTTATAGCCCTGAAAGCTCATGCAAAAATAAAAACCAATTAGTTTTGACTCTGCAGGGAACTGACACATTTATTTTCTTTCTTTCTTTCTTTCTTTCTTTCTTTCTCTCTTTCTTTCTTTCTTTCTTTCTTTCCCTCCCTCCCTCCCTCCCTCCCTCCCTCCCTCCCTCCCTCCCTCCCTCCCTCCCTCCCTCCCTCCCTCCCTCCCTCCTTTTTATGGTCTGGAAATGAGGGGTTTGCATTAGAATTAACCACTAGGTGCCTCTCTTGGATAGCTTTAAATAAATTGCCCACAGTTTCTAGCCAATGTATGAAATGGTATTGGACCAGGACCAGGGTTAGAATCTTTGCTCAACTACAGAACCCCACTGGATGACCTTGGGAGTGTCTCACGCCCTCAGCCTCAGACAAACCATATCTGAATCAGTCTTTCTTTACATTCACTTTCAAGTCTTCATGAAACAGAAAGAACTTGCAGCCACTCTATTGGCAAAGTTGCACCCTAACCAAATACAACTTTGCCTGCTAGTTTTCTTTGTGTATTTACATTTTATATTATTATTTTGCAAGATGTGGATGAGCACACACTTATATGAATCCACATTTGTATTCTGAAGTTGTATATTCAAGGTATATATGTTCATCCTATCATCTGCTATAATTCAGTCTTATCCCATGGATCACGCACTTGATATATCTGTCACAAGTAATGGAATATGCAGATTTGATAAATGTGGCCTTGATATGATATGTGTGGGTATGAATGGAGCTGAATGAGAGAAATTTATTTATTTATTTCCTATATTTATACCCTGCCCTTCTCCCCCCGAAGGGAGAAATGAATGAAAGTTAATAATTTTGGAAACACCAGTCTGAATATTAAAGCCTGCAATGACTACACCTGCTTGCTGGACTGTAATTAAAAGTTGCTAATGAGAGCTGAAATGGTAAACTGTGATAGCATTTGTGACAGTGAATGTTTACAGTGTTAAGAAGGAAGTCAACACAAGCCTTGTGTTTACTAACACCAATCAAGAAGAATCAATATCTGGCCAGGCAACTGAAATGGAGCCAGGACGGAAGATGTCTATCATTCATTTCAACAGGACAGTTATTTACTACGTCAGAAGAAATATTCCTATAAAAGATTCAATCTAATAATTCTCAAATTGCAACAGACAGTGGAGCTGTTCACCCACTATGCTCTGCTCCATGGGAAGGAGAAAGATAGTATATGTATGGAGAGTGGCAGATTTGCACGGGAGCAGACTGGTCACTTTGGCATCTTTTTCTCAAGGTAAGAGAAAAGAGTGCACTTTTGGAGTCTTAGGTTTTGTGCAGGGAGTCATGTTCTGCTGTATTGAAAACTGGGAGCTTGTCCTTGGCATTGTGAATAGGGAAAGTAATTTTGGCGTTTTGAAGTTTTGGCATTATGGAAGTTTTGGAACTATGCGTTGCCAAGCTGCAGGGAAGCAGGGTCTGGCCTAAAACGTGCTTCTCCAAGGAAGGAGAAAAAGATATGGTAATATTTGGATGGATGAGGATGGATGCATGTACATGTGGTGTGAATGCTGAATAAAAATGTAATTCTCCTTTGTTCGTTAGCCAATGTAATTGTGGAATCCAATGTAGTTACATAGAAACTGTATATCTGTATGTCCAATGCAGTTCTTTGTCTAAATGGGTTTTCTGTAAAAGTTCTGATTTAACCTCTCACACTGGAAATTGCAATAAAAAGAACCTATGCTTTAAAGTTATTGAAAAGTTATTCACAACAAATTGGCAATGAGGATAGGATATTCTTTTCCAGTGTGGGAAAGTTATTCATAACAATATCACCCCCCAAATCATCTCCCATCCCACACACCATACACCAACTCAGTTTGCTCTACCTATTCCCCAAAATCCTTAAATGCCAGATATAATTATGAGCTATCAGTCATTCTGTGATATCCTTTGCTGGGAAACGGGACACTTAGCCAGTTAGGATGAGATTGTGGACAGGAGTGGAAAAAGTGTATTCATTAGACCCCATACTGCCTTCTCCTGAGATATAATCCTAGAATCCTAGAGCTGGAAGAGATCCCCAAGGACCATCCAGTCTAACCCCCTGCCATGAAGGAAGGCACAATCAAAGCATTCCCAATAGGCAGCCTCTGCAGAAAAGTCTCCAGAGAAGGAGACTCCACCACACTCCAAGGCAGCCTACGCCACTCTCCAACATTGCTCCCTTGGTCTCTAGAGAAGCAGAAAGTCAGTTTTCCCCTTCACTCCTCAATGGGACAACCTTTAAAATCTTGAAACATGGTTCTCATGTTCCCTCTCTACCTTCTCTTCTCCCAGCTAAACATCCTCCAGGAGGAAAGGAGAAAGGAAAAACAGCAGGAAGGAAGGAAGAAAAGGAAGTAGAGATGGATGGATGGACGGAAGGAAGGGTTGAAGGGAATAGAGAGTGGGTAGGAAGGAGGGAGGAAAGACAAAAGGGAAGGAAGGAAGGAAGGAAGGAAAGAAAAAGGAGAGGGAACGAGGGAGGAAAGAGGGAAGAATGAAATGGTAGAAGGGAAGGAAGGAGGAAGGAGAAGGAGGGAAGGAGAAAGGAAAGAGAGAAGGATAGGATGGTGAGAGAGAGGAGGGCCTGAGAAAAGAGCCCAAGGGACCGTATCAAGCCCTCGGGCCTGGGTTTGCCCATACCTGGTCTAAATTCTCAGATACGTTAGATGACAAGACTATATTGGTTGCCCCAACCCATGAGGAATATGAGTGCTTTACTGAAACAGTAATTATTATTATCCTCTTTGTTTTCTCCTTGTGGCATATTAGGCCAGTGTTTCTCAATCTTCCTACTGCCACGAACCCATAATACAGTTCCTCATGTTGTGGTGACCCTCGAATGTAAAATTATTTTTGTTGCTACTTCATAACTGTCATTTTGCTACTGTTATGAATTGTAATGGAAATATCTGATATGCAGGATGTATTTTCATTCACTGGACAAAACTTGGCACAAAAACCCAATACACTCAAATTTGAATACTGATGGGGTTGGGGTTGATGTTGTCATTTGGGAGTTGTAGTTGCTGGGATTTATAGTTCACCTACAATCAAATAGCATTCTGAACTCCACTGGAATTGAACCAAACTTGGCACACAGAACTCCCATGACCAACAGAAAATACTGGAAGGGCCTTGACTTTGAGTTTTGGAGATGTTGTTGACCTTCAGCCAGAGAGTACCATGGACTCAAACAATGATCTGGACCAAACTTGGCACGAATACTCAATATTATTTATTTATTTATTTATTAACTTCGATTTAGTATACCGCTCACTCCGGAACTCAGAGCGGTTTACAAAGAAGCAAAACATTAAGAGCACAACCCTCAGCAAAGGCTGGGGCGGATAAAAATCTGGGGGAACCATAGGCGGCAAGCGGGCAATATGGTTGAATTAAGAGCCGAACGCCTTCCTAAAAAGCCAAGTCTTCAAGGCCTTGCGAAAGGGCAGGAGAGCGCGGATGGCGCGGATCTCCTCCAGGAGGCCATTCCAGAGACTTGGGGCAGCTACAGAGAATGCCCTCCGCCGTGTAGTGGCTAGTCGGCAGGTTCCAGGGGAGGCACCACAAGGAGGTTGAGCTCCTCGGAGCGTAGTGATCTCGCAGGCATATAGGGGGTAAAGTCGCTCCATCAAGTACACTGGCCCCAAACCATAGATGGCCTTGAAAGTGAGGACTAACACCTTGAAGAGGACCCGAATTCAATCGGAAGCCAGTGCAGCTCGCGCAAGTGGAGTCGCTCGGTCAGATCTTGCAGCACCCAGGAGGAGGCGAGCTGCGGCGTGCTGCACCAGCTTAAGCTTCCCGGATCATCGACCAGGAAGGCCAATGTAGAGCGCATTACAGTAATCAAGCCTCGAGATGACCGTGGCTTGGATCACCGTGGCCAGGTCACGTTGGGAGAGGTAGGGAGCCAGGCGTTTAGCCAACCGGAGATGGAAGAATGCTGTCCTGCAGGTGCAGCCGATCTGCTCCTCCATGGACAGGTGGGCATCCAGCCGGACCCCTAGACTTTTTACCGATGGCTGAGGGCAGCGGGCCACACCATCGAAAGTTGGCAACTGGGTCGCTACCCCCGGGCGGCCCAGCCACAAGATCTCCGTCTTCGCCGGGTTCACCTTCAACTTACTGGCTCGCAGCCATCCAGTGACGGCTTCAAGGCAAAGATGGAAATTATCGGGTACAGAGACTGCCCAGGGTCCAACCTCAGACTGAGCTGTGTATCATCATCGTACGGATGACACTCCAACCCAAAACTCCGTACCAGTTGGGCGAGTTGTCGCATATAGATGTTAAATAACAGCGGTGAGAGGTTAGCCCCTGAGGCACCCCGCAGTTCAGCGGGGAGCCTCCGGAGACCACCCCCACTTCACACGTTGTTGGCGGCGTTGGAGGAAGGAGGACAGCCAGTTGAGGGCTGTCCCCCTCACCCCCGCCACCGCCAGGCGGTGTATCAAAAGTTGGTAATCAACGGTATCAAACGCTGCCGTGAGATCCTTGCTCAAATGTGAGTGTTTGGGGAAAATAGACCTTGACATTTGGGAGTTGCAGTTGCTGGGATGTATAATTCACCTACAATCAACAAACTTTTTGAAACCTACCAATGATAGAATTGGGCCAAACTTACCACACAGAAACCCCATGCTTTGAAGGGACTCGCTGGCACGAGCCTCTTTCCAGCTTCACACACTCTCCCTCAGCCATACATGCGCACCATGCTGCAATGCTCCGAGTACGTCTGCTCTCTCCTGCCCACTTGGAGTCTCAGAAACAGCCCTCCCCTTGGCTGGTGGATTTGCCATTTTGCCCACATCTATGGCAGGCATCCTCAGAGGTTGAGGGGTCTGTTGGAAACTAGGCAAGTAGGTTTATATATCTGTGGAATAATGTCCAGGGTGGGAGAAAGAACTCTTGTCTGCTTGAGGTGTGAATGTTGCAATTGGCCACTTTGATTACCATTGAATGGCCTTTCAGTTTCAAAGCTTGGCTGCTTCCTGCCTAAGGAAATCCTTTGTTGGGAGGTGTTACCTGGCCCTGATTGATTCTTGTCTGAAATTCCTGTTTACTGAGTGCTGTTGTTTATTTAGAGTTTTTGAATACTGGTTGCCAGATTTTATTCATTTTCATTGTTTCCTTCTTTCTGTTGAAATTGTCCACATGCTTGTGGATTTCAGTGGCTTCTCTGTGTAGTCTGACATGGTGGTTGTTGGAATGGTCCAGCATTTATGTGTTCTCAAATAATCTGCTGTATCCAGGTTGGTTTATCAAGTGCTTTGCTATGGCTGATCTGGACACAGCATATTATTTGAAAACACAGAAATGCTGGACCACTCTGACGACATGGCCATACAGCCCGGAAAACTCACAGCAACTCAGTGATTCTGGCCATGAAAGCCTTCGACAATTATTGTAATAGATTTACTATTTGTCCACAATCTTAGTTGGTCATTTGGTGGTTTGAATTCACACATGTAGCAAATTAATGGTTTCAATGCATTACTAAATATTTTTCTTTTCTCATGTTGCCAATTCTAATTTATACATTAACTTTTCAGATTAGCATAATAGTAATAATAACCTTTAGCCCATATCTTGTTTACCCAATTCTTAATTGATATAATCTCTAGCTTTTCCAGGTTGATGTTGTACGAAAACATCATTTCCACTCATTATTTACAAGCCACGAACAGATACTTAAACCCTCATGCAAGAATTTCCTTGAATCTTTGCATATCCTTCTTCATCCACTCTCCAGTCATCAGCATCATCATTTGTATCCCGTCCCATCTCCCGTGAGGAATCGGGATGGCTTGCAACATGGAGGCAACCATTCAATGCCAAGAATACAAAAACAGATACATTAATATAAAACAATTAAATGAAACAATAAAAACCAATAAAACACATTCAGGTAAACAAATTCACAAAATGTAAAAGCGGAGTCGATAAATTTAAAATGCACATCCGGATTATATTAAAAAAAACTTATCCATTAAACAATTCATTATGTGGGAAGCCAGATGTTTGAGCATACTGTTCTTCAAAGGCCTGGGAACATAAGTGGGTTTTAAATGAATTCCTAAAAGAGAGATTCCACCTGAAGCACTTCCTAATGGTGAGAGCTATTCACCAGTGGAACTCTGCCCCAGAATGTGGTGGAGGCTCCTTAAACAGAGGCTGGATGGCCATCTGTCGGGGATGCTTTGAATACGATTCCCACTTATTGGCAGGGGGTTGGACTGGATGGCCCACCAGGTCTCTTCCAATTCTATGATTCTAGGGGTGTGGCTGCCATTCTAATCTGTTTCAGTAGAGAGTTCCAGAGGCATTGGGCGATTACAAAAAGCCCCTCTCTCTTGTCCTCGCCAGCCGTGTTTGAGACCGAGGGGGAAGTGGGAAGAGGGCCTCACCAGATGAATGTAGTGACTGAGCAGGTTTGCGTGAGGAGAGATGGGAGGTTAGGTAGTCTGGACCCGAACCATTTAGGGCTTTAAAGGTAACGACCAGCACTTTTTATTTAACCTGGAAGCAGATAGACAGCCAGTGGAGCTGTTGCAACATGGGGGTGGTTCTCTACATGTTTGAAGACCCGGTTAATAACCTGGCAGCTGATCTCTGAACCAGTTGATGCTTCCGAACTATCTTCAAAGATAGCGTCATGTAGAGTGCATTGCAGTAGCCCAGTTGAGAAATAACTAGGGCGTGTACTACCGTGGCCAGATCTGGTGTCTCAAGATACAGGTGCAGCTGGTGCACAAGTTTTAATTGGGCAAAGGCACTCCTGGTGACCACTGGCACCTGAGGCTCCAGGGTCAGCAATGAATCCAGGATCACCCCCAGGCTGTGAACCTGTGTCTTCATGGGGAGTATAACCCTATCCAGCACAGGTTGTATCCCCATACCCTGATCTACCCTGTCTTGTCAGGATTTGATTTCCATCTATTTGCCCTCATCCAGTCCATTACAGCCGATAGGCACCAGTTCAGGTCCAGAATGGCATCTTAAAAACTTGGCATTATACTAAATGTCATTTGACCAGTAGCTGGCCACTTGGAGTGCCTCTGGTGTTGCTGTAAGACGGTCCTTCACTGTGCATTTGGCAGGGCTCAGACTGCATTGCAGTAAGTGGTCTGTGGTTTCCTCTTCTTCGATGTTTTCTCCAGAACATTCCACTGACCCTAGATAAACAATTCGTAGTCCACATAATGTTTTCATTAACTGTCTTATCAGGTCACAGTTATTTACACAATGGTTCTGTCCTGGTCAGTGTGGCTTTTGCAAATATCATATTCCACATATTTTACCCTCTCTTTTAGGTCACGTTAAGCCGTTGTTATTATTGTGTGCACTCAAGTAGTTTTCAAATTATGGGGACCCTACAGAAACTCTATCACAATATTTTGTTTGCAAGATTTGTGCAAAAAGTTTGGTTTGGTTTTTTCTGAGCCTGTCAGAGTCTGATTTGTCCAGGGCCATCCAGTAGGTTTCCATGGTTAAAATGGGATATGAACTCTGGTCTCCAAAGTCATAGACCAACACCAAAACTGTCAGCGTTTAGCATAAGTAGCCCGCATAATGACTTGTAACTCTTAAGTGTGATAAAGTAACTCAAAAGAAAACGCATAAGTCTTTCGCTTTAATGATGTTTAATGATTTGTTGTTATTTTATTGTTCTAACTGTTTTTATATGTTTTATGATGTCTGGCATTGAATTTTGCTATTGTTCACCGCATTGAGTCACCTGTGGGCTGAGAAATTGCAGTATAGAATAGAAATAAAGTAAATAAACAAAGTAAATTTAAGTAGAAAAGAAAATGAAGTTGTATTCACAGCATAAATAAAACAAAACAGAAGAATTGTTCTCACCAAAATGTAACATAAACAACATCTTCGGCGAGTTTTCTTCATTCAACGGCGATAAGCAGACTTGTAACAAAAACAATATACAATCTCTCTTACTCAGTAGTCCGTAGAGTGACCTTGTCTTCTGTCGACAATCTTTATCTTCAGGACGCTGCTGCGGCACCAACCAAAGGCTTTTTCAGCTCAGATCGAGCCCCAAACGAAGCATAGAATGCAATGCTCAAAGTACAAACACACAGTGGCTTACTATATACAGTACATGAGATAACAATACTCTCAATTAACAGTGTCAGCTGTAACAGAAACAGCCCTGATCCTTTCCAAAACTTAGGAAAAGTACGTTGCAAACTCTTAGTAGCAACAAAAACCACTTCATCATGTTGGCAAAAGAGAAGCTATCCCCTCCCCCCAATATATTCAAGTTCATCAAAGCATTGAAACCACACAGTAACCCCCCCCCCCCCAAATAAATTCACACAACTGGTTTTATGGGGAATAGTGCCTTGTCTGCCTTGTGGTTTCATCGCTTTTCAGGGTCATCAAGGAGAAGACATTCACTGCTGCTTTGTAAGATTTGCAGGATTTGTGGTATGTGTCAAATATATTTAAGAACAAGAGCACAGAAGTCACGCTGTACAGGTGTATCTCTTTTGGCATCATTTGATCATCTGTCGCCATCTTCAAGGTCATCAATAAGATATTTCTGCTTGATCTTCAATGCCTCATAAAGCTGATCCTTGCAAAAGCCGTTCCAGCTTGGCAGGAGCTTGAAGAGCTCCCGCATTTTATCCTGGGGGGTTTTCCTGGAGAGGATTTTTTGGTATTGCTCATGATCCAGGACGCACCCATAAAGCATATCCAAGACTCCCTCTACATTGCCGGTCCGCTCTATCAGTTCCTTTCGGTGCCGCTCAATGAAGTGCATCCCTGGTACATCAAGCAGACGTTCCTCTGAACACAGGGAGGGAAAGAAAGAATACATACAAATTAATAGCATATAATGCTGTGAAATCTTAGAGCTAGGAAAAATGTAAACTGAGCATCTTCTGGATACTTAGCTCTGCCACCAAGCAACTCTGATTTCCAGAAAATTGGAGGGATTAAGAGAACCTAGAATAGAAAGAGGGACTAACCCTGTGTCTCTGGATTTGCACCAACATCGATTGGTCTGTGGGTTGGCCTGCTGGCAGCAGCAGCACCTGGAAAAGGAAGAAACAGCAACTGTGTGTTTAAACTGCATTGATCAGGGAGTGGAAAAAGTGTAGTCACATGTGACACCAGAGATCATTTTGGATTTTAAAAATTGCCTTTAAATTTGCAAATTGCCTCCTCCATGTTTATCAGAATCTCTCTATCTTGGATATTTTTAGTCATGGGAGCAGCTCTTTTTCCCCAAAGGAATTTCCAATTCTTTTCCAGGAGGGACATTGCAAGTAATACAGCCCTCCCAGGCTCCTCAGGGGACTAACCCAACATATAGGATTCAAGAATGTGAGAGAAATGAAAAAATGACAAGATATGTACCAATTCCTCTGCTATAGGTCTAGGCAAAGTGTGTTTCTGCAGGTTTTATCAGACTGCAGTTCCCATCAGTCCTAGATGAAGTAGCCAATTGTCATGAAGATAGGATTTATAGTTTAATGGCATCCAGAGGCTGATGATTGTCCACCTCTACTATATTCATATGTAATTAAAACAGTCCATTGTGGAACTCTAATAATTCAGCAAAGGTGGGGCAGCATATACTGAGTGGCCTATCAATAAATTACATGTAAACACCGAATACAAAATAAGAAATATATTATGTGATGAAGGTAAGCACTTGGAAACCTAAAAGTTGAATCAATATCATCCAATAAACTTAGTTGGACAGAATTCAGTCTTCACTACCAAGCCATCAACAAAATGTAGATGATAAAATAAGAAGATACATATTTACGGTTTAGAAAATGAGGACAATCATTTTCTTGTGCACAGCCATCTTTGAGAACTAAGAATGCTATTATTGGTGGGACTGCTATTGGTGGGGGGGGGGGCATCAGCAGAATTTTAATCCTTGTTCTGGGTCTAGGTACAGCAATGGTTACAAGCAGAATGTGTCAGTTTCAACCCCCTATATTCTTTGCAAAAAGGTTCACCTATAATTAGAAAGGAGAATTTAAATAAGAAAGTTAAAGTACACGGAGCTGCTCTTCTTTCTCCAACACACACAAAAAACATAGCCTGAGATTGCTACAATGTCACAGCTATGGTCTTCTGATCCAATTGCAGCCTCCCCCCTCTTCTCCAGTAAGGAACCAATGTGGTGACCATGCATGTGTCTTGATAGCTAATAGGTTGGAGGTGAATACAAGCCATGATCAATTGGTGTAGGATTTTGATCATACTTTCTAGGATCAAATCAAGGCAAAATGGTGGAGCACATTGCTATGATCACTTCATGTAGGATCTTGCTCCTTCTAGGACCACATCAAGGCTGCAATTGACCTTGGGCTCCTAGGCTGGCATGAGTCCCTCATGCAAACACATTTTGCATCTTCAAGCACCAGACATGTCCACAGAATCTTCCTCACCTTCTATGGGAGGTGAAATAGAAAACTTCAGGTCCTCTGAAAGAAAATAGGAAAAGAAGACAGTTGGAGAGAGAATTTGAGTGGTGTAGTTTTCTGAACCTTAAATCCCACCTAGTTATGGATTCCATCCTGGGCCAAAACTCACCGTTTCTTATTAAGGCTATCCAGACTATTGCATTTGTGTCCTTTTCAATCAGGAAAATATTGAGTTTATCTTTCATGTCTTTAGCATGTAATTCAAGGTACTGTTGTTCCATGTCTGCAGGCAAGTATTGAATCTTCAAGTTCTGTGGAAGTGAGTGAGGGTTCAGAGCGTGATACTATTGCTTTGCTCACAGCTTTTCAAAACATTATTGGTATTTTGCTGGCAAAGAACTTGAGCCAAAACCTTATATAAATAAAGAATAACCTCTTCGTGCAAATAAACAATCAAACCCTTGTACGTAGCAATGCAAGGTTTGCATTCCTACCTTACTTCTTTGGTTGACAGAGTGACAAAAAATGAAGTCTTTGGGTCTCACCTCTGGACAGATGGTGACATCAGTCATCTTTTGCAGAGAAAAATAGGAACCAATCATCAGAGCCTTCTTGGTCTCAGGTGGTTTTCGAACTCTTTGTGAAGAGTAGTTCAGTTCAAGCTCATGGACAGCCTGGAAGAGAGAACAAGATCACGTCTGAGACAGGCAGAGAGAGTTTACTTTATGCACAAGGTCCTAAAAGTATGTTCTAGTGTTGCTAACTTGCGTTTGTCAGCCCACACACTGCCTTGCCAGAGAAAGAAAGTATGCCATGCAGGTGAACAGTAAAGAACAAATAGTTTTCTCTTCTTAGTTCAGAACAACATATGTGCAATTTGATCAGTTGCACCTCATATAATGTCCTTTTATGATATTTGAAATAGTCTTTCTTTGTTCATGTAAATAAACTCTTTCAGCAGCTCATGAGGCGAGAGCATACTCCACTCTCCCTCTGCTTCTCTCTCTGCACTTGCATAGTTCAAGCCTGAACAAAAATGTAACAGCATTCAAAAGTCCCAGGCTCAGCTTGCTCCCCGAGCATTGCCCAACCAATCAGTTTCATGCATCTTATTTTATAGTTGACACACACACACTCATTGATTCCTTGCATGATCCAACAAGCTTTAGTTTATAGGAAGCATGGTTCCTGCTTGAAACTTAGCTGGTTCCGACTACATGTTCCACCAAAAGCTATACACTTTTTGCCAGCAGAAGCTATCTACTATGACTGGCTTACAATCAGTTCACAACCCTTATTTCGAAGATACTGATTTCTGAAGACACCTTTTGTTATCATGAGGTCATGACCAGAAGGTTTGCAATGGTAGCTTTTAAATCTTTCATTGAATAATCAATAATCATTTCATTACATATAAAATGCAGCTTTTGAATAATCATTTCATTACATATAAATCATTCACAATCAAGTTCCAGTCCTACCAGGTTAGGACAAAGATACTGATGATTTCTGTAATGAAAGATTATTCAAAAGCACCTTTTCAGAGGTTAAAAGCTACACCATTGTTGCACCTTGTTGTTTTCACTGTTTAGTAAGACTTGTTTAAATACTAATACAAGGTTTGCCATGCCAGTCCGGGGTGCTCTATCTCATTTGCAACACCTAGGAAAGTTAGAGGTTCCCAATTACCTTTTTTAAGGAAGAGTCATTGGGAAGGAGGTAGAAGTGTAATTTCATGCTTTGGACTCGAAGGTCTTGATATAGTAGGGCCACCGCATGGACTTTTATCTTTCGTTTAAACCATGATCTCTTGAAAACAGTTCCACGAGGAGAGAACGAGGGGTTCTTCAACTCCACATGATACGATCCCACTGAGTCTGGCTTCTCCAAGCTCATGCCTTCTTCAACAAAATGTGCCAGATGGATTTCAGAGCAGTCTTTACCTGACAAAGGAATACAGAGGAAACCTACTCCAGCACTAGCAGCTGGCTCAGGACACTGGATGTGGAAAATGCTCTCTCATTACTAAGGCCTTTAGCTCACATAGTCCTGGTTCAAAACATAACAACAGAAATACCTTATGCTACAACTTGTGTTTGAATGAGAAATGAACTCTCTTTTTGTATGCTTTGATAGCTTCTTACTAGAATCATAACATTATGATCCCACTTCCATGGCTCTCTTGTATGTAATCCTGGGCTAGAGTCCGCTGGCTGTAAAATGCTAGAGTCCGCCGGCTGAGGCTTGCAAAGCTCATCTTCAAACTACAAAGCCCAGGATTCCAGATGATGGAAGTTGGAATTTAAAGTAGAATTACAGTATAAGTGCCCAAGGGTTCTAAGCAATCGCAATGTGCAGACTGTAGCTTAAACATCCCCATTATCTGCTTTGAACTGGATTATATGAGTTTACACTGCCATATAATCCAGTTTAAAGCAGATAATCTGGATTTTATTGGCAGTGTAGAAAGGGCCCTAGTCAAAACTGCCAGCTGGCTATCAAGTGAGTTTCATATTGTTCATCCTGCATTTTGCTGATCTCGGACTTTTCTAAATGGTGGTATGTAAAAAGAAAGAAAAAGATGGAGGGCGGGGTGTCATACATATACAGGCAGTCCCTATGTTACAAACAAGATGGATTCTGTAGGTTTGTTCTTAAGTTGAATTTGTTTCTAAGTCAGAACAGGTACATTTAAAAATGTAACTCCAACTAAAAATATATACTTTTAAAGCTCTGGATAGCAAAGGGAAAGATTAACACAGTAGCGTAGCCAGGATTTTGATTCGGGGAGGTGGGGCTGAGTTTGATTTGGGAGGGGGCTGAGTCTGAGTGAGAGAGGATCTACCCTAGCAAACCTTCTGTATCGTTATCCCAATACCCCCATGCATATGGGATATATTGAGCATGGGGATCAGATCATGATATGAATAAACATAACAGGTTAAATAATGTACCAGTAAGGCCTTCTCACGGACCTCCCTGAGAATTTCAGGGGGGAGGGGGCTGAAGCTACATGCCTGGGTTAACACATCTGTGGTATTTGTTTTGCTGCCTGTGTCCCTGTTCAGAAGATTTCACCTCACTTTTTGTCCCTGTAATGATTGGACTTTGAAAAATGTGGCTTGTTGTGGAAACAAGGATTAGTGAGGAAGCTTCAGTGAAGGCATCTTTTCTCCATGATAACTCTTCCAAGAGTGAATTTCCCTTCCTAGAGGCAGATTTAGCTCACTTCCTGTTTTCTCACCCCCATTCTTAATTATGAATAATTTATAAATCACTTGGGAACTGCTTGTATATTGGTATCTTCTTGCAATATCATGGAAAGGACCTTTGTAGACGTATAGGTGAACTCCTAACTTGATGAAGACGGTTCAGAGCCTCTGCTTAAAGAGTGGGACTACTCTTCCCCAGTAATTGGTTTTATACTAGTTGCTGTTATTGTTAAAACAGACATAAAAGTCATGGTGAATCTTAAATTAGTATTTTGACAAATACCAATGTGTTAACTTTTACAAATAATATTCTAAACTGGGCTTTTACTAGGAAAACTAACACAGCTGTTAGTTAGCTCTCCTCTTTAAGATTCCTCTAGTTGTGCTTATGTATATTTCAAATTCTGTGTCCTGTTATACCTTCAAGACAAAGGAAGTGAGGAAAGTGAACGGCTGCCACAGCCTCTTCTGGGTCTGCCTGGATGTTGAGCAAGGGCCCCGCAATACCCCACTGCTTTTTATGCTCTTCATTGAGATATTTTGACCATAAATCAAAGTAATAGGTGAGAGTGACAGCTGCTTTCACATCAAATATCAGATCAGTAATGCAGCAGCGGAAGGAACCGATCTTGGTGCAGTTCAATCTGAAAACAATAAAAAGAGAGACAAAAGGGAAAGGGACTTTGAGCAGGGATCATGTAGTTTCAACTGATATTATTCCAAGAAATCTGAGGTACACTTGGATCACATTGCAACTTATATGAAATAACTTGAATTATCTGTTTCTTTTGTTGAATGAGACACAATTGAGTGAATGACCTTTAGAATTGGCCTCTTAGCCAAGTATATAAATATACGAGAGTGTTTGCAGACAGCAGTAAATCACAGGTTTTAAACAGGGGCAAAAAGGACTTCAGAAGAGGTCCACATACAGACTTGTTGGTCCTGGGATTTCTGTCTCCATTGTCCTGACTTGATGATTTGTTCTGAGATTTAGATGCTCCCAAGATGGCTGCCACGGGACTTACACCGTTTTGTTTCTTTTTAGAAAAACCCAGCGAGATGCAGATATGTGGATTTGCGGAGAGTTGGATATGCAGATCACTCCAAAAGTTCAGTTCTTTGTCCTGGCCAAAGAAACTGCCCGCCAGAAATTTCATGAAGTATCTGCTACACAAACAAACCTTATGGGGTAGGACCACTTCTGCCAAGTCAGCACTGCACAATCAAACAGGAACACACACTTTCAAGCCAGGAACGGAACTTTGCCATTATTAACTATTTTTAGAGTCTGGATGCCTGGCCATCTGTCTAGACAGATTTAGTTGTGTACTTGTGGCATGGAACAATAGGGTGTTGTTCCTGGGTTATGCATGGCTGTTCCTATTAGCCACCTGCATAACCTTGGCTCTTTACATCCTCTCCAGAACATCCATGTTCCAACAGTTTGGAAGTGATCCTGGACTCATCGCTGAGCCTGGAACTCCAGGTCTTGGCGGTGTCCCGAAGAGCTTTTGCACAGTTAAAGCTTGTGCGCCAGCTGCACCCGTACCTTGGGAAGTCTGACTTGGCCACGGTAGTCCACACTATGGTTACATCCTGTATAGACTACTGCAACGCTTTCTACGTGGGGTTGCCTCTGAAGACTGTCCGGAAGCTGCAATTAGTCCAACGTTTGGCAGCCAGGTTACTAACAGGAGCGCAGGGAGGTACAGGGAGCACACAACTCCCTTGTTGCACCAGCTCCACTGGCTGCCAATTAGCTTCCGAGCACAATTCAAAGTGATGGTCTTAACCTACAAAACTCTATACGGTTCCGGCCCAGTTTACCTGTCCGAACAAATTCTCCCCTATGAACTATCAAGGACACTAAGATCCTCCATCCGGGGAGGCCCTGATCTCGGTCCCGCCATCTTCGCAAGAGCGTCTGGTGGAAACAAGAGACAGGGCCTTCTCTGTGGTGGCCCCTTGGCTGTGGAACTCTCTTCCAAGTGAGGTTAGATCTGTCCCCTCCCTCTTGTCCTTCAGGAGGCTAGCAAAAACCTGGCTTTGGAGCAAAGCATTCCCAGAAGAAGGTTGAGACTGGTTATAGACCATAATGAATGACCACCTTATACACTGAGTAGAACTTGTTTTTAGTTGGTGATTTGGTTTTTATGCATTTTATGTATTTTAATATTTTATTGTTGTTGGATGTTTTATTTATTGTAGCATTGAATCTTTGCTGTAAGCCGGTCTGAGTCCCTCTGCGGAGGTGAGAAGATCGGGATATAAAATTTTAAAATAAGTAAACAGCCAGTAGTAAGTTTTTTGCCATTTACTAAACTGTACCCATGTGGTCAGCATACACCCAATGAGGAACCAACATGTTTAACCCGGCAACATCATCCTGTTGTTCCCTGGCAGAAGTACACCACAAAACCTGTCTTCACAGATAGCCATACAACAAGCTCTGAGTAATTACAGTAAGGATGACATTCTGTTCCTGGTTTGAAAGTGTCTGTTTCTGTTTCATTGTGTACTACTTAATGTGAAAATACTTGTTGCACCCCAGAATCTTCATTTTTCAGCCACAAACTTCATTAAACAGGTGAAGGACAAAGTTCCTCTTCCCAGGACAAAGTTTTTGTATTCTACTCAAGTGCCATCTTCTTTTTAGGAACTGACCAATCTGAAACAAGCATCTAAAACCTGGGAACAAACCCAGAAAAAAAATTCTGTGATTTCCGATTTTAGGAACATGCAGAAATACAAATATCTGTATATTTGGGTCAAAATCGCAATATTCCCACACCTGGAAATCTCGTGTTTTTTGCCTTTTGCCACATTTGCTTCTGCATTTTGAGGGAAAACATACCAGAAATCAAAAAAGCTTGAAAACCCTGGCCAAAACCAGATACTCATGTGCTCACCTGTACATATTGTAGCCCCCTTGCGGGTCCAAAACTGTTTCAGGTTGGGTGTTTACTGCAATTTTCTGTAACGAAATAGTCATCTTTGACGTAGCCATCTCATCTGAAGTTAGAGCAATAAACAGAGATCTTTTGGCCTGAGCGCCATCCCTTCCAGTTAGAAAAGGTTCCTCTATACGTGGTGTGGTCTGTATCCATGGGACACTAAGAGCCCACGCTCTGTCACACATCTAGAAACCCAACTATATGAGGTGGGATATAAGACGACTGGACACACCTTTATCTAACATGACAATTCATGCCATTGTTAGAGATGCAACAAGATGCCCTTAAATAAAAGGGGAATATGTCAGTTTTCTATTGGAGTAAAGTGTTTGGATGGAGACTTAACAAGAAACACATCGTTTTAAGGAGCAACTTTAAATGTGTTATAAATCAGCATTAATTACTAGTCTGGATGAGCCCAATGTAAATAAATTAATGGAGGTGGTAGTGGGGTGAGCTGGTGATAGTGAGGCTTTCCACAATGAGCTATAAAGCTAAATCCCATAGCTCCCATTAAAAATGAATCTATCTGTGATTAATCCCATATGCAATAAATATGGATAAGATAATTTCAGCTTACCGAAATTGGACAACGATTGCATTTGAAAAATGTATTTAATTCTTCAGTGTTCTCCTCAAACATTTCTTTTTCTGCAAATAGGAGGATACAATTAAATGACAGCTCTCTGCATAGTGGATGGTCAGTAAATGGGAAGGTGTGGGATGGAAACAGAGCATGTAAAGCAAGGGTGCTCATTAGGTAGATCGTGATCTACTGGTAGATCTCGAAGGGTGTCCTGGTAGATCTCGAAGGGCGTCCTGGTAGATCCCAGGCAGATCGCAGGCACAGTGTGTATGGCTCCCATGCCATTTGTGAGGAATGCTCAGGGGCTTATGATACTCACATTTAGTTGAATTCAGTCTTAAAATATATTATATGGCTCTCACTGAAATAAATTTCCTAATATTTTGCTTTTATGGTTCTCTGAGTAGTGGGCAGGTAGATCTTTGGGACTTGGTTGTTTTATAAGTAGCTCGCATGCTGAAAAAGTGTGAGCACCCCTGATGTAAAGGATAGAGTTTTGCTCATGATAAATTAATAGTTTAGAATGTCTTTCCCTCACACTGTTTTCAAAGGGAAGATGATGTAGCAGAAAAGGAAAAGGGAAGCCGGAGAAGGAATGAAGCATATCTTTTTAAATGATTTATTATTCTTGTCTTTATAATCTTAAAGAGATCCTTTTGTCTTCTTTACTATTTTACTAATATTAGCAAATTAGTAAATGTTAATAAAACTGTGATCACACCCATGGAATTATTTTCTTCTTCACAATGACGGCTAAAAGTGCACCAGGAATGTGGAGCAGCTGGCTAAGTGTCAGCTGCATAAGATCTCTCTGACCAGTAGGTTATAAGTTCGAGGCTGCCCGGGTCGAGGTGGGTGCTCGACCTTTAAGTGTAGTCTACTGTCGACCTTTGCAGCCTGAAATACAGTTGCATCTGTCAAGTAGGAGATAAAGGTACCACATTAAGTGGGGAGGCAAATTTTGACTGAATTATGAGGCCATTAAAGAACTCCAGGAATCACTGAGGAATGCGGAAGGAACAACAAGGGAACACTGAGAGATGAGGAGTGTGTCAGCTCCCCCTGGTGGTCAGAGTTTGCCTCTGTTCGTCTATATGTGTGTTTGCGGAAAAACAGCAGGAATTGTCTGCTAAGTATGTGTATCTATAATCCGCTCTGAATCCCTTTCGGGGTGAGAAGAGCGGAATATAAATAAAGTAAATCTATTACATATAATAAAAGTCAGTGTTTGTGGGCGGTGGGTGGGTGGTGCGACCGAGCGAATATGTGCCAGCGTTTCGATTGGCTGCCACTCCGGGATTATTTGCATAAATGACTGTGATAGGCCAGCAAAATAGAATGCAACTGAATGCTTGTGAGCAGTGAAAATAGCCACTGCATATAGCCACTGATTGGCGACAGTTGACAGTTTTTTTTCCATTGACAGTTGACAGTTTTTTTTCAGTTGGCAATGGAATGTCCATTTTCTGAGAGGATTTCACTACAGGCACTACTAGCATTACAAGCTAGGCCCAAAAATAGACATACATCCTTCTAGCCAAAGGTGAAAACACAACTTTTCCCAGCAGGCCTCAGCCTGAATTGACAGTAAGGCTTCCTAGGCCTCAGCCTGAATTGACAGTAAGGCTTCCTAGGCCTCAGCCTCAATTGACAGTAAGGCTTTCTAGGCTTCAGCCTGAATGGACAGTAAGGGTTCCTAGGCCTCAGCCTGAATGGACATTAAGGCTTCCTAGGCCTCAGCCCATTTCAAATAACCCGGGCACCGCCAGGTCCCAAAGCTAGTAAGTAAATAAATAAAAGGTGAAAGTTCACAGTATGGAATAGATTGTTGATGTTAACCTCAAGGGTGAATCGATCTTCCAGTCAAATTTAGTAACGTTTATTTTATAAGTAACAAAAGAGTCTGCTTTACAATAAGGAGGTTCTCAATTTTCATTCTTTTATGATGATTTAAAAAGCCAATGGAAGGGAAGGTTTTTAGACCTGGGGCATCATAATGAAGATAAACACTTGGAATCCCTAAATGTGGAATTAGCATAATTCTATGAAGCTGGCCAGAACCTAGTGTTCACCACATAGCCGTCAATAATTTGAACTACCGTATATACTCAAGTATAAGCCAACCCGAATATAAGCTGAGACACCCAATTTGAGCACAAAAAACTGGGAAAACTTATTGACTCGAGTATAAGCCAAGGGTGGGAAATGCAATAAAAATAAATTAACATTAATTAAGAAATCAGGAAGTTAAATGTTTTTGAATATTTACATAAGATTGTAATTTAAGATAAGACTGTCCAACTGATTAAACCATTATTCTAGCCTTCTTCAATGCAAATGTGCATACCTATTCTTCCAATAATAATAATAAAGAGAGTGAAATAATAAATGTAATAATAATAGAGTAAAATAATGGAAATGTAATAACAATAATAAATAGAATAAAATAATAAATATAATAATAATAAATTGAGTAAAATGTAATAGAAATAATAACAGCAGAGTAAAATAATAAATAGCCGTGGCTCGGCTATAAGCCATGGGGGGCTTTTTCAGCCTTAAAAGGGCTGAAAAACTCAGCTTATACTTGACTATATATGGTACATTTTATTTATATTGTCACCAGTTTCTCTAGAGCAGTCATTGTCAACCGGGGTGCCTCGGCACACTGCTGTGCCGTGGCGAGGCTCCCGGTGTGCCGTCTGAAAAGCTTTCTGCCCCCCTTCCTTCCCCCCTCCTTTTTCCGCCTCTATTTTTTCCTCCTCCATGGGAGAAAAAAGAAAAATCTTCTTCTTTGCAAGGGAGAAGAGGGGACCAATGGGCAGCTGGAAAAAGACGCCGCGTCATTTTGGAGCCGCCCACTGGTTTCCCTCCCACAGGCCAGTCTTTCTCAACCGGTGTGACTCTCTACTCCTTGAGAAACCTCCTGCTGTGCCGGCAAAAACCTCTTTCGCCCCTCTTCCTTCTCCCCTATTTTTTCCTCCTCCTCCCCACAACATATCCAACTCATGGGGAAAGAGCAGCTTCAACGGGGAGACCTGGAAAACATCACAGATCCAGGCTTCTGGGATCGAGGACTCAAGGCTTTGGGCTCCCTCTGAACGGCTCCTTTGAGAGCTGGGAGAATAGAACTTGAGCGGTGCAGAGCTTCCCCTTTTGTTTACTTCCGTAGCCGCCTTTTTCCCTTCCCAGCCTCCTCCCTGCCTCTCCTTTTACACCAGGCTTGCTTTCACACAGGCTGCTTATGGAGACATGTGTGCTCCTCTCCTGCTGGTACCTGAATTTATTCATAATAATTTATTCTTAATAGCAGGTTCCTAGAGTAGGAGGAGACCCCCAAGGGCCATCCAGTCCAGCCTCCTTCTGCCATAAGGGGAAAACACAATCAAAGCATTCCTCACAGATGGCCATTCAGCCTCTGCTGATAATAATAATAACTATAACAACAGCTTCCTAGAGTAGGAGGAGACCCCCAAGGGCCATCCAGTCCAGCCTCCTTCTGCCATAAGGGGAAAACACAATCAAAGCATTCCTCACAGATGGCCATTCAGCCTCTGATGATAATAATAACTATAACAACAGGTTCATAGAGTAGAAGGAGACCCCCAAGGGCCATCCAGTCCAGCCTCCTTCTGCCATAAGGGGAAAACACAATCAAAACATTCCTCACAGATGGCCATTCAGCCTCTGCTGATAATAATAACTATAACAACAGCTTCCTAGAGTAGGAGGAGACCCCCAAGGGCCATCCAGTCCAGCCTTCTTCTGCCATAAGGGGAAAACACAATCAAAGCATTCCTCACAGATGGCCATTCAGCCTCTGATGATAATAATAACTATAACAACAGGTTCATAGAGTAGAAGGAGACCCCCAAGGGCCATCCAGTCCAGCCTCCTTCTGCCATAAGGGGAAAACACAATCAAAGCATTCCGCACAGATGGCCATTCAGCCTCTGCTAATATTAATATTATTAATAATAATTATTACAATGGGTTCCTAGAGTAGTAGGAACCCTCCAGGGGCCATCCAGTCCAACCTCCTTCTTCCAGGGCCCTTCCACAAGCCTTTAACCCTCAATATTAAAGCAGGAAAATCTCACAATATCTGCTTTGAACTGGAATATATGGCAATGTGGACTCAGATAATCCAGTTCAAAGCAGATATTGTGGGATTTCCTGCCTTGATATTCTGCCATATAGAGCTGTGTGGAAGGGCCCAGAATATCAAGGCAAAAATTCCACATTATCTGCTTTGAACTGGGATATATGGCAATGTGGACTCAGATAATCCAGTTCAAAGCAGATATTGTGGGATTTCCTGCCTTGATATTCTGGCATATAGGGCTGTGTGTGGAAAGAACACCAGAATATCCAAGGAAATCCAAAATATCTGCTTTGAACTGGGATATATGGCAGTGTGGACTCAGATAATCCAGTTCAAAGCAGATAATTTGGATTTCCTGCCTTCATATAGAGCTGTGTGGAAGGGCCCAGAATATCATGGCAAAAATCCCACATTATCTGCTTTGAACTGGGATATATGGCAGTGTGGACTCAGATAATCCAGCTCAAAGCACATATTATGGATTATCCTGCCATGATATTCTGAAGCCTCTTCCACACAGCTGAATACAATCCCACCCACATTTTCTGCTTTGAACTGGATTATATGGCAGTGTGGACTCAGATAAACCAGTTCAAAGCATATATTGTGGATTATCTGACATGACTTCAATGTTTTTAATTTACACCTTTATTATATTTTACAAAAAAGAAACATATATATATATATATATCTTTCTGTTTAATTGTTATTAAAATAAATAATAATAATTTCTAGGGGGGCGGTGAGTAAATTTTTTTCTGGAAAGGGGGCGGTAGGCCAAAAAAATTTGAGAACCACTGTGTTCATTTTGGTGTCATTTTGGTTGGTGGTGTGCCCCAGAATTTTGTAAATGTAAAAAGTGTGCCTCGGCTCAAAAAAGGTTGAGAAACACTGCTCTAGAGGAAGTTGAAGACCTGCTTCAAAAATTAAAAACAGGAAAAGCCCCAGGTGAGGATATGCTCCCACCTGAATTGTTTAAATGCAACATCACCTGGTGTGCTCCTATCTTGGCCAAACAGTTTACACATATCAACTAGACAGGAATCATACCAAATGGATGGAAGACTAGTATAATTGTCTCAGTATATAAAGGGCAATAGAACTGACCCTCACAATTACAGACCTGTTAGTATTCTGGACATAGTGTGAAAGATCTATGGTAGGTTTTTGTTAAATAAATTACATAACTGAGAGAGGAGAATAATATCATTGCAGAGGAACAGGCCGGATTTCAACAAAGCAGAAGCATAATAGATCAATGTTTTGTGCTTTCACAAAACAGTCTGAAGAAACCAAAGGGATGCCTATATGCTGCATTTGTGGATTTTACATCGGCTTTTGATTCAATTGACAGACAGTGTTTGTAGGCAAAGTTGGCAAAGACTAATGTCGATGGATGACTGTTGTCATTATTTATGTATTTATTTTGGACATTTCAACCTCGCCTTTCTCCAATGGACTCAAGGCGGCATGCAAGATCATGAAAATCTTATCCTAACATCAACCATATCAATAAGACATAAAAGTTACACCAACCATATATAAATAAGACATAAAAAATAGAAAAGCCTTAAAATAGTAGAACTATCAAATAGATAACCATAACAGCAGGACTCAATGAAATCAATTAAAAGCTTTGTTAAACAGAAAGGTCTTCACTTCTTTTCCGAAGGACATCAAGGAGAGCGTTGCTCTAATTTCTTCTGGAAGCTCATTCCATAATTTAGAAGAACATACCATCTCCAGAAATTTTTAGACGTGGGTTGTCCCTTAGCTGTTTGGAGGGGAGGGTCTTCTTGCTGGATCTGCCCGCTCTAAAACCAAAGATCTTTTGTTTTTGATCTATAAAGAATATACACAATAACATAGGAAGATATGTGTTTGTGATCAAGAAAATGAAGATAACAATTCCTTACTGCATAAGTATTTTTGAAGAACAAATGAGGGCTATAATACAAACTGACAAATATCAGAAGTGCGGATCAGCAGAGGCTTAAACTTTTGTGTGATAGATCACGGTTTCCAGATGAACTGGTTAAAAGCAGAATTTTTCAGTTTTAAAGACAATAGTTAGAAAGGAAAAAACTAAGAAAATGAAAGAACAAGGAGTTTTTTCGTGTCAGAAGCGACTTGAGATACGCAATGTTGCTTCTGATGTGAGAGAATTGGCCGTCTGCAAGGATGTTGCCTAGGGGATGCCCGGATGTTTGATGTTTTACCATCCTTGTGCTTCTCTCATGTCGCCGCATGGAGAGCTAGAGTTGACAGAGGGAGCTCAACCCACTCTCGCCAGATTAAAATTGCTAACCCATTGCACCACCGGGGGCTCCAAGGCGTTGTTTTCAGAAAAGAAAATGGGAAGTTTTGAAGCCTTGCACTATACATTCAATATGTGATCCATGGCTTTGATGAAATGAAGCCATGAAGAAAACATGTCTTGCTGAAGGGCCTCTCTGAGCTTCCTCAGTGGCAAAGGAGAGCTGTGTTTCTTACTGGTGGGGAAGGGAAGAGAGAAGGAGGAAATGTAGACATGGAGGAAGAAGCTGGTCTTCAATGTGTGAGGCAGAGAAAGCAGGGCAAATTCAGACCAACTGTGTCTTTCTCCTCTGAACTGCCTCTTTCTCCTCTCCAGGAAGGAGCAGCTGTAGTGGCCACACATGAATCTAGATAATAGGTAGGGGTAATTGCATGGGTAGAGCATGACTGATGCAAAATCTTGACCAATGCGCTCCAAGGCTAAATCAAGACTGTAATTGACCTTCCAGAGCTAGTGGGTTGGGGTGAGTCCCTCACACAATCACGTTTTGCATCTTCAAGCACCAGACATGCCCACAGAGCCTGACTCACCTATCATGGGATGCAAGTCAATATACATTAATCCCTCTGAAATAAAAAAAGGGAAAACAGAGTGTCAGGGAGAAAGATCTGGGTGAAATAGTTTTCTGAATACTAAATTCCATATTTGGAATTATGAAATCCTGCCTTGATCAAAACTCACCATTTTTAATGAAGGCCTTCCATACTAAATCATGTGTGTCATATTCGAGCAGGAAAAGCTCTAGGACATCTTCCATGAACTCTAGATAAAATTCAAGGTATTGAATACGTCTATCTGTAGGTGGATATTTAAACTGCAGTTTCTGTGGAAGTGAGAGTTCAGAGCGTATCAATATTGTTTCACTCACAGCTTTTTAAATAGCTCAGCTCTTCCTCTTAATTAAACACTATTGCATTTTTGATTGGGAAGAACTTGGGCCAAAACCTAATATTGTACTGTATGAATAAAAAATAACCCCTTTGTATAATATATAACTGAATCCAAAACTGGTAGCAATGCAAAGTTGTTATGATGGCAAAACTTATCATTGTTTCTGAATCTCACCTGTGGATAGCTGGGGAAACCAGGTGTGCATTTCAGAATGAAGTGGGAGCCAATAATCAGAGGCAGCATGGTCTGGGATGGATTTTGAACTTTATGATACTCTAATTCACGCTTACAGACAGCCTGGGAAGAGAGAACAAGATCAGTTTTGAGACATGCAAAGAGACACTAAGGTCCTAAGAGACTGCTCTCAAGTTGCAAATGTGTCCTTGTAGAGTGGTGAGGATAGAAGCTCTTCACTGCAGACAATGTTGCTGAAATGTTTGATCAGCATAGTACATTTGAGATGTTGAACCAAGACCATTGTGCATTATAAAATTTCAACTCAACTGTGAAAATCATCATTATTCCATTCCTCTCCCAACTCTTTTCCATTACTGCCTGCTTTAGAAAAAGCATTTTACTATCTCCAGCTATTCAGATATGGTATGAATCGGGAGCCATTTTCAAATAAACTCCTCCCACATTTGGGACACAATCAAAATTTCATATGTTAGCATAGAGATATGTTATACGTCCTGAGCAAATTATACAGCTTCAAGGGGCCATCTACAGGGACCACAAAATCCAGGACTGGTCCAAACCAGCCCCAGATTCTACCATTTTGGTCTCAAACCACAGCAGGGGTAGCAGTGGTGCCCTGAGCCAGAGTCCTCCAGTGAGCAACTGGCCATGATTGGACTCCTTTCTTCATGTCAGCACCTAATTGTCCAGCCATGATATTGATACTGATATTGTTTTAAAATGCTTGTTTGTGTTGATGTGTTGTTGCTGACTTTATTTTATTATGTTTGTTTTAATCTGTATTTTTTGGGCTTGTCCCCTTGTAAGCCGCCCCGAGTCCCTTCAGGGTGATGGTGGCACGGTATATATATATACTGTATATATACAGTATATATATATATATATATATATATATATATATATATATATATATATGCTCTGTCCGTAGTGAGGCTGAAGTAAACAAAAATCACATGGAATCACACCAAATCTGGCAGCAAACCGTCTCACAACACAAGGTGTAATCAACAAAAACAAAAAACAAAAAAATAACTTAAAATAACTTACAAATCCTAAATCCAAAAAAAGGAGAAGATGCCACTAAGGCCCTTGCCTTTCCACTCTCAGCCACTTCGGAATGTTAGAATGTTGAGGTAGACCAATCAGAACCGTAGGCGTTAGCTTCACTCCACCTGAGTATTGTCCCACTCCCTCCCTGACCTCTTGGGACCTCATAGCCGCCTGCCAAGGTGGAGCGCATCCCATAGTATCCTCATGGAACTGGAGGGCTTGACCTATTAGGTCCCATGCAGCACACCATTGCATCTTGCAAACGGCACCTTTTGCGGCTTTTTTCCTCTGTGCGGCCCGAATGGATTGCTCACAGTCTCAGTGCTCTCTTGGGACAGAGAGGCAGACCTGCAACCTCATTAGAGTCACTTGGACAATTTAAAGTTTGTTTTTGGGGGTTATTATCATTTATTGGGATGTATTTACCCTTTGAATACTAAAGATCCCGGGCGTCATTGACTTCCGCATTACAGACCGTCACAACTACGCCCCCACGCAGGCACGCTCTACTATGCATGCACACAGGCACGCTCAGTGGGTAGAACTACACGCTGACGTCGACATGTACAACGTGCCTCAGGGGACCACGCCCCCAGCTAGCCTCTTCTCCGTGTTTACATTGAGAGACTGTGTACTGTGCATTGTATCGTGAGTTTAGCTCACTTGCTGAGCCTATATTATTTGTTTGTGTATCCATTTGGATGTTATTTTCATTACCTGTTGGCTCTCATGAGTAATTATATGATATGACATGATGTACTATGAACTGTTTGCTGCAGATAGATGCGAGAAATGAATGTATGATGCATTTGATTATTTGATTGCTCATCTATCTGTCTGTTACTGCAATTACCCATTCGGTTCCCACGAGGGATGTTATGATGTATAATGAATTTGTGACTTTTACATATTTATGTATACTGTACTGATGATATGAATATGATATTTGGAATTGGGACGACTCACCATTTCCAGTGCTATTGAGGCTACTGTATTATAGACATATATTTTGCTACTAGTGTGTCTATTTATTCACATAAATCTTGCTTAGTGTGTTTTCAGGTCTTGTATACTTAGTCCTGCCTTTGTGTTGTTGTTGCTTTATTAGGGGAGAACAGACAGGAAGGAAGGAGAGAAGAAAGGAGGGAGGGAAAAAGGGAAGGAAAGAAAGAGAGAAGGAGGGAGGGAAAGAAGGAAGAAGAGTAAGTAGAAAGGAAAGAAAAAGGAAAGGCAGGAAAGAGGTAAAGAAGGGAGGAGAAAAGGAAATAAAAAGTAAAAGAAGGAAGGAAACAGGGAGGGAAGAAAGGAGATAAAAAAGTAGAGAAGGGGGATGGAGGAAGGAAAGAGAGAAGGAAGGATGAAACCAAATAGTGAAAGAAGGAATAAAAGAAAGATATAGAAAAGGAAGAAAGGAGAGAAAGGGGAAGAAAAAAAGGGGGAAGGTATAGGTAGGTAACTCTCTTTCATAATAGTCCAGATATCTACCTCTACTTTGAAAATTCTTACTATAGGCCACAGCAACACATGACAGGGCACAGCTGTGTGTGTGTGTGTGTGTGTGTGTGTGTGTGTGTGTGTGCATAACTTGGAGAGGACTGGGGTTAAGGAGAAGTCCAATACAGCAACAAGAAACAAAGCTGTCTGCATGATTTGGAAATGATTGTAATATAGCAACAAGAAACCACATAGGTAAGTGACATCTCCTTTCCTTGTCTTACAAAGCATGGGCAAAGTGGGATGGTGACACAGGCCCATATGAACAGCAGGGCTTGGTCTGAACCCCCAACAACTCTACTACAGAACCTTTGCAGGCTTGAGTTTACAGGAAGCGTAAGTTCCTGTTGGAGACTTATGTTTCACTAAAGACCGATACACTTCTTGTCTGCGGAAGAGACCTACTGTGACCTGTGTACAATACAATCACAGATCGCTCTTCTGAACTACTGATATCTTCACTTTCAGAGAAATTATCACAATCATACAACCTGATGCAAGATTCTTCATGTCATCCAGTATGATCTACTTAATTTGCAGCATCGAGGAAAGTTAAAGGTTCCCAGTCACCTGTTTTAGAGAAGAGTCATTGGGAATGAGATAGAAGTGTAAATTTGGGTATCTGATTCGATGTTCCTGATACAGCAGAGCTACTGCATGAACTTTTATCTTTTGTTCAAACCGTGACTTCTTGAAAACAGCTCCACGAGAACAGCGTGTGTGGTTCTTGAATTGCACATGATATGGCCCCACTGAGTCTGGCTTCTCCAAGCTCATCCCTTTTTCACCAAAATGTGCTAGATATATCTCAGAACACCCTTTACCTGCCAAAGGAATACACAGGAAGCCTATTTCAGCTAAGCAGCTGGCTCAAGACATCATAAATTGGCATTAAAATCAATACAAATGAGTTAACTTTAAAAATTACTATTCTAAGCTGGTATATGAAACTGGGCTTTTACTAAGAAATCTGCTGAGACGCAGCGATTAGTAGGTTCTCCTCTTTAATATTCCTCCAGTTATACTGAAGTATATTCAAATTTTGTGTCCTGTTATACCTTCAAGACAAAGAAAGTGAGGAAAGCGAACGGCTGTCACAGCCTCTTCGGGATGTGCCTGGATGTTGAGCAATGGGCCGACAATGTCCCACTGCTTTCTGTGCTCCTCATTGAGATTCTGTGACCATGAATCAAAGTAGTAGGTGAGAGTGACAGGTGCGTTCACGTCAAATATCAGATCAGTTACACAGCAGCGGAAGGAACCAGCTTTGGTGCAATTCAATCTGAAAACAATAAAAAGAAGGACAAGAGGGAAAGGGACTTAGAACAGGGGGGTGGTTGCCTCGCAGCTTCAGGGATTCCTCGATGACACCAATTTTCTAGGTCATTTGCAGTCTGGCTTTCAGCCTGGGCACAGTACGGAGATGGCTTTGGTCGCCTTGGTGGATGACCTCCGCAGGGAACTGGACAGGGGGAGTGTGACCCTGCTCATTCTCTTGGATATCTCAGTGGATTTCTATACCATCGATATGGTATCCTTCTGGGAAGACTCGCTGGGATGGGACTCGGGGGCACGGTTTTACTGTGGCTCTGGTCCCTCCTGGAGGGTCATTCCCAGTCGGTGAAGCTGGGGGACTCCTGCTCGGACCCCTGGCCATTGACCTGTGGGGTCCCGCAACGCTCTATTCTGTCCCCCATGCTATTTAACATCTACATGATATCGCTGGGAGAGGTCATCCGTAGTTTTGAAGTATGGTGCCATCTCTACGCAGATGACACCCAAATCCACTACTCATTTCCACCAGTTTCCAAGGAAGCCCCTCGGATACTGGACCAGTGCCTGGCCACTGTGATGATCTGTATGATGACGAACAAGCTGAGGATCAATCCTGATAAGACAGGGGTCCTCCAGGTCAGTCGCCTGTCTGACTGGGGTAATGGGTGGCAACCCGTGCTGGATGGGGTTGTACTCCCCCTGAAGTCACAGGTCCACACTTTGGGGGCCCTTCTGGAATCAACGCTGATGCTTGATGCATTTGTAAATCAATATAACTTATGGAATTTAGACCTTGACTCGTTTAGTTTGTTTGCAGTCTGAGTAGAGCAGACTTCCCCCGTGTATAGCTTGATGCACAGGTGTCAGTGGTGGCTGGGAGAGCCTTTGCACAATTAAAACTTGTGTGCCAACTGCAACCATACCTCGTGAAGTCTGACCTGACCATGGTGGTCCATGCCTTAGTTACCTCCATGAATCAGTCTGGGCCCTTCGATCTTCGGGGGAGGCCGTCCTTTCGCCCCTGCCAGTTTCACAGGCTTGACTGGTGAGCATAGAGGTGGGTTCCTTTTCCTCTGTGGCCCCCAGGCTCTGGAACTCTCTACTCGGAGAGATTAGGAAAGCTCCTACTTTAGAAACCTTCAAAAAGAACTGAAAAACCTGGCTCTTCCACTGCACCTTTGGTGAGTAGGAACACACCCTCACACTACTGTTTCCCCCAACATTTTTGTCACTGGAGTATACGTCCCTTCCCCCCTCAGGGAAAGTTTGGTTCTACAACCCTGTTTTCTTGAGCTCTCCTTTACAAATAACCTGTTCTTCCTTATCTCACCCCTGAGTTTTTAACTTTTTATCCTGCACATGTGGCCCGCCCATTGTCTTTGTGATTGTGTTTATTGTAATTTTATACTGCTCAATGTATTCCTGTGTTGTTATGTAATTATGATGTTGCTATTTGTTGCTTAGTGTATTTGGTTTTATTTTGCTGTACTCTGTTGTTTGGGCTTGGCCCCATGTAAGCCGCCCCAAATCACCGTTGGGGGAGATGGTGGCGGGGTATAAATAAAGATTATTATTATTATCTGTGTAGCTTTCTATGCCATCTCACTGGATTTTTTTGCAAGGGATTTGACGTGCTCTACGATCACATTGCAATTTATACAAAAAGTTAATATGCTTCCCATAAAAATCTATTCAGTAGAACTTCAGCACTACCTGAATTACCTGTTTCTTCATTTATTTGCATGAGACACAAGCAAGCAAGTAACTGACATGCTAGGTTTGCCAGGTATACAGTTATCTGAGCCCAGAGAGGAACCCCAACCCTGACCTCTACTAGACTAGAAGAAAAGGCCAATGAAAGGTGTAAAGTAGAGGTGGGTAAAATATAGCCTATAGGCTGCATGTAAAATATTTTGTTTTATTTCAAAATTTCCTTTAAGGGCCAAGAAGGAGCCCTGTCTATCATTATGTGTTCACTAAGGGACCCAGATAAACTGAACATATTCTGTTTGGAAGACATTAAATGCAGAAAATATGCCAGATAGATAAAAAGTTTGAAAACCACTGGTCAAAGACCGATGTTCATGATGCTTACGTGTGTATATCACGGCCCTCTTGATGGTACAAAAGCCATTCAGGTTGAATTTTTATTGTAAGGTCCTGTAACAAAATAGTCCTTTTTGACACAGCCTTCCCATCTGAAGTTAGAGCAATCTTGTTCTCACACCAGAGATCTCTTGACCTGAACCCCATCCCTTTTAGTTAGAAAAGGTTCTTCTGCTCCTACCATGGTCAGCATCCACAGGACCCTAAGAGCCCAAGCTCTTAATACTTTCCACAATAAGCTTGAAACCTAAATCCTCTAGCCCCTCCCCCAATTACAATGCATCTATCTATGTATTCCTCCTGCAGGTGGTTAATATGAATCAGATGATTTCTGCTGCTTACCTCACTTGGACACTGAGTGCATTTGAAAAATCCCTCCAATTCATCATCGTTCTTCTCCCATCTTCCTTTTCTTGCATGTTGAAGAATATAATTTAATGACAGCTTCTCATTCCATAACATGTCTTGCATAGTGGATGGGTGTTAAATAGGAAGATGAGGAATGGAAACAAAACATGTGGAAAATAGACAATATTTTTTTCAAGAAGAAATTAAGACTTTGAAATAACTTTCCTTCACACTGTTTTCAAAGAGATTGCAGTGTTTGCCAGTTGTAACAGGGAAAGGGGAGCATGGGAAGGAATGTAGCAGTACCTTTAACCCTAAGTACCTTTAAGGACAGAGATTGACAGAATCCAACCTGTTCAACAAACATCTTGACCCTGGCACCTGGTGTAGGTACATGGATTTCCAAAAGCAAAGGGTGGGGTGTTGATGTTTCCCTAGTATGGGAGGACATCACAGATGGCTACGAGAACTTGCAATTAAATGTGCGGCTGTTCAACAAAAATAAATGCTCGCTGGTTGCAACAATTGAATGAACCCTAAAGGTAGGTGATTTTGAAATGTGATTGTATCTTAACTGTATTTCGAGTAACAGTGAAGCAGGGCCATGTTTATGTATTGTGCTCAGATCCACCAGAAATATGCAGCATGGCCTACTGCCTGTCGCACCCCAGACCTGAAGCCACCTATGACGAGAGCATCACACAGGAATCCAGAGTAAAGGCAAACAATTTATTGCAAAAAGCACACAAAAATATACAGTAAAAAGCAGGAATAAAGGAAGAAGATATAAATCCAAAAACTCACAAGCAAATGTCTCTTGCAAATCCAAAGCAAGACAGTTCAAGAATAGTCCAAATATCAAAAGTCACTTGAATCCAAAGCCAAACTTGAACAAGAATACACGGCATGAACATAAGGAAAACACAGCAGGAGCATAGGAAAACTTGAATCCCCAAACTACGACAAGAACATGAGAACCCAGGCCTGACTGTAAAAGCCACGTTGCTTGAACTGAGGGGCAAGGAGCCCGTAGCTCCTAATTTATAGGCATGAAAGCATTACGCTTCCCATGGAGGTGGGCTGATCTACAAATCTGGCTATCTGCTCTAGGTGAGTTTCCTTGCTTAGGTCAATGTCACCAGGTGTGTTCTCATGAGAATCTCTCATCTCTTCGGCTTCACTAGGCTCCTTATCTGGAGAGGATGATTCCTCCCAGGAACAGCTTCGAAGGCCTGGAGAATCAGAAGGAATCAGATTCTCAGGCCCAGCCCTGTCTGTGTAGAAAATTGTTTCATTTTCAGGCTGTGCATGAGACTGGCCTTCTGCATGAGAGTGCATCCCAGGGAAACTCACAATCGCATCTGACTCAAAATCATCAGTGATCCCATCAGCCTGCTATGACTGTTGCTGAGCTACAACACTACCGTAAGTGTGGCGCTCTTCACAAACATATGTGTTCTTCAGCTTCCTGCATGCACACACCTTTCTTGCAGATTTTGCTCTTGCCCTGGGATGCTGGTGCCACACAGGCCAATCTTGGGTCTAGTCTACCTGGTTCTCCTCTGTGAAATGGGCTCACTTTGCCCTCTCAGTCTTTTGTGACCTCTTTCCACCATCTCCGATGAGTCTGGAGAACAGCTGGCCTTCTTCAAGACCTCGGGCCTCAATCAGACCATGGCCAAATCTTCCTCCAAGGAAAACGACAACACTGGAATGGGATTCTTATACAAAGGGTGCTTAGAAGGTTGTTTACCCAATTTGTGCCTTGCTCCTTTTTAAGAGTCATTCCAAAACCACAGAGCCCCTATTCCCCACAAGTTGACAAAAATGAATTATAAGACTTTTCAACTGCAAACACCAACACCCAGTTAGGTAGGCCTATAGAGTGACCAGGTGGCGAAACAGCCTAACAAAGACATGGCAGGGAGCAAATAGGTGCTGTGAATTAAATTCTAAGTTTATGGTCAGGTGGGATGTGATTAAATCTATATAAATAAAAATGTTTGTGGGATTAATATAACTCAAAAACCACTGGACAAAATGACTCCAAATTTGGCTGCAAGACACCTACCAACCCAAAGAGTGATTATCACTAACTCCCCCCCCCCCCAAAAAAAAAAAAAAACAAAGCAGCAAGGACTTTAAAACCCAAAAAAGCAAAAATTACAGCGCATGCGTGAGAATGACTGTTGTGGCCCCGCCCCCTCCGGTGCAAGGGAAAAAACCCCCTAACCCCGAGAGAGAATGAGGGAGGGAGGCAAGGAATCCAAGCATGGAGGCAAGTAGGCACAGACTTCCTTGGCTGGCTCTCAGGAGCCCTCAGTCTGGGGAAGGGCTGGCCCAGTGGTGCCTTTGACGAGTGAACACATATCCCATATTATGTCCATTCCAACTACAGTTATGTCCTCATGATGCACTTCCCCCCGCCCTTAACGAAGGCTCAACCCCATTGTTCGCCCCTTGTGAGCTCCCCCCTCAGACACATATTTCTCCACTTACTGATCTCACCCAGGGTTTTATTAATTTCATCCTATGCCTTTGGCCCACCCACTGTGTTTTATTTTTCTATCATATTATTTTGCAATTGTTTATTTTATATTTTGTTATTTTATGTATTATATTTCAATGTTATTATTTGCTTGTTTGTATTTTATTTTGTTGTATTGTAAATTTTAGTCTTGGCCTGATGTTAGCCCCCCCTCCCCCCAAGTCCCCTTTGGGGAGATGGTGGCGGGGTATAAATAAAGTTTATTAGCTCCTATGCCATCAACTCCGCTGGACTGGTCATGTCATCTGAATGTCCGATCACCATCTCCCAAAGGAGTTACTATACTCTGTACTCAAGAATGGGAAACATAATGTTGGTGGACAGGAAAAGAGATTTAAAGATGGGCTTAAAGCTACCCTTAAAAATGGTGGCACAGACACCGAAAACTGGGACGCCCTGGCCCTTGAGCGTTCTAGCTGGAGCGCTCTAGAGGAGGAGGATGGGAGTGACTACGCCGCAGCCTTGAGGGAAAAGGAGAGAAGGAAGAATGGCCGACCCGGCCCCCACCCGCAACCTCAACGACATTGACCTCTCTCCCCTCAGGGTGAGTGGGGTCAAGGGTCAGGGGTCATCTGCTTCAGCTCCCCCACATCCGCTTCCTGTTTCCCTTCCTTTCTCTTTCCTTCTCTCCCGTTGCTTCCCTCCCTGCTGGCAATGTACTTTTTGGGCTCTCAGGGCTATCGTAGCTGCCTTGCTTTGTTTTATTACCTCTCTCCCTATTGTTGTTGTTGTTATTGTCCCTCTCTAAAGCCTCCTTCTTTCTTTCCTGCATTCAATGTACTTTGAAATTAAATGCCATTCCTGATACACATAATAATAGTAATCATTTATTTATTTATAACCCGCCTGATCACCCCAAGGGGACTCGGGTCGGTTTCCACACAAAAAGTGGCAAACATTCAATGCCATTAATGAAAACACACAAACCAATAATACAGCAACATCAGTATAGCTTATAATTACTAAACAAAGTAAATAAATTAAAACCATATAGAATAATTAATAAAAGCATATTTATTTATTTACGATATTTAAAGCCCACCTTTCTCAGCCTTACGGCGACTCAAGGTGGGTTACAGTTTGGCACAACTCGATGCCACACATAAAAGTGCAATTAAAAACCATCAACATATAAAAACATATGTAAAACCACTAAAACATCTAATCCTCAGTGTCATCTTGTTAAAAGCATATCCAGTAACATCATCTAGCCATTCCATATTAATCCATTCATAGTTCCATGTTATCTATTCCCCTGCATTCTCAAAAGCTTGCTCAAAGAGCCAAGTTTTTACCCTTTTTCAGAAAGTCAGGAGGGAGGGGGATGATCTACTATCCCTGGGGAGAGATCTAGTTCATCTCTATATATAAATTTTGACACGTCGTTCATCCCGGCAAATAGACAGCTAAACTATAAGCCGCAGAACCACGAAAATCGGCAACACATTCCACCATACCACGAGGTACCTATAAGGCCAAAAAAACCCACCCTAGATACTTCGCAACACCCCCAAACACAAGCCCAAAAAATCGGCCAACGGAACTGGCATCCCTGCATCTTCGCTGCCAGCGCGCGTTTCGAACGTGCTCCTATCCTCCCCCCCTCCCAAACTGAAAATAACCACCTTACCACACGCAAGAGGAGCAGGCCGAGCCAGGGGCAGGGAAGGAGAGAAGCCGTCGGAGCCAGGAAGGCCCTGGTAGGAGCAGGCCGAGCTGGGGGTGGGGAAGGCCATGGCGGCAGCGGAGCCGACGAGGAGGAGGAAGCGGAGGAGGGAGGAGGCAGAGGAGGAGGAAGAAGCAGAAGCAGCAGCAGCGCAACCTTCTCCTCCCTGACCGGCCCCCTCCCTCGCAAGGTGGGCCTGCGCGGCCTACACCTCGACCTGGCCCGGCCGTGGCGGAGGTCCAAGAACAGCCCTTCCGAGGCTGGCCAGGAGGCTCCCGCTGCGCGCCTTCCTGGCGTGGGTGGGAGAGGCCATTTACCCCCAAGGCGGAAGGGCTCTCCTCCTGACATACATCAGGTCAGTGTTGTGTAGTGGCAATATAAGGGGCCTCAGATAACCCAGGCCCCTTCCACACAGGTGAATGAAATCCCATATTATCAGTGTTGAACTGGGTTATCTGAGTCCACACTGCCAGATAATCCACTTCAGTGTGGATTTTATACAGCTGTATGTCAGGGGCCTCAGATAACCCAGGCCCCTTCCACACGGCTGAATGAAATCCCACTGGAATATATGGCAGTGTGGACTCAGGGCCTTTCCACACAGAAATACAACCCAGAATATCAAGTCAGGTCATCCACAATATCTGCTTTGAAATGGCTTATCTGAATTCACACTGCCAGATAATCCAGTGGGATTTCATTCAGCTGCTTTAAACCGGCATATACGGCAGTGTGGACTCGGATAACCCAGTTCAAAGCGGATATTGTGGGATTTGCCACCTTGATGTTCTGGGTTATATAGCTGTGTGGAAGGGCCCAGAGAAGGCCTTTTCACTGACATGGTTCAGTGGTATGGCATGACAGCAGTTGTAGTTTTATATGGTCTTTGGCCTTTTTCTGCCAAAGCGTGCTGGTGCCTACTACCCAAACTACAAGGGGCCGTGATTCCAGCGCATTGAGTTGTGGTGGTTCAATCCTGCAGTGTCAGGTTGAAGTAGTTTGGTACATGGTTGCATGCTATGGAATCCTGGGATTTGTAAAAAGACTACTTGCTTGATTCCATATCATTGAGTTATGGTACCCGATAATTTCCATTGTTGCCTAGAAGCCGTCACTGGATGGCTGCGAGCCAGTAGGTTGAAGGTGAATCCGGACAAGACGAGATCCTGTGGCTGGGCCGTCCGGGTACGAGTGAGATCCGGCTTCCAACCCTGGATGGGGCGATGCTTCGCCCGTCACTATCAGTCAAAAGCTTAGGAGTCATGCTCGACTCCCATCTGACAATGGAGAAACATATCTCCATTGTCAGCGAAACAGCATTTTACCATCTCTGGCAGGCGAGGAAGCTGGCTCCCTACTTGTCCCGCCACAACCTAGCCACAGTGGTCCAAGCCACGGTCATCTCAAGACTGGACTACTGTAATGCTCTCTTCGTTGGCCTTCCTCTGTCGGTGATCCGGAAGCTTAAGGTGGTGCAGAACGCCGCAGCCCGGCTGGTGGCAGGCCTTCCATCTCACTGCCACATCACGCCGGTTCTGCGGGGACTGCACTGGCTCCCAATAGAGCACCGGATCACCTTCAAAGTGCTGGTCCTAACCTTTAAGGCCTTGAACAGTCTGGGGCCAGTGTATCTAAGGGACTGCCTCTCCCCATATAGCCCTGTAAGACCACTGAGATCTGAATCATTGAACCTCCTGATGATACCGAGTTACACAGCCCTCCACTTGACCACAACAAGGAAGAGAGCCTTTAGCGTCATTGCCCCAGCGTTATGGAACGCCTTACCCTCCACCATTCGTGCACTGCCTAATTTACTGGCCTTTAGAAAGGCCTGCAAAACCTACCTTTTGGGCATTTGGGCAAGAACAATGCTAGGGCTCTAAATATGGTCAAGGGCTATGACCACATGAAGCGGGCGTACGCCACTGTCTGATTTAACTGCGGATGTAACTCCGACATCCTAGCACATTTTAATATGTTATTGTGTAGCTGCGTTTTTATTGTGTTTTTATTGTGTTTTTACTGTATTTTAATGATGTCTAGTGTTTTATCGACTGTAAGTTGCCCCGAGCCAGTCGGAAGGGGCGACTGAGAAATCGAAATAATAAATAAATAAATAAAGTGGTGCCAAACTGCATTCATTCTACAGCACAGGTGCACCCCGAGGCCCCTTCTGCGCCACACTTCTCTGTTATTAGCAAGCCCGAAGTCTGAAAAATCTTCTGAAGAGAAAGCAGGAGCAGGAGACCTTTGTGTCGTACTTGTAGAACAAAAATAACAACAGAATCTTAACGTTGTTGTGAAGTTTAATAAAATATTTGCAGTATTAAAAAAGTTAATTTGTGTTAATTCTATGTAATGTAACTATATGAACACAATATTGTAAGTAAACGTCTGGTTTGCAAGGTCACTCTTTTATTTACCTCTACCTTCTACCTTTTATTTTCCAGTGATTGGTGGGGGGGGGGGGCGCCAAAATACTGTCGCTTACAGAAAATTACCTTCGTCTGGCCCTGCATGTGCCCCAGCTAGGCAACCCTGGGATGTGTGGTTTGGCAAGGCACCAGCGCTCTTGGGCAGAGAACACTAAAGACCTGGGAAGACTACATCTCCCGAAGTGAGTGTAACGAAGCCCCCCTCCTCCGCCTTCGAGGGTCCGATGTGACTCCGCCCCCGACCCCCTCCCCTCCTCGCTCACCCTCCCTAGTGCTTTTCCGGAGCTTCTCCGCTTGGTCCCTGCAGCCGATCTTCTCCAGCAGCCAGATTGCCAGCTCTGCGGAGGCCTCTCCGGGGCGTAAGCGGAGCAGGATTTCGGCCAGGTGCGGGGCACTCGCCTTCCACAGCCTCCTGTCGAGGACTTCGTCGACGTCCACGTAGCGCTCGAGCGCCTTCCTGAATTGCCGGAGCTCGCTCTTCCTCAAGCCGGCCAAGGCGTTCCGCAGCTGGCCGCGAAGTCTCTCGACCGGGACGCCCGGGCGTGTGATGCTTTCGCCCTGGTAACAGAGGGACTCCCATTCCCACCCGTCGTCCGAAGGGCCCGGCTGGGGGCCGTCAAGGGTCTTCGCCATCGTCCTGAAGGGCCTTCAGGGGATGGCTTCCTCCTCCTCACCAGCGCCTCGCCCGAGGAAATGCCAAAGGGCGTGCCAGAGATTTCGGTTTCACTTTGCCGTGAATGCGGTTCCCGAGGGCGGGCCGGAGGTGGCCTCTAGCGGCTGAGAAACCACCCCGTAGCCGCCTGCCATCCTCCTTTGAGCCTAGAAGACCCTCCTCTCCCCGGGAAGGAGGCGACGGAGGGGCGCATCTTCTCTACTTGGAGGATGAAGGCAGCTGGATCTCACTTTTCACCGACTCAGCTTTTCTAAGATCTACAGAGGCACTCGCTGGAACACCTCAGCAAGCGAGAGTCCAAAAGTGGCAGGCGAAAACCCAGCACCATGGCTGATACCAAATCAGAGTCTCCCTCCTGGGCACACAGAAGACTGGGCGACTTGGAAGGCGCTGAAAGTATCTCGAACTCTGAGGATGACCTGGGAAGGAATGCCACTGGGGGCTCCTGTGTTTCTTGGTTCATCTGTATGAGACAAAAATCACACAAGTAACTAACCTGCAGGGTTTTGTCTCTTAGCCAGGTATATCTCAGAGCCCAGAGAGGAATCACAACCCTGTCCTCTATTGGACAGGGTCCAAATCAAGAAATAGTTTTCTAAGATCCACAGAGATACTCGCAGGAACACCTCAGCAAACGAGAGTCCAAAAGCGGCAGGCTAAAACCCAGCACCTCAATCCATGGCTGAGACCAAATGAGAGACTCCCTCTTGGGCACACAGAGAACTGGGCGACTTGGAAGGCGCCGAACAGGCTGCGCTCTGGCACCACGAGATGCAGAAACAGCCTTGGAAATGGGGCTACAAAGTGGAGTTCACGACATGCGAGTGTGGAGAAGAGCAAACCACAGACCACCTGTTACAATGCAGCCTGAGCCCTGCCACATGCACAATGGAGGGCCTTCTCACAGCAACACCAGAGGCACTCCAAGTGGGCAGCTACTGGTCAAAGGACATTTAATAGAATGCCAAATGTTTAAACTTTGTGTTTTCTCAAATGCATTGGTTCACTCCTGATATGATAAATAAATATTGGGATACGAAGAAAAGACCAGTGAAGGATCTGCGCTTGGAAATGTCTTGCAGTCACATATTTGTAAAGCAGTGTGAGCAATGCAGAGCTCCCAGGCTGCGTGCAAAATATTGTTTTGCCTCAAAATGCCCTCTCAGGACCAGAAGCCAAAATATACTCCAATGTCCCCCATATATATACAGTGTGTGTGTGTGTATATATATATATATATATATATATATACAGTATATATATACACACACACACACACACAGTATATATATACACACACACACACATACTGTACACACACACACACACTTTTGTATCCCGATCTTCTCACATCCATAGAGGGACTCAGACCGGCTTACAGCAAGGATTCAATGCTACGAATACAAATTAAAACATCCTACACCAATACATCAAGATTAAAATACATATAGATCAAATACATATAAGCCAAATTGCCAATAAAATCATGTTCAGCTCAGTCCGCATATGTGCTTGCTCACTTTGGTCTATAACCAGTCTCAGCCGATTATTCTGGGAATGCTTCGTTCCATAGCCAGGTTTTCACTAGCCTTCTGAAGGACAAGAGGGAGGGGGCAGATCTGATCTCAGGAGGGAGTTCCATAGCTGAGGGGCTATCACAGAGAAGGCGCTGTCTCTTGTTCCCACCAGACACGCTTTCGAAGGTGGCAGGGCCTCTCCGGATGATCTTAGCATCCTTGATGGTTCATAGCCCCTATAGGACTTTAGGAAGGGAATTGGTGGTAAAATGATTTATTTAATTTTTTATTTTTTGGGTGAGAACAAGTACTTTGAGTATGTGGCCCTCCAAAGTCTTCTGGAGATCTAATGCAGTGTTTCCCAACCAGTGTGCCGTGGCACACTAGTGTGCCGTGAGCGATCATCAGGTGTGCCATGGGAAATTGGAACCCCCAATACCCTTTCTTCCCCTTCCTGCCAAACACTTTTTCTTCTCCACACGGGCTCCCTTCTTCCCAGCCTCGCTCTGCTCGTTTTGCCTCATTTTGCTTTGGGGCAAGTCTGCACAGTAGCGCCCGCACGGGTCACGTCTTCCTCCCTCCCCCCTCCCCTCCTGAACACGCTCAAGCTGCCCCCTCGGATCAAAATGGCGGCAGAAGCGGCAGTGTAGAAGAAAAAGTAAGTGTTCGGCAGGAGGGGGAAGAAAGGGCGCGAAGGGGAAGGGGGAGGTGTTTTGGACTCCAACTCCCACCATTCCTAGCAGCCTCAGGCTCTTTTCCTTTTTCCCCCTCAGCCATTTAAGCAGGAAAGGGCCTCAGGCTGTTAGGAATGGTGGGAGATGAAGTCCAAAGCACCCAGAGGGCCGAAGTTTTCCCATGCCTGTTTTAGGGACCTTAAAGTGGTGAGCCTCCTTCCAACATTGTGATTCTGGAAAGAAAACAAACAATAACATAACATTGTTTGAGTCCACAGTGCTCTCTGGGTGTAGGTGAAATACAACTTCCAAACTCAAGGTCAATTCCCAAGCAAACCCTTTCAGTACTTTCTGTTGGTAAAGGGACTTCAATATGCCAAGTTTGGTTCAATTCCATTGTTGCAAGAGTTCAGGATGCTCTTTGATTGTGTGTTAACTATAAATCCCAGAAACTGTAACTCCCAAATGTCAAGGTCTATTTTCCCCAAACTCCATCTGTGTTCACATTTGGGCATATTGAGTATTCCTGCCAAGTTTGGTCCTAATCCAACATTGTTTCAGTCCACAGTGCTCCCTGGGTGTATGTGAACTACAACTCCAAAACCCAAGGTCAATGCCTACCAAACTCTTATAGTATTTTCTCTTGGTTATGGGAGTTCTGTGTGGGAAGTTTGTGTCTTTCTGCCATTTTTGCACATCTATGTTGTGTTCATCGAAACAGGCCCAGGTTTTCACACTGAGTGTATAAATACATTTAAAAACATATTAACTATATGTATTACCGTGTTAGAGTGTCATTTTGTGTCATTTTGGTTGGTGGTGTGCCCCAGGATTTTATAAATGTAAAAAATGTGCCGCGGCTCAAAAAAGGTTGAAAAACACTGATCTAATGCATCCCTCTTGTCTTCAATAGTTGCCTGGAATAAAGTAATCCACTGTTTTGTTGAAATAAACTTGCACAGATGTAAACAGCATGGATGTTCCAGATGGAGTCCTTTCTTCATCCTTATCTAGTCAGTGGGAATTCTGTGTGGAAAACATTCCAGTTCAAATGCAGGAAACATACCAGAAAGATACAATGCTTGAAAACCACTGGTCAAAGATAGATTGTTCTTGGTGGTCACCTGTATACGAGAGCGGGTCAATAAGTCTGTGACTTTTTGAATGAAACACAGGTTTTTGGATAAAAAAAATCATTTTATTTTTCAACGTAGTCTCCTTTGAGCTCTATACACTTTGTCCAACATTTCTCCAATATTTTTATCCCTTCCAAAAAATAAGATTTGTCGAGGTCATCAAAATAGGTATTTGTTTGTGAGATGATTTCATTGTTGGAGTCAAATCTCTTTCCGCTGAGCCATTTCTTCAGGTTTGGAAACAAGAAATAGTCACTCGGGGCTAAATCCGGAGAATAGTGTGGATTAGGGAGCAATTAGTATCCCAATTCATGGATTGTTGCCATGGCAACTGCACATGTGTGCACCCTTGCATTGTCCTGGTGGAAAAGAACTTTTTTCTTGGCCAAATGCAGTTGGTTTTTTCCAAATCCTCATTAAATCGACCCAATAAGTTGGCATAATATTCGCCATTGATTATTTTACCCTTTTGAAGGTAGTCAATGTGGATTATACTGCGTGCGTCCCAAAAAATGGTCGCCATGACTTTAGTGGCTGACAAACCCACCTTGGCCTTCTTTGGCGCCGGTTCACCCCGAGGAACCCACTGTTTTGACTGCTGTTTGGTCTCTGGTGTGTTGTGGTGGATCCACGTTTCGTCCACGGTTACGAAACGGCGCAAAAACTCATCCATATTGTGGTTGAACAACGCCAAACACTTCTGCGAAATTGTCACACGATTGTGTTTGTGGTCGATTGTGAGCAAATGCGGCACCCACCTTGTGGAAAGCTTTCTCATACCCAAGTGATCATTTAAAATTGAAACCACTGAGCCATGTGAGATGCCTATGGCTTCCACAATCTCTTGCACTTTCAATCCTCGATCGGCCAACACCATATTGTGAATTTTTTCAATTGTTTTGGGTGTAGAGACCTCAATTGGACATCCAGAACGTTCGGCATCTTCCGTGCTTGTACGGCCACAACAAAATTAAGTAAACCACATTTTTACCATTGAAATTGATGGTGTAGAGTCCCCATAGTATTTATCAAGCTTAGCCTTGGTTTGAGTGATTTTTTTCTGCAAAAAAAAAATGCTTAATGAGCACACAAAATTCACTTTTTTCCATTTTCTCCTCAAATCACGCGGTAGTCTACTATCAATGGCTGTCAAACACAAACTAAATGACGCAACTTGTTCAAATTTTGACAGGAGTCAACTGACAGATGCCTGTTGACAGGAGCAGTGTTGCCCTTTCAGTTAAGAGGCGGGAAATTCAAAAAGTCACGGACTTATTGACCCGCCCTCGTATATTGTAGCCCCTTTGAGGGTCCAAAATCATGTCAGGTTTGTTTTTTATTGTAAGATTCTGCAAGAAAATAGTAATCTATGACAGAGCTTTCCAACTTGAAGAGCAAATTTGTTCCC
This sequence comes from Anolis apletophallus, assembly GCA_030556195.1. NCBI lineage: Eukaryota > Metazoa > Chordata > Lepidosauria > Squamata > Anolidae > Anolis > Anolis apletophallus. The sequence goes on along the minus strand of JARBWK010000008.1, from coordinate 136,724,544 downwards.
AACTAGAGCTATCTGCTCACTTTTCCCAGTTAGAAAAGGTTCTTCTACACCTGTCATGGACTGTATTTACATGATCCAAAGAACCCAAGCTCCGCCATACATCTAGAAACACAATGGTGGTGTATGGGAAATTAAAGAGAAGACTTACAAGAGAGACTCGCTTCCACTCGCTGCTGTGTCAATCGGCATTGGTGCCTTTGACCCTATATTGGTATGTTGAACTTGTGCAGATTTGATTATGTGTGGATTTGATTAACATGCTCTCTCTAGTGATCTTTAGACATGAGAGCAGGGTTTTTTTTTAACCCAAAACAAGTGTTGGGTTTCATCCCTCGACTGCATAAGTCTCTTGGGTCATTCAGTTTCCAGTCCTCAGTGAGTAGCTAGGCTAGAGACAGAGCAAAGCTGAGGAACTCCTTTCCCAGAATGCACATTTTCCCAGAAAGGGTTTTGTCTTTACTCCTCTTTCTAGCCACTGTCTCCTCCCCACTTTGATGATACAGGAATTGGATTCTGTGAGAGAACTTCCTCTTTTACGTTTTATTGCCTCGGGCTGGCAATGTGGCCATTTGCCATTTTTGTCGCCTCTTCTGCCTTTCTTCCTTTTCATGAGGAAGCATTTTGGCTCTCTCTAGGCAAAAGGTAGCTGCATGGATTTCTTGACTTTTTATCTTTTACCTTTCTTAGAAGATGACATTTACTAAGCTAATGAGCCCCTGGGGGCGCAGTGGGTTAAATCGCTGAGCTGCTGAACTTGCTGACTAAAAGGTTGCTGGTTCAAATCTGGGAAGCGTTAGCCCCAGCTTCTGGAGTCTTTAGGAGGAGCCTGAAAACGTGGCTGTTCCAATATGCCTTCCTGGAATAAAGTAAACAATGTCCTGCTCTGACAAATTCTATGCATAATGCCCCCAGAAGCACTTTAGTTATCCGTTGGATTGATCTCCCCACATTATCCTTAAAACCCTCCTGTTTAGATACTTCTGTTTGCACCCAGTGTTTATTTTAAACTACATTTGGCCCAGCCATAAGGTTTTTAACTTCTGTGTGTTTTGCTTATATGTGAGTTATATTAATTGGATTGCCTTATTGTTTGCTGTTTTGTTATTTTACTGATGTGATGTTATTTTATTACCTGTTGTGGGTTGGCCTCAAGTAAGCCGCCCCGAGTCCCTTTGGGGAGATGGTGGCGGGGTATAAATAAAGTATTATTATTATTATTCTGCCAATCTAGCAGATTGAAAACATGCAAATGTGAGTAGATCAGTAGGTACCACTGTAGCGGGAAGGTAACGGCGCTCCATGCAGTCATGCCAGCCACATGACCTTGGAGGTGTCTACGGACAACGCCGGGTCTTTGGTTTAGAAATGGAGATGAGCACCAACCCCCAGAGTTGGACATGACTAGACTTAATGTCAGGGGAAAACTTTACCTTTTAATTAGCTCCAAGACCATGTCTATCAAGAATGTATTTCTTTTACTTCAATAAATACTGGGAATGTGGTGCAGCTGGCTAGGAGTCAGCTGCATAAGATCTCTACTGACCAGAAGGCCATGAGTTCAAGGCCTGCCCGGGTTGGGGTGAGCTCTCAACCAATTGTTTAGCTCGTTGTCTGTATATATATGTTGTATGTCTATGGTATTGAATGTTTGCCTGTATATGTGCATTGTGATCCGCCCTGAGTCCCCTGCGGGGTGAGAAGGGCGGAATAGAAATGATGTAAATAAATAAATAAATAAATTTGAACCTAAAGTTCTGACTGCAATCCTGTGCCATCCTATGGAGTAAAAGCTAATCCTAGTTCACCACACGTAAGTTTCTGCTGGTTATGAAAATTACTTCTGGTACTCTGCTGTATTTATGGTGGAATCACCCCAACTGACAGCTCAAATTCCCCAACGAGAAGTGTCCTAGAACTTCATCATATTTGGGTGGGGGGTGGAGAACCACAATGGAGAGTTTGCCTCCCATGCCACCCCCAAAGAGTATGTAGGTACAAAAGTGATTTCCAAATATTTTCCAATAGAGGCATGGCAAGGGATACAGTCCTCCATGTTTGCCCTGACAGTTGCCTATTCCTGGCATATATGACACAAGAAGAATGTGCGAGAAAAGAAAAGTAGCAATATCTGAACCAATGCCTCTGGAACAAAGGTTAGGCAAATAATTGCACAGAGAAACCAACAATTATTTATTTATGTATTTATTAACTTTATTTATACCCTGCCATCATCTCCCCAACGGGACACAGGGCGGCTTACATGAGGCCAAGCCCAATAACACATAATAAAAAATCACTTTGGAGCTAGCATAGCAAAAATAGGTGAAATAGCTGGGGACTGGTGGACAGATGTGACTCCAATTGAATCTGTACAGAAGCCTATTTCAGCAAGAAAACACTTTCACGCATTTGAATGAAACCTTTTTTCCATCTTTCATGATTGGCAAATGAAGTGTAAAAATACTGTATGTCAAAAAGGAGTCACAATCTAACAACATTTGGAATTGAAATACCATATTTCTTTGAATCTAAGATGCCATTGATTGTAGAATGCACACTTATTTCAGTCCCACCAACAGAAAAAAACCCTTTATTTGTTTACATGTAAAAGCACCCATGAGACACACTCCATTTTTAGAAATGTTTATATGGGGAATCTTAGAATGGAAGAACTACATTAAGATACACTTACCAATATCTTCGTGTATTTATTTATTTACTGCATTTATATACTGCTTTTCTCCCCCTGAGGGGACTCAAAGCAGTTTCCAACATAATAATGGTAAAATTCAATGTTGTATATACATGTGAAAACCAAGACATATAACTAGACATTAACATATAACTATAAATTAGAAATCTAACCCTATTAAACCTCAAACACAGAATAACATTTAAACATAAACATAAAAAATCGACAATAACATTTATATTAAAACCCACCCATTAAACAACACTAATTAGAAACAATTATTAAAATCACGCCATCCAAAATAAAATATGTACTCGTTCCATTGGTCCGGTACAATTCCTTATTCTCTTATTGCACTAAAAACATTGCTGTTCGAAAACTTGGTCACATAACCATGTTTTTACTTTCTTCCTGAAGGTCTGGAGGGAGGGGCTGCTCTAATTTCACTTGGGGGAGGAGTTCCATAGCCGAAGGGCCACCACTGAGAAGGCCCTGTCCCTCGTCCCCACCAGTTGCGCTTGCGAGGAAAGTGCAATCAAGAGCAGAGCCTTCCCAGAAGACCTTAGTCTCTGAGGTGGGTCATAGAGAGAGATATGTTTGAACAGGTAAGCAGGGCCGCAACCGTTTAGGGATTTACAGGCTAAAGTCAGCACTTTGAATTGTACTTGGTAGCGGACTGGCTGCCAGTGCGGCTGGCGTAATGGGGGAGTTGTATGCTCCCTGCATGCCACCCCAGTTAGAAATCTGGTTGCTGCCCATTGGACCACTTGAAACTTCCAAATAGTCTTCAAGGGCAACCCCACGTAGAGTCTGTTACAGTAGTCTATCCTTGACGTAACAAGAACATGGACCACCACCATGTAGAACATTCTTTTAAAGCCAAACAATTTATAATGGGGGGGGGGGGGGTGTCGGGTCCAAAATGCCCTAGAAGACTCTTAAACCGTGTGGGTATAGATTTCAGTGTATATCCCCCTCTCTTCCAAGCCAATTTAAGCCCTGTTGTTGTTTGCTTTCAAATTGTTTCCAAATAATGGAAATCCTAAAGCACCCCTATCATGGGCTTTTCTTGGCATGATTTATTCAGAGAGGGCTTGCCTTTGGCCTCCTCTGAGGCTGAGAGAGCATTGCTTGCCCAAGGTCACCTGGTGGGTTTCCATGGACAAGATGGAATTTGAACCCTGGTTTCTGGAGTCCTCATTCAATGCTCAAACCACCTCCATTTTAGCTATTTTCCAGATATGCATGAATACAAATCAAAGCTTTGAAATCATATAGGATATGCAGTTGGATTTCTGAAGGATACTGATCTGCTTTTATTGTGGCCTCATCTCCTTTCAGGGTCATCAAGGACAAAAAGGTAATATAGTTTACTGCTGCTTTGTATGATTTGAAGGATTTATGTTTTCTGTCAAATACATTCAAGAACAAAAGCACCAAAGTTACACTGTACAGGCAGCCAGGTGAATATTTAGTGGCATCATTTGGTCATTTGTGGCCTCACTTCTTTTCAAGATCATCAATAAGATGCTTCTCCTTGATCTTCAATGCTTTATAAAGCCGATCCTTGCAATCGTGGTTCCAGCTTGGCAGGAGGATGTAGAGCTCCCGCATTTTTTCCTGGGAGGTTTTCATGGAGATGATTTTTTGGTATTGCTCATCATACAGAACGGCCCCATAAAGAATATCCAAGATTCCCTCTACATTGCAGGTCCGCTGTATCAGCTCCTCTCGGTGCCGCTCAATGAAGTGCTTCCCTGGTGAGTCAGACAGATGGAGAGAAAAGAGATAATAGGTAAAAATCAGTGGCAGAGAATGCTATTGTATCTTGAAGTTTTGGCAAAGGTGAAGTGACTCGCAGCTGGGCACTTTGCCCTCCAGCAACCCTGATTTCCAGATGACTAGAGGGATTATAAGCAGCCTATGATAGGAAGATGGACTTAGCAGCGCAATTTGCTGTCCAACTTGCTTCTTATCATCCAATTAACTGACTTCAGACACAGTTGTTTCTGCTTCAGTAGCGGCTCTTATCTTTATTTACTAGGCTTGGTTGATTAAAAATGGTTCAAAACTTGTTTTGGATGTAGGGGGCACTGGAAGTTCAATTCTAAAGTCAATTCCGACTTTTTTAAAATAAAAAAATTCAATACTTTCAGAAATTTCCAAAACTTTGGAATGTTACCAAACAATTTAGAACAGCCTGGCCCAGAGGGGGCAGAGGCCCAGAAGTACCCCTAAAACAAAGATTTCAGCAGAACCCCTGGTAAGTTTTAAAAAGCAATCTAAAAATCCCTTTCCCAAATGATCTCACCAAAGGAGTCCGGAAGAAGATGCCACTGAAGTTTTTATTCTTGTCAGCTGAGAAAGATGACCACTGCAGATTCCTTGTCGCAAAGCAGTCATAAAGTTACGTTAAAAAGATATGCCATTTTTATAAGGTTACAGATTCAAATTTCCCACTTCCCGCCCCCAGACCAGCTTTGTGTTGATTGGATGGAATCGCTGGGGCAGCTGGAGTTTGGTCCAATAGTAAAACAGAGCCACTTCTTGTTCTGGCAAATGGGGAGCGAGGAGCAGGAATGTTTTCAAAACAAAGCAGCTGGAGTTTTCTTGAGTAGATTTGTCCATATGTTAATGAATCCAAGGCCCTGACCGTTCGAGTCAAGGGAATTCTTTTGTTCTATTGTGAGAAACAGGAATTGTCCTTGACGACCCTTCCTTGTTGACAAAGGGCCATATGCAGATTTTCCATGAGAATTTCAGCCTTCTGGATGGTAAACAAATTAAATAATTGCAGCCATGTGTTGGTTTCCGAGGCCAGCAGTGATGGCCGGTTATGAAATATGAAATATAGTTATGCAATAGGTTCTATAAGCCAAAAATGAGATTAAACTCTGAAAGTTTGAAGCTTATGAAATGAAAAGGGGTCTTTCAAAATGGGGAGAGGGGAAAGAAAAACCTCTCCAAACCAGAAAGAGTAATCTGTCATGCAAATTGCTCCAATGATTGGATTAAGGGTGCTATGGCGGTCCGCCTGGGCTTGGATGGAGTGACTACGTAAACAGCTCTAAACACCCTATGCCCAGGGGATGCAGATTGCCTTCCTGTGAGGGAGAGGGCCCCAAAGACTTGACAGAACCAAGCTTCATGAAACAAGTAACTGGGTTTATTGAACACAAGACACAAAACTAGAAGTGTCTGGCTCCAAAAACCTTTACAACTGTTCATGGGCTCGAAGAATCCTGAGCCGTCTTACTTGGTCTTTCTTCTTTAGTCTGTGTGGGGTAGATGGTAAATGCCTCTCCTTCCCTCTCTCTGGTCAGCCGCCATGGGTGGTGGACAGACCCCAGCTGCTGAACTCCTTTAAATTGAAGGTCGAACGTCCTTCCTCTGCCGAGTCCAGGGCTGGTTGAAGGCGGTTTTTGTCATTAAAAGGAGGTGACAGGCCGGAGCTGACAACTCCGTGGCTCAGTCACACGTCCCTGGTAGTCACTGAGGTAAAAAAAGCGGTTTCCCCCTTTTATACCCTTTCGCTTAGGGAGAAACCCTGAGGAGAAAAATTGGCGGGAAAATCTAGGGTGCTGATTGGAGGGAAAGGTCTGAGGTAAATTTAGGCGGGAAAGTCTAAGGAGATGAATCCCTCCCACCCAGAATAAAACAATAACCCCAGCCAAAACTGTCAAAAGCCCCAGAAACAAAAATGGAGGCTTGACAATCCTGTAAACACACAAGATGCAATCACACACCCCCAATGCTAACAGGCCAAGCTTCACGCAGGCCGCAACAGGTGCAGTCAGGAATGTGGTCACCCTGATCTCAAAACAAACAGCTGGGTCACGTAGCATTCCTTCATATTTTTAAAAACATATGGGAAAGGAAAAACATGCAGGAAAATGGTTACATGGAAGGGGAGGGTTTCAGGGAAATACCACTACCATAACTATTTCATATGCAAGGAGTAGAAAGAAAGTCCATATGATCTTGAAAAGCATCAAATCCATATGCTTTGGGGAAAGTCCATCTGTGTCCTTGGGAAAAATATAAGAGAAGGGTCCTTTTTGCTATTAGCCCGAGGAGAGTCCAAACACACGGAAGTCCTTGGAAAACTATGTCTCCCAACATCCTCGGGGTGGCCCTATGCAGGCCCGTCTGCATGCAGCCCTTGTGTACAATGGGCCCATGGCTTCAGGCCTCTGTTGAGGCTGCTTTGTTGATGGCGGGAACAAAGGCTTTTCAAAAAAACCCAATGAGTTTGGCAGTCAGCTGGTCCGTGGAAGAAATATTCTTTAGAGTTTAAAGAGTTGCATAGAGCAGTGTTTCTCAACCAGTGTGCCGGGGCACACTAGTGTGCCGTAAGCGATCATCAGGTGTGCCGTGGGAAATTGGAATCTCCAGGAAAGGGGGAGGGAGAGTCTAGTGTGTTGAAGTATAAAAACCCTAAGAAGCCTACCTCGATAAAGGCACAAAATTACAAACACCCCCCTCCCCACCCGTTGTCTACTTGGTCTCTCCCTCTCCATGCATTGGGAAGGCCCGTCCCCCTTTCCCCAAGTAGAGACCTCCTCTTGCCTCCTGGGGGTCCTGTGTGGGAAGTTTGGCCCAGTTCCATCATTGGTGGAGTTCAAAATGCTCTTTGATTGTAGGGGAACTATAAATCCCAGCAACTGCAACTCCCAAACGTCAAGGTCTATTTCCCCTGAGCTCCATCTGCGTTCATATTTGGGCATATTGAGTATTCATGCCAAGTTTGGTCCTGATCCAACATTGTTTGAGTCCACAGTGCTCTCTGGATATAGGTGAACTACAACTCCAAAACTCAAGGTCAATGCCCAGCAAACTTTTATAGCATTTTCTCTTGGTTATGGGAGTTCTGTGTGGGAAGTTTGTGTCTTTCTGCCATTCCTGCCAAGATATCTATGTTGAGTTCATCGAAACAGGCCCAGGTTTCACACTGAGTGTATAAATACATTTAAAAGCATATTAACTATATGTATTACTGTGTTAGAGTGTCATTTCGTGTCATTTTGGTTGGTGGTGTGCCCCAGGATTTTGCAAATGTAAAAAGTGTGCCGGGGCTCAAAAAAGGTTGGGAAACACTGGCATAGAGGCAAAAGGATTCAGAGGAAGAAAACCAAGATAGTAGAAAATTTTAGAATAAATCGGAGAAAAATATGAAATTGGAATGTAGCCAAAATGGGGCACTTTGTATATTTGTGGAAAGGAAAAAAATGTTGCTATATGGAGTATTCTTAATCTAAGCTGTGCTACAAAGTTTCAGGTCAAGTGAGGCATGAAACTAGAGGGATAGAAATGGCTGGAGGTCTTTTGATGCCAAATCCCAGCCCTTTTGTGCTAGAGATGCCAGACCACATGTGCAGGAACGTTGGAACTCCCTGCTGCAGGTCAAACCAATTAGGATGCAGATGGGCTCTCTCTCTGGGGCTCGCCTTCAGGAATAGCGTTGTTAATGGCAGACACGCATGTGCAGTAGGAAAAAACAGATGGCCACGTAGCCGCCTCTTCCTCCTCCTGTCAGGTAATTCAGATTATCAAAGTAGATGTAAAGGTTTCCCAAGGGCAACGGCAGGTGAGAGGGTCTCTGAACACACTGCATAATTAGCACACCAGCAGACACACCCTGCAGAGGCCAACAGAGCCCAGGATCTATGAAAATCGCAGTCTGCAAGCCTCTTTCCTTTCATTGCACTCATTTTCACTTCATTCCTAGTACATCTCCAGCAATTTATGTTCTGGTTTCCAAAAAGCCACCCACCCGCATTGCCTCCTCCTCCTCCGCATTAAGAGCCAAGTCAGGATGAAGCTCAGCAGCAGGCCTGGGTTTGCCCATACCTGCCTTAGACCTTGCCTCTGCCTGAGGGAAGAAACTCAAGCCTGCCTTTGCATGTTAATAGGGGCCACAGACTGAGGCTACTCATTTAGGGTGACTTTCCCTCTCTGTTCCCATGTTCTCCACACCCCCAAATCCAGCCAACAACCGAGAGGATCTTCCCCTTCAACAAGGCGACCAGGGGGAGGAGGAGGACATTTTACTAAGTTCCTCGGGTATGTTAAAAGTGGCATACATTTTTTCTGGGAACTGACAAAATAAACTGAAATGAAGGAATAAAGGTAATGTGACTGAGTGAGTTTTGTAGGACACACAGTCTAAATCCCCCTTGTATATAAAGGGGGGGAGAGTACATATGTCCTTGTCTGTTGCACGTATGCTTCATAATGCTCCGCAACTTAACTCTTTCACAGCTAGCAGCATGGAGATTTTTAAGTTGTACAATATATATTGATTTTACACTGATAGGACTCACCCCATATTTTTGGGGATGTGCCAGCTTCCATTGGTCTGTTGGTTTGCCTGAAGGCACCAGCATCTAGAAAAGGAAAGAGGAATAAACTGCATACATACATTAGAATGTGGAGTAAGTGTGGTCCATGTGGCCCCAGAAATTATTTCAGGTCATTATTTGCATTCATATGATCCCAGGTGCCTCCTAAATATATGTAGGAAAATTTATCAGTGGTTCCAAAACTTTGGTCCTCCAAATGTTTTGGACTTTAACTCACAGAAGACCAAGTTGATGTGGCCAACAGTTTTAAATTTTGGGAACGGAAGTCCAAAACAGCTGGGAGACCAAAATTTGGGAACCACTAATAAATTGCTCCACATACCTGATGTATAAGGATGTTTTTATCATAGAGATTTTATGGCATGGGAGCAGCCTTTCCCACTCAAAAAAGAAGTGATCCAGAAATTGACTTGCCATTTGTCATGGAAAAACTGCCTCTCATGCCCACCAGGGAGTAGGTGGATACAAAAATAATTTTATGGGAATAAAAGAGGAATAAAACATAGTTTATGGTTAGGAGAATAGAAAAGAGAGGCAAGGGTCTTAAGGTGGAGGGGCCTAGAAGGCTTTATGCAAAAGAGAGGACGTCACTAATTTCATTCTTGCATGTTGCTCTTGGAAAACTATAAATCCATGTTCATGTCAAACTATAACTCTCTTTTTTAGAGGTGAGGGTTAGTCGTGTACGATAACAAAAGGAGGGGCATGGCAAGGATGTTCCCAAGGGACCTTTCACACAGCCATTTAATCCAGAACAGGATGTGGATTTAAGAGATCCTGTTCTCCCTAGAGTGCCTACATAGGCGGCACCACACAAACTGACTGAAAGATGAAAAACAGTATATGCACATACACACACCAGATCTCTGAAACTACATACTGATCCAGATCAAGTACTTGTCTCAAAACCCAGGAGTTTGTTTTGCTCCCCCCCCCCCCTCCATTATCTCCTGGATAGTAGATAGTAGGATAGTAGTGACAGGATAAGAACCAATGCATCTGGCTATAATCACGTGATGTAAGATCTTGACAACACTTTCCAAGGCCAGATCAAAGCTACAAATGCTCTTGGGCTATTGGGATGAGGTGAGTCCCTCAAGTAAAACATCCTGCATCTGCAAGCATCATATATACCCCCAGAGTCTTCTTCGGGAAATGTCAATTCTTCTAAAAGAAAAAGAAAAAGAGAGTCAGAAAGAGAATATCTGTGGGATACTTTTCTCAATCTTATATCCAATGCTTTGATTCAGTAACCAGTATTTTTTATGCTACTTCATAATTAATTTTGCTACTGTTATGAACTGTAATGTAAATATCTGATATGCAGGATGTATTTTCATTCACAGGACCAAATTGGGCACAAACACCCGATTCGCCCAAATTTGAATACTATTGGGGTTGGGGGTTGGTGGGGTTGGGGGTTTGTTTTGTCATTTGGGAGTTGTAGTTGCTGGAATTTATAGTTAGCCCATAATCAAAGAGCATTCTGAACTCCACCAATGATGGAATTGAACCAAACTTGGCACATGGAACTCCCATAACCAACAGAAAATACTAGAAATGTTTGGTGGGCATTTTTGGAGTTTTGGAGTTGTAGTTTGCATACATCAAGAGAACACTGTGGACTCAAACAATGATGGATCTGGACCAAACTTGGCACAAATAATACTCAACATGCCCAAATGTGAACACTGGTGGAGTTTGGGGAAAATAGACCTTGAGATTTGAGAGTTATAGTTGCTGGGATTTATAGTTCAAATACCCCTTGAACCCCACCAATGATAGAATTGGGCCAAACATCCCACACGGAGCCCCCATGTCCAACAGAAGATACTGTAGGGATTTGGAAGGAATTGACAGTGATTTAGGAGAGAGCACGGCTGCTCTCCCCTCCCCACTTAGAGTCACAGAAACCGTTCTCTCCTCAGCTGAGAGCCAGCTGAGAGGCCAGCCAATCACATCAGGAGGAGGGCTTTTGGTGGCAGGATTTGTCGTCTGTTTCCAAAAAGGAAGAGGACAGGCGGAGAGATCTTCAGCCTTCTCTGCCAAAGGGGTTCCTAAGACCATCAGAAATATGTGTTTTCTGATCGTCTGTGGCATTCCCTCTGAAACCCCCCTTTGACACCCCCCCCCCCGGGGTCCCAACCTCCAAGTTGAGAAACACTTGGTCCAAACACACCTTTTCTTATGAAGGCCTCCCAGACTATTTCTTTTTCATTCTTTTCATCCTTAAGGGAAAGCTTTAGTTCATCTTTTGTGTCTCTTGCAAATAATTCCAGGTACTGCTGCTGCATTCCTGAAGGCAGGTATTTAAATTCCAATTTCTGTGGAAGTGAGTGTGAGTTCAGAGTGTGTCAAGACTACTTCCCTCACAGCTTTTCATCTAGCTACGTTTTCCCTGTTCAAAAATCTATGGCTATTTTGGCTGGAAGAGCTTGAAAAATCCCTTAATACAAATACTTGTAACCGAACGGTAAGCTGGTAGCAATGCACTTCTGCCTTGCTGCTTTGGTTGGTAAGCTGGCAAAAGGCTCTTGTGTCTCACCTCTGGATTGATTCTGACACCAGTCATGTTTTCCAGATAGAAGTGAGAACCAATCACCAGAGCCTTCATGATTCCAGGTTTTTGAATTTTCTTTGAATTATGTTCTGATTCTTGATGATTGACAGCCTGGGAAGAGGAAACAAGATCACTTCTGAGATTACAGGGAGTATTAGCAGGTCTCTGGTGGATTGTCACCAAATGAAACTTCTTTATTCTGGGCAGACCTTGACATTTGGGAGTTGTAGTTGCTGTGGTTTACAGTTTGCCTACAAGCAAAGAGCATTCTGAACCTCCCCAACAATAGAATTGGGCCAAACTTCCCACACAGAACCCTTATGGCCAATATAAAATACTGTGTTTTCTTTAGTGACCCCTACAAGCTTCTAGGCAGCAGAAGCAGGCTACGCTGGCCTGTGTACAATATTATCAAATGTCTATATTTCTATGCCACTGATTGCTGAGAATTCAAAATCACTTTCACAGAGGTTTTCATAAACACATGACCTAATGCAGGGTTCTCCATGCCATCTAATATGATCTGGGAAAGATGGAGGTTCCCAGTTACCTCTCTTAAGGAAGCGTCATTGGGAAGCAGGTAGAAGTTTAATTTCAGGACTTTGCAATGTGCTTGATACAGCAGGACCATTGCATGAACCTTCCTTTTCCGCTTAAACCATGACTTCTTGAAGACAGCACCACGAGAAGAGAACGTGGGATTTTTCAGCTCTACATGATTTGGCCCCACTGAGTCTGGCTTCTCCAAGGTCACCCCTTCTGCAACTACATGTGCAAGATGAAGTTCAGAGCAGCCTTTACCTGTCAAAAGAACACAAAGGAAACCTTATTCAGCAGCAGAAAATGTAGGAGGCTCTCTTATTACAGTAGAGTCTCACTAATACGACCTTCGCTTATCCAATGTTCTGTATTATCTAACGCAGTCCAGGATGGGAGAAAGAAAGAACCGTTGTCTCTTTAGGTGCTAAATTTGTAAATACAGTAATTACTACATAACGTTACCATGTATTGAACTGCCTTTTCTGTTGATTTGTTGTAAAACATGATGTTTTGGTGCTTAATTTGTAAAATCAGAATGGTACCTGAAACTAGGAAACCTAGAGTAAGTGCTCCTATCTAAGACCCCTTCAGCTATGCTTAGGTATATGCTATTAGTAGGTTCTCCCCTTTAAGATTCCTCCAGTTGTCCTTATGTATACACAAGTTTTATTTCTCACCTGTAAGACAAAGGAAGTGAGGAAAGTGAACAGCTGCCACGGCCTCTTCAGGGTCTGCCTCGATGTGCAGCAAAGGGCCCACAATATCCCACTGCTTTCTGTGCTCTTCATTGAGATGCTGTGACCATGAATCAAAGTTGTAGGTGAGAGTGACAGCTGCTTTCACAACAAATATCAGATCAGTTACACAGCAGCGGAAGGAGCCAGCCTGGGTTAACTTCAGTCTGAAACCAATGAAAGAGAAAGTCAAATGGGAAAGGGCCTTTGAGTGGGAATCTGGGGTATCCTTGGATCACGTTGCAACTTATATGAAACGTTCATCTGCTTCCCAAATGTAAAGCCATGCAGTTGAAGTTGCTTTTGAACCTCCCCTATAAATATATATGTTTTTAATCTTATCACTGTATTTTGCACATCTGGCCCGCTCCTTTTATTTTATTTGATTGTTTAATTTTACTTGAAATGTTGTTTTATGTTTTTATGTTATTGTATCGATACGTATTTCTGGGCTTGGCCTCATGTAAGTCCCTTTCGGGGAGATGGTGGCGGGGTACAAATAAATATTATTCTTCTTATTATTATTATTGAAGTCCAAGACTACCTGAATATTTCTTCATTCATCTGCATGAGACACAGTCAAGTGAGTCATTGACCTGCAGAGTTTTGTTTCATAGTCAGGGATACAGTTACATTACTCCAGACAGGGAATCCCAAGCTTGCCCTCTCTTTAAGTATTATTTATTTACAGTATTTATACCACACCCTTCTCACTCTGAAGCAGATGCAGAGCAGCTTACAGAACACACTTACGGCAAACATTCAATGCAAATTATACAATTAACATGGGCAGACAACACAAAGAGAGGTAAAGGCAGTGTTTCCCATCTTATTTCCAGCATCTTGGAGGGTGTGCTCAACTCCAGCCACCGGGGTGTGTGTGCGTGTGTGTGTGTGTGTGTGTGTGATGTTGCTCCCTCTTCCATACTGAGGAGCTTTCCTCTGATCGATGCCCTTAAGGGTACCTTTATTACCTTCCTGCTAAAAGCAGTACCTATTCTATCTGCTTCCAGTTATGGTTTTGACCTGCTAGGTGGTCAGGTGAACTGGGGCTAACGGTAGATGCTCAACCCTGACCTGGGCTTGAACTGCCGACCTTCCGATTGGCAGGATTTTTCTGCAGCACAGTGGTTTAGCCTGCTGTACTAAGTCCAACCCCTAGTAGGAAGAAAAGGCCAATGAAAAGTCAATCAAGTTACAGATAGATTTGAAGTGGTTTCTCTGTGCAGCTAACACAGGACATCTTTCTTACAATCAACAGCAACATGAGTTTGCTCTTAACAGTCCAAAGTCTAACAGCATCTCATGGAGTCTGTGCTCTAATGGAGTATGAAGTCTATAATGGAGTCTGAGCTCAGTGTAATCCATGATCTGATCAAGAAATAGAGTAAAGAGAAAGCTGCATTCCAAAACATACAAATATAATACAGTGTTACAAGAGAATAACTGTAGATAGTGGTGGGCAAAGCGATGCCTGTGGGTTGTATGCAATCCCCATGACCATTTTTTTTGTGGCTGCATGGCATAAACAAAATTGCATACATATTTTTGTCTTCAAATGCTCTCTAAAGACCCAGGAAGGCCCTAAATCATGTTTCCATATACACCGGAGATGTGGTCCTTCAAGATTATCTGGAGACCTGCTATAGTGCTCTGTTCTTCCATAGCTGCCTGGAGTAAAGCAATCCGCTGATCTGTTCAAATATACTTGCGCACATGCAAGCACTGTGCATGTTCCAGATTGAGCCCTTTCTTCATCCTAATGTGGTCGCTGGCACATCCAAGCAAACTGAGCATGTTCTGGGTAGAAAACATTCCAGTTCAAATGCAGAAAGCATACCAGAAAGGTAAAAAGTTTGAAAAGCATTGGTCAAAGGTTCATGGTGCTTACCTCCATCCATTGTAGCCTCTTTGAGGGTTGACATCTGTTTCAGGTTTGATTTTTATTGCATGATCCTGTAGAAAAAACAGTAATCTTTGACTTTTAGAGCAATTTTGTTCCCACACCAGAGATCTTTTGGCCTGAGCTACATCCTTTCTAGCTAGAAAAAGTGATTTTACACTTGCCATGGTATGTGTTAACATGACTGTAGAAACACATCCTCTACTAATTTCTAAAGCACAGCCGCATTGAATAGTCATGACTTCCAGCATCTTTCCATGTACTAATCGGGCTTAGTGCCTGAGATCAGACAAAACTGGGAGGTATTCACAACTTCTGTAAAAGAGTTGTCACTCCTGTACTTTGCCATCAGCCCTATCCTGATAGTTGTATCTATTATTATTATTATTATTATTTTCTTTGTAGTCAGAAAAAGGAAACTGAGAAGTGTGGAAGGGTTGGCAGCCTAGAAAACTGTTTTGGGGGACACATGTGGCACCAGGGATCCTCTTTTTTCCATCCCTGCATTAGATGTCTGAGAGCTCCCGCTTACCTCTCTCTCCTTCCTCAGGGAATTACCTTTCAGAAATATGACAATCACCCCCAATTTCCTCAGTGAAAGCAATACGTGGAGTATATAAGTAATATAAATACCAGAAAAGAGGATCTGCCTTTGGAAGACAGAAGTTCAACAAGCCAAGTTTGTGGTAAGATGCAGTGGTGGGTGGCTGTCAGTAACACTGCACAGTTAAATTGCATTAAGTTAAGAAACCAGGCAAGATGATGGACTGCAAACCCCCCCCCCCGCCCTTAGCAACCAAAGAGAAATTGCCTTTATCTGTGCATTACTCCTGCAAATTGATAGCATGAATTAGATTATTTCACCCCTTACCTCACGTCGACACTGAGTGCACTTGAAAAACTCCTGCAATTCTTTAGGGTTCCTCGCCTCTTTCTCCTCCTCCTTCTCCTTCAAAATGTCTAATTCAGCAAATAGGATACACAATCAGTTAAATGACAGTTCCCCACTCCACAACATGCACTTTATAGTGCGTGGTCATTAAATGCAGCTTCTATTTCTCTAGCTTTTAAAAATAAAGGTCAGGCTCTTCTTCCTGCTGATTATCTAATCAACCCTATTATTATTATTTTAAAAAAAGCATCCACCTTGGCTGAATGTAATGAGCTCCTGGGAGGGAAAGTGTAACAGTGAACCATATTGTAAATGTTTTGAAAAGGCACAACCTTTTGGAGATCATAACCTTTTGGAAAACCAGAATCTCCATAACCTTTTGGAGAAAAATGGCATTCACAACCAGTTGTAAACTATAACCTCTTGTAAAAGCATAATCTTCCAGAGAAGAGCCAAAAACCCATTTGAGCAATATCTTATCTTCAGTGGTATATATTCACATGTACTTATGCAAGGCAATTTGGTTTTCAGTTGTTAGACTGATAACCTAGTTGCCTCTAGGAACAGAGATTACGCCAATGCACAAAATATAGCAGTTCTTCAGAAGTGTTCTATTCGGTGCCCAAAAATATCTACTCTCTCATAAAATATCTTGCTTCTATATCTGGCTCTCAAGAGACAAAAACAAAGTAGACTTTGTTAAAAGTAACATATGTGATTTACTCAGAACCTTCATGTATTCAGCATACAAGTACAAATAGATTTAAAGTGGTTTCTCTGTGCAGATAACACAGGACATCTTTCTTACAATCAACAGAAACATTATTATTTATATTATTATTATTATTATTTACATCATTTATATTCCGCCCTTCTCACCCCGCAGGGGACTCAGGGCGGATTACAATGCACATATACAGGCAAACATTCAATGCCGTAGACATACAACATATATTCTTTTTGGGGGGGAAACACACTTTGGTAATCCCCTTTTCTTTCTTTGGGGACCTAGATGTACCAAACGCCCTTTCTGTTTTTTGGGGGGTTCTTTGTTTAACTTTTTAATAATTTTAACTTTTAAATACAGAAACACTTTGTTTTGGGGTCTCCTAGTAAAAGTTTTGCATACTGTGACTCGTTTTATCCTTGAGAAATCCCTATTACAATCCACTTTTTTCTCTGTTGGGTCAAAGCTGTACTTTGGGCACTGCAAATCCCAAAACCCTACCCAAAACCTTTGGAGAAAGCCCTTTTTGTGTGTTTTGGTCTCCTAGCTTAAGTTCTGCATACTGTGACTCATTTTATCCTTGAAATAGTTTTGACTGCCCCATTTGCAGGTTTTTGGAGGTTTTCGCGCATTGCGCAATTGCAGACACCATTAACGAATTGATTCCAAAATTTTGGAATCTTTCCAAATCAATTTCGAAAGTTTCAAGGAAAAATTTCGGAAGTCTATCAGATTCGAAGCGCCAGCGCCCCCTACAATCATAACGAGTTTTGAACCATTTTTTAAATGGATCAACCAGGCCTAAATACTTAACATTTTTTTTAACCTTGATATTTAACACTGCTTTCAACTCTGTCTCAAACATTGGATTTTAATGCATCCCTTTATGTTGACTTATTGCATACATTTTCCTTTATTGCTGGTCGTTGACTAGAATAAGTAAATAAATACTGTAAATGGCTAGTTGGGTGTGGTTAAAGAAAGAAATGAAAGTGCATCCAGCTGTGCTGCAGAAATTGTGTTTACAAGAAGGGGAAAAGGATTTTTATAAAGAACTTCAAATATTTTGAGTAAGAAGCAAACAAAATCATCAGGAATTTTTAAAGTGTTGACATTGAATTGTCTCAAAATCACTCTCTCCTCTCTTGGACTGGGGAGATTATCTTTATTCTGGAATACTGGAGTTTATCGGATTGGGTTGCTGTGAGTTTTCTGGGCTGTATGGTCATGTTCCAGAAGCATTCCCTCCTATTGTTTCACCTGCATCTATGGCAGGCATCCTCAGAGCTTGTGAGGCCTGTTGGAAACTAGGCAAATGGGGTTTACATATCTGTGAAATAATGTCCAAAGTGACAGAAAGAACTCTTGTCTTTTTTGAGGCAAGTGTAAATAATGCAATTGACCACCTTGATTAGCATTTAATGGCTTGTAGCTTCAATACTTGGCTGGTTGCTGCCCCGGGAGTCCTTTGTTGGGAGGTGTTAACTGGCCCTGATTGTTTCCTGTCTGGAATTCCCCTTTTATGAGTGTTCCTCTTTATTTACTGTCCTGATTTTCGAGGGTTTAAAAAAATATACTCGTAGCCAGATTTTGTTGATTTTCATGGTTTCCTCCTTTCCATTGAAATTGTCCACATGCTTGTGGACAGGCATGTAGCCAGGGGGGGGGGCTAAGGGGGCTTCAGCCCCCCCGAAATTCTCAGAGTGGTCCGCGAGAAGGCCTTACTGGTACATTATTTAAACTGTTATGTTTATTCATATCATGATCTGATCACCATGCTCAATCTATCCCATATGCATGGGGGTATTGGGACAATGATACAAAAGATTTGCTAGGGTAGACCCTCTTCCACCCAGTCTCAGCCCCCCCAAACCAAACTCAGCCCCCCCCCCCGAATCAAAATCCTGGCTACGGCCCTGCTTGTGGATTTCAATGGCTTCTCTGTGTAGGCTGACATGGTGGTTGTTAGAGTGGTCCATCATTGCTGTGTTCTCAAATAATATGCTGTGTCCAGGTTGGTTTATCAGGTGTCCTGCTATGGCTGACTTCTCAGGTTGAATCAGCCTGCAATGCCTTTCATGTTCCTTGATTTGTATTTGGGTGCTACGTCTGGTGGACAAGTCTACATAGGGACCGCCAGATGATCCAGATGAAACCAATGCCAGCCTTGGATTCTGGATGTTTGCAGTTCCAACATCCTGTTCAGTTACGTGCCTGTCTGTCATTTGCACCTTTGACACCTGGCTGCCCTGAGATGCTATCGATTGCTAGATGCACATTATACACACACACACACACACATATATATACATATATACATACATACACACACATACAGTACATACACACACACACACCTGCAATTCTAAATTCCATCTTGTTGTAGAGATGTCCAGATAGGGGAAAATTTCTCTACAAATGGAAAAAATAAGGGCAAGATGTTTAGATTTGTGTATATTCTTTTTAAACAATGCTTAAACTTGTGGAGCATCTACATCCGGCACAGGCCAACTTTGGCCCTCCAGGTGTTTTGGACTTCAACTCCTATCAGCTGTTACAAATTGTGGGAGTTGAAGTCCAAAACACCTGGAGGCCCCAAGTTGGCCCCTGCCTGATCTACACTGTAGAAATCATGCAGTGTGAGACACTTCAAAGCCATGGAGTGAGGCTATGGAATCCTAGGATGGGGAGTCTGGAGAGAAGGTTAAAGCCCTTGTGGAAGTACAACTGCCAATGAGCCTCCTCCCTTCCTTGCCTTCGAGAGTCCGATCTGATTGTCCCCCTCCCTCAAGACACCAGAGGACAAATAAAGGACTAGTAAAGAAATAATGTTATGGCACTATGCCTGTCACTATATACCAAAAAGAAAGTATTAATGCTGTAGTGTCAAAAGAGGTCCAGTTCCTGTGTTTAATTACAACTGCAGTCCGTGCTATCCCGCAGACCTTGGGGATACAGTCTATACTACATAATAGTAAGGTAAAAAACCAGAGTCAGGAGTGACAAACTGTAAGTTCCTCCAGAAGTCCAGGAAAAACACACTGACAAAACGCAATTCTTAAATTCAAAATGGTTATATTCCAGGTTGAGGATGTACAATAGTCTCAAAGAAGGCCTTCCTTGGATTGATTACACAGGTATGTTTCCAGGATTACTCGTCTCCCACATTGCGGAACAGGAGTGCTCAGGACTCACATGCTGTGTAGGGCATTTCCCATTGGGTTTGCATCTGTTGTTATGTGTACACATTGACTCCTGACTCTGGTTTTTTTTAACCTTACTATTATGTAATATAGACTCTTTCCCCAAGGTCTGAGGGATAGCATGGACTGCAGTTGTAATTACACACAGGAACTGGACCTCTTTTGATGCTACAGCATTATTACTTCCATTTTGGTATATAGTGACAGGCATAGTGCCATAACATTATTTCTTTACTAGACCTTTATTTGTCCTCTGGTGTCTTGAGGTTGTTTTGGTAAGGTTGCCCATTGTTCTTAGATGTCCCCCTCCTCCTCACCTTTCCAGGTGGTTTTCCGGAGCGCCCCCAGCGTCACCATCGGTGTTATCTCGGCCTGATCCATGCTGCTAGAAAGGTCATCGAGCCGACGACCCAGGTCATCGAGCTGACGATGAAGCTCTTCGCGGCTGTGGCAGCAGTCTAAGGACTTGACCTCGTAGTCGATCTCGTTCCCCCCCAAACCCCCAACCTCTGGTAGCTGGCTGAAGTGCCACGCCATCACCCGGAGAGGCTTACTGCAGAAAGGACTGCTTCCTTTTCCAATCCCTTCCTTCCTTCCTCCTTCCTTCCTTCAATCTTCCTTCCTTCCTTCAAACCTTCCTTCCTTTCACCCTTCCTTCCTTCAGTCCTTCCTTCCTTCCTTCAATCCTTCCTTCATCCTTCCTTCTTTCCTTCTACCCACCCTTCCTTCAACTTTCCCTCCTTTCAATCCTTCCTCGCTTCAACCCTTCCTTCCTTCCTTCCTTCCTTCCTTCCTTCCTTCCTTCCTTCCTTCCTTCCTTCCTTCAAACCTTCCTTCAGTCCTTCCTTCAATCCTTTCTTCCTTCCTTCAACCCTTCCTTCCTTCAGTCCTTCCTTCCTTCAATCCTTCTTTCCTTCCTTCAACCCTTCCTTCCTTCAACCTCTCCTTCCTTCAACCTCTCCTTCCTTCAGTCCTTCCTTCCTTCAGCCCTTCCTTCAACCCTTCCTTCTTTTAACCCTTCCTTCAACCCTTCTTTCCTTCAACCTCTCCTTCCTTCAGTTCTTCCTTCCTTCACTCCTTCCTTCCTTCCTTCCTTCACTCCCTCCCTCCCTCCCTCCCTCCCTCCCTCCCTCCCTCCCTCCCTCGCTTCTCCCCAAGGGAAAAGGGATCCTGTAGCAGATTTGACGCTGAAACACAACCCTCACACCTGGGACAATAGATTGAAGTCTACGGAAGCTGATGCCCCCATCCTCTCTCCAAAAGTTGCCTTGTCTGGCACAGGTGAAACCGCCCAGCAATGACCAGCAGTTCTGGAGTTGCCTGTGGCTCCTGCTGCTGCTCCTGCTGTGGCCATAAGTGACCGAGCCAAGTAGCATCCCCTTTTCACCAGAACGCAGAAGTAGGATGTAGGAACTTCTGAATATGTAACAGCTTAGCCACAGACCTTTCCCTGACTCTTGTTTACAGGAAGCAGCATTATGCATCCAGTTTGAAACCTAGCTGCCATGAAACAGGCTTTTATTACAGAGCAGCACGCTTTTCTATCAACAGGCAGACATCCATCATTTTATCCCACAGGTGTTGGAGGATCAACAACCTGGCATTGTCTGTTTTATGACCCGACACCCCCCCCCCCCCTCGCCGCCATTGTATTAGCATGCTCCATTCTCCATGATTTACCTAACTAAAAGCTATGCTCCATCCCCTGTAAAGCTGGAGAATTAAAAATTGTTTCTTTGTTCAGTTCAGTGTGTGTTAGAATGACAATCTGTTAGTACCTCCATGTCCGTCTTTTACCCTAGAGTCATAGAGTTGAAGGAGACCTCATGGGTCATCCAGTCCAATCCCATTCTGCCAAGAAGCAGGAAAATCGCAATCAAAGCACCCCTGACAAATGGCCACCCAACATCTGTTTAAAAGTATCCAAAGAAGGAGCCTCCACCACACTCCGGGGCAGAGAGTTCCACTGCTGAACAACTCTCAAAGTTAGGAAGTTCTTCCTAATGTTCAGGTGGAATCTCCTTTCCTGTAGTTTGAAGTCCTTGTTCCGTGTCCATGGCAGCAGAAAACAAGCTTGCTCCCTCCTCCTCATGACTTCCCCCCACATCTTGATCTATGGCCCTCATAATGTCTCCTCTTAGCCTTCTCTTCTGCAGGCTAAGCACGCCCAGCTCTTTAAGCTGCTCCTCATAGGGCTTGTTCTCCAGAGCCTTGATCATTTGAGTTGTCCTGCTCTGGACACACTCCAGCTCGTCAACATCTCCCTTCAATTGTGGTGCCCAGAATTGGACACTATGATTCCAGGTGTGATCTGACCAAGGGAGAATAGAGGGGGAGCATGACTTCCCTGGATTTAGACACTAAACTCCTATTTATGCAGACCAAAATCCCATTGGCTTTCTTTGCCGCCCCAACACATTGTTAGCTCATCTTTAACTTGTTGTCCACGAGGACTCCAAGATCTTTTTCACATGTACATATACCCTTTTGCACGATCCTCTAGCTGACTGCATGGGATTTTTCTCCTTTTGTATCACCACGAGAGAGGAAATTCTATTTTACCCCTCATCTTATTGGATTTGTACATGCATTTGATCTAGCTAAACAAGTTTTGAAACTGTGTGATGAGTGACATGTGTTTTGTAAGTAAAGTTCTTTAAATCTCATCATTTGGGTTAATGCTGTTTTATTTTGATCTTTCATACATTTACCCATGCATGATGTTACTCATTACTATTTTATCAATGGGAGTAAACAAGATGCTGGAACCTTTTAAAGCTTACTCTATATCAAGCATGGACAAACTTTGGCCCTCGAAGTGTTTTGGACTTCAGCTCCCACAATTCCTAACAACCTTTCCTTTTCCCTCTCAGCTGCTTAATTCCAAGGAGAGGAAAGACCAGGCAGGCACTAAGGCAGGCAGGCAGCCTTTTTGGCTTAATGGCTTTGCCTCCTTGCACTGAATATGAAATTAACTTTGTAAGCCTTCTGAGATTTACAAAACTAAGAATGGGGTGAGTTTTGACTCTAAAATATTTAGTGTGGGCAACGCAAACACTTCAAATATGGCTTCCAACTTATAAAACTTCGGATTTTCTTATAAATTCCAAGAATTCTGAATTTTTTGCACATGCCTAATAATCTTATAGATTCTCATAGACTTTACTTTGTTGACAATCTCAATACCTGTCATTTCCTTCAAAATTCTCTGGTCTTACTTCTGGAGATCCTTAATCATTATTTTTGTTTTCTGTTTGTTAATTGTAAGTCCAGACACTTTTCCAAAGTCCGCAATAATTTCCAGTATTTTAGGTATTGTGTCTGTGGGCTCCTTTGTTGCTGAGATCTTAATATCGCTCTGTATTACATTCCAAGCAGTGTGTTTACAATCCTGAGCGCTCATGCAAAAATAAAAACTAGCTAGTCTTTACAGGAACTGCCACTTTTGTTTTTCTCCCCCTTCCTTCCTCCTTTTTTATGGTCTGGAAACAAGTCTTCTTTTGAATTGGAATTAACCACCAGGGGCCACTCTATAAATTGCCTATAGTTTCTTGCCAATTTATATGCAATGATATTGGACCAGAACCAGGGTTTGAACCTGTGCCGTCACTCCCGGGATATAAATGCCCAGTAAAGGGCCAGGACGTGGTCTCTCTATACCGGGGGATTGCTTCTTGCCTTCCTCTAAAGACTCGGAGCTCCCAAAGACCAAACTGGACTCTTAGTTTAACTGAAAGGTTTTATTGGTCATTACATGAGCTATTATCACTCAGGCACTCTGCCTGGTTCCCCAAATTAATGCAGGAAAGATCTTACTTTACAGTTTCTTTGCAGCTTGATCCAATAAGTTCTTTCTCTTTTAATGGTGTTGTGGCGTCCCGCCAGGGCTAAAAAAGAGACCTTAAAAGGATGGACGAGCTCTATAGGCCCTGGGGTTCGCGTTCTAGCCTTCCCATGTACAAGAGACCTGGAGGTTCTCTAAGCAATGAGTTCAGGACTCAAAACAAGTTTATTTAATAACAACCAGTAAAAGTGCTTGGTTGGTTGCTAGAAAAGGTTCTTTGAGAAAAGGGATTGCGTTCACTTGCCTTTTGCAGAGTGAAGGTGCCTTTCTTTGGTTCCAGGTTTCCTGTTGCTCTCAAATGGTCCTCTGGCACACGAAGTCCGTGGGTCTCCTCAGGGTCGCTCAGCCTTCTGATATGCTGAACATTCTTCTTGAGTCCCAAGGAAAATCATTCTGGTATTGGAAGATGGCCTGACCAAGGTCTGGTCTGGCAAACCTTCAAACACGACCTTTAGGAGAAGTCCTGGTAGTCTATTGAATGTAAAATGGCATACTCCCAGATCCCTGGAAAAAGGGGTGGAACAAACTCAACTGGACTCTGCAAACAATGATTGGCAGGTGCTAGGGACCAATCAATGCAACTAAATCTTTAGCAAACTGTGCAGACTGCAAAAACACATTTCAACAAAGCAAACCTTTGCAAACTCAAGATCTTTTATGTAGGTGGCGCTCACCATGCCATCACAGAATCCTCACCCAACTACAGAATTCCACTGGTTGATATTGGCAAAGTTCCACCCTAACAATATACAACTTTGCCTGCTAGTTTTCTTTATGTAATTACATTTTATATTATTATATTTATTGCAAGATGTGGATGAGGACTCACTTATATGAATCCATATTTGTATTCTGAAGCTGTATAGTCAAGGTGGATAGTAATCCTATCATCTGCTATAATTCAGTTTTATCCCTTGGACCACCCACTTGGTATATCATCCCCCAAATCATTTTCCATCCCACACACCATACACCCACTCCGTTTGCTCTACCTATTCCTGAAAATCCTCAAATGCCAGTTATAGATACGAGCTGTCAATCATTCTGTGATATCCTTTGCTGGGAAACTGGACACTAGAGCTTCCTTCTTGCAACCCTAGCTCTCAGCTGTTGCATGCATTCGAGAAATCAACTAAGCACTGTCTGCCCCAGAAACAAATAGGAGTGATAAGAGTGCCACATAAAAATGTCAAACATTTGTCTTCAGAGGGCTGCCTAGAATCTGGATAGAAGTCTGCATCAAGAAGCTTCTTAAAAGAAACCTATTTTGAGCATACTGTGATTCTTTCCCTACCCCAGCCTCCTACAGAAAGAGAAAGAGACAAATTTGGTGACATCCTACCCTTCCCAGAATCAGGGTGCATTATTGAGCTATATATAGGAGGATCTGGGTGGGACTTGACGTCTCTACTTGCCCCAGGATGGTTGCTGTCTCTTTGGTGTCTGGCTGATTCCTGGATACGTGCTCTGCAAACACTGCTGGCTCCCTTAAACATTTGCATTCTCTAGTAAGGATATTTTTGTGTTTTTTCCTTCCCCCCCGGTTCTTCTAAATTCATGTTTCATACCTTTAATCATGTTACAGATATAGATACAAGTAGTGGAATAGTCATGCTGATATTATAAAGTTATGCAATTGTCATTGTTGTAGTAGTGGTTTTGTGTGCCTTCAAATCATTTCAGACCTATGGCAACCTTAAAATGAATCTATCATGGGCTTTATTTTTATTTCTTTTATTTTTGCATGATTTGTTCAGAGGAGATTTTGCAGTTGCCTTCATCTGATGCTGAGAGTGAGTGCTCAGTGAGTTTCCATGGCCTTGTGGATTTGAAACCTGGTCTCCCAAAGTCTTAATCCAACACTCAAATTACTTTATAGGCAGCCCCAAATTATGAATAAGATTGAATAAGGTTTGTTCTTAAGTTGAATTTGTTTGTAAGGCAGAACAGGTACATTTTTAAAGTATAACTTTAGCAATTGTTTTATATTTTTAAGCTTTGGATAGCTTAGGGGGGAGCCCCCAGTAGTGCAGTGGGTTAAAGCACTGAGCTATTTGCTGACTGGAAGGTTGGAAGTTTGAATCTGGGGAGCGGGGGTGAGCTTCTGCTGTTAGTTCCAGCTTCTGCAAACCTAGCAGTTCAAAAACATGCAAATGTGAGTAGATCAATAGGTACCACTCTAGCAGGAAGGTAACGGCGCTCCATGCAGTCATGCCAACCACATGACCTTGGAGGTGTCTACGGACAATGCTGGTTCTTTGGCTTAGAAATGGAGATGAGCACCAGTCCCCAGAGTCGGACACAACTGGATTTAATGTCAGGGGAACACCTTTAACTTTAGCTCTCTAGCCAGGGCTGTCTGTAGCCAGGATTTTTGATTACTGGGGATTTTGAGACTGATTGGTGGAAGAGGAGCAACAGGTAAATTGGGCAATGCGGGGCATGGGGTGACGGGTTTCCCATGCTCCAATGCGTGGCGATTCCAGAGCCCAGCTGATAAGGTCATGGGTGACCTTGAGAAAGTCACATCCTCTCAGCTCCAGAGGAAATCAACTGCAAGGTTTTTAGGAAGAGGAAAATAATAGTGATTGCCGAAAGAAAATATCCTAATTTTGAAAAGGTTTAAGACTGGTGTTAGGTTATTATTGCTTTGCCTCTTAAAGTTGTTTCTGACTTATGTCAACCCTATCGGAGGAGGCAGGGGCCTTATTTCCAAAAACATACAATGCCATTTATTGCAGAGTGGTGTAAAACTTACCATTTAGCTTTCACTGTGGAGTCACATAAAGGCACATTATAGCAAAATGCAACAGTATACCATACAGAGAGAAAAGACAGAAAGAAGCAGGCAGGCATGGCTCAGAGCTGGGCTCAAGTTACCACTCTGGTTTTCCCTTCTGAACTATTTATAGGGCATTTGTCACCATGCCCATGTGAAAGAGCCCAGCAGCTGCCTTGCAAGTTTAGCATTTCTCTCCAACTTGCAATAGATCAGGCTGTCTTAGCCCTCAGCAAGCAGCAGAGGAACAAACTTGCACAGAGGAGGAGGCGGGGATAGCGATGAAATCAGAAATATCCAATCTCCAGAAGTCCAGAAAGCTGGACAAACTGGTGTTGAAGGCCAACTTGAGCTGGGGGTGGGGTGCATCTACCTTTTAAAAGCTGTTTGGCACCACTTTGCCTCTCACTTTGAGAAAGAAGGAGGAAAACAGCAGGCAACATAACTTTTAAAAGAAGTATTTAGAGAGACTTAGAGAGAAAGTGAATTAATCCCAGGGAAGAGGTATATCTGGTTTCAATCCTGAGATGCAGTTGGTAGAGACTGTGAGCGTGAAGGTCAACCAAATAGGAACAATGGTGCAAAGGCAGAAGATGGCAGCAGTGATCCTTTTCTGGACAGTTCCTGTTTGAGTCCCTTCCTCTTTATAAACTTTCTGAGTATTTTAGTTTCTCTCCCAATCCAACTTTTATTAGAATCATCGTAGAACTCTCACTCAGACACATTTGTCTCAAATTTCTTTCTTTAAGACACCAAAAGAAGTTTTATGTTACACTGTCTTTGCCAAACGTTGCTGTGGCCCAGTCTGCATATATGTGTTTGTGTGTGTATATATGTGTATATGTGTGTGTTTTTGTGGTTTGTGCACATGCATTGTAATGTATTTTTTGTTGTTTTTTTGGCTTTTAAAGTCTTTTCTGCTGTGTTTTTCAGCATGTTTATAAGTGATAGTCACTCGTTGGCCTGATAGGCTTATTGTGTCCAAATTTGGTATCAATTTTTCCAGTGGTTTTTGAGTTATGTTGATCTCACAAATGAACATTACATTTAATATAGATATTTGACAAGAAGTTGTTGTATAGAGTCGCACTCAGAGCTTGAAAAAGTTACTTTTAAAAATTAGTTACTTTTTGGACTACATCCCCTGCATATGTTCGGACATGTAAGCTAGGCCGGAACCATATAGAGCTTTATAGGCTAAGACCAGTACTTGAATTGTGCTCGGAAGTGGATTGGCAGCCAATTTTCTACAACCTTCTACCTTATCAAGCATCATTATCTTTTCTAATATGTCATGCCTTCCTATCATATGGCCACCGTACCATATCACAGTTCCTATGATATGGCCACAGTTTAGATACCTTGGCTTCTAGGGACAATATCCTAATTTTAGTATTCAATTTTTTTCCTGACACCTACGGGTTTGTCTAGCTCAGTGGTTCTCAACCTGTGGGTCCCCAGATGTTTTGGCCTTCAACTCCCAGAACACCTGGTAAACAAGCTGGGATTTCTGGGAGTTGTGGGCCAAAACACCTGGGAACCCACAGATGGAGAGCCACTGGTTTAGATCCTTCATAACTTCCCTTCTAAATTCTATACTTCACCTAATATCTTGACTGCAGTCTTCATTTTGATTAATACACAGAAAATCTTGAATGGTATCAATGTTATCTGTTTTAAAGCTGTTTAAATGTCTTAGAAGAAGTGGGTAATGAATGCATGAAGATGATGGGTTGCTGTTATTATTCATGGCTTGTCCCATTTGAGGCAATTATGAGGTCTCAGGGGTAGGATCTATGTGTCTATATATAAGCAGAGAAAGTGGGATATGGTTTTATGAGTATCATAAGCAAAATCTCTGGTTCTCAGGCTCCAATCCTCAGCCACCATGACCAGCTCCAAGCAGCGCCTCATCCAGGGCATGCATCAGGATCTCAGTTGCCCCGTCTGCCTGAAGCTGTTCCAATCCCCTGTGACGACAGAATGCGGACACACCTTCTGCATGGAATGCCTTGGTCGGGCATCCAAGGATGAGGATGGCAAGGCCACTTCATGCCCTGTCTGCCAAACTGGCACCAAGGTGGAGCAGCTGTGCATCAACAAGCAAATGGAGAACCTGGTGCAAAGCTTCAAGCAGGTCCCCCAAGACCACTGTGAGGAGCATCTTGACCCACTGAGTGTTTATTGTGAGCAGGACCAGCAGGTCATATGCGGCGTGTGTGCTTCCCTGGGCAAACACAGGGGTCACAACATCATCACTGCCTCTGAGGCCCACCAGAGGATGAAGGTAAGGATTGAAGTACAAAACCCCATTGACCTGGTATCAGATGCCCCCATTTCTCCTCCTGGCTTCATGTCACTCCACATGACATAGTTGGCCCCACATTGGCTCTTTTCCTACTTCACAGTGCAGGCAAATGGTTTAATTGTGGTATAGATTATTCCTAGATGGCACTGCTTCAGTTCTACAGAAGGGGCTTCCCATAACATCATACATCATGCTCCTCATAGAATCTGCATAGAAAAGCAATGAACAAGGGGAAAAGTAGGCTTGTATCTTTCTTGCAGACATCTAATTGACTAAGTTTCCAAAAGGGGAAAGCAGATCAGGAACTGGATGTAATCCCAAGCCTTCACAGAGCTGGTTTGATGTCAAATGCTGACACGTGTTACAGTTATTGCACAAGCTTTATTGGTGGAGCCCCCAGTGACACAATGGGTTAAACCCTTGTGCTGGCAGGACTGAAGACTGACAAGTCGGAGATTCGAATCCAGGGCGAGCATGGATCAGCTCCATCTGTCAGCTCTAGCTCCCCATGCGGGGACATAAGAGAAGCCTCCCACAAAGATGGTAAAACATCAAAACATCAAGGTGTCCCCTGGGCAATGTCCTTGCAGACAGCCAATTCTCTCACACCAGAAACTACTTGCAGTTTCTCAAGTCACTCCTAACATGGAAAAAATGGTGGTAGATGAGACAACAGATAATATATTGATTGAAAGGGTCTGCCATCCCCTCACAGCCAGTAGCAGTTGTTGCTGCATCCCTTCAAGTCAATTCCAACTTATGTTGATCCTATCATCATGATGATTTATTCAGGGCTTGCTTTTGCCTTCCTCTCATGCTGAAAAAGTATGATTTGCCCTAAGTCACCCAGTGATTTTCCATGGCTGAACAGGAACTCAAACCTAGGTTTTCAGTGTCATAGTTCAATGCTCAAACCACTACACCACTCTAATCGGCTCTTAAACAACAAATTCTTGACCAAACAATTCCGAACTGGTGGAAAATTTACCTATCATTGGCTATATGTGAACCCTGGACTGATGTGCATCCATTCCAGGGTGAAGTAAGATAAGCTTCCATGGGTTATATAATGCAGAAAATATGTTCAGCGGTAGACATTATGGCCATGGAGCAAAATACAGCAAAATCCAAAATCCACAAAAGAGTGTTGTCTTTATTGACCATCACAATTGACAAAATGCACTATGAAACTGATGCACCTCAGACCTCGGACAGCCCCCCCCCCCTAGATCACACAACACAGGCAGATGCAATAAATGTACTTTTATTTAGAATAAAGTATAGTCCAAAGATAAAGATTAAAAAGAGATTCAAAGTCCAAAAGGTAAAATCAAAGATATTTCAAAAGTAATTCCAAAGAGTCATAAAAACTTGCAATCCAATCAAGCTTGTGGCTCCAAGCAAAACAAGAGTCCTTTGGGGCAAAGAGTCTTGAGACTTGAAACAAACCGCTCCTGCGGTTATCAACGTGGACACGGAGACTTGGTGCTGGATCCTCACCAAAGCTAAACGTGGCTTCAGGTCTGATTTGAAGCCCGAGAGTACAGCCTTTAAAGCACCATTTCCGATGAGCCCATTTCACTCCCCTTCTTGGGCTCCATGACTGCCTTGAACTTGTGATACTCGCCCTTCTATCAAAAGACTGCTCATTATCCCCAGCAGCTGTGCTATCAGGGTGAGAAATAGAAAACTCCCGTTCTCTGGAATGCTCATCTGGGAAAGGAGTAGACACCCGTTCCTGGGAACCAAGGCCGCCCGGCCTTTCATATTCATCTGAGCCAGAATCCATATCTATGGAATCTTCACTAAAACTATCTGCAGTCCCATACCCCTCCAACCAGGTGTTGTCCCATTGCAGGCTCTCATCTGCAGAGTCATCTGCCTCAGGCCATCCTTCATCTTCGATCTGACCCGGATCAACTGGTGTCTGCCTTGATACTTCCGGGGTCTGCCCAAGCCCACCAGGCTGGAACCCTACAGAAACTTTCAAAGCTCTACTGGATTCTTTATCAGGCAAAAGAGAAGAAAAGTGACAATGGTAGAGTGGCAAGCCTAAATTTTACATCAGACATACAGTAGATTCTGGTGTGGTTTAGTCAGTCTGTGAGGACCAGATAATTTCTACCCAATTAATAACACAAAAGTAATTTCCCTTGAGATTTTGGTTGTTCCTGTCCTGTATGAAGCAGAGAACAGTACAGAATTAACCAAAAAATATATCAACGTGTCAAGCGTAACCCTTTTCCCACCTCAGAGTAAATCCAGCAGTTTCCTGTGCAACCCCTCTGCATTGGGACATTTGGTCAGTTCTGTTTACATTTGCTCAGGGGTCAACCTAAGACCTTGTTCTCTTTTCCTACTCTTGGAACCATGTTAGAAGCAACTTCCTCAGCAACAGGTCCAACTGCAAGAGGCTCAAGTGCGTAAAGAGAAGACAATTGCTCTGCTGAACCGCCAGATAGCAGAAGTGGAGGTGAGTCATTTCTAAGAATGGATATGTGATGGACGTGTGAATGGAAGTTGATTTAGAAATATTGTATTCTAGCTTGGGTACCATGCAGTGCCTGGGTTATCTGAAAGTCATTTTGTTATTTTACAACAGTGCTGTCCAACTTCTTCCGGCCCAAGGGCCGGAAGAAGTGTCACTGATCACCTGGGGGGCCGCAGGTGATCAGTGAGCGGGGGGCGTGGCCGCTCCCGGGGGCGTGGCCGGCCTCCTGCGCGGCCCGCCCATTTTCAGGAGGGTTTCCCTGGGTGACGTTAGGCTGGGTGACGCCTGACGTCACCCAGCCTAACGTCACCCAGGGAAACCCTCCCGCAAGCCTGGATGGCTGGCGGGGGAAGCGAGAAGCGCCGCTCGCTTCCCCCGCCAGCCTTCCAGGCTTCGGGGAGGGTTTTCGCCCGGCTCCCGTGTCCCTCTGAGCAGAGGGACATGGGAGCTGGGGAAAGCTCCCCCGTCAGCCTGGATGGCTGGCGGGGAAGCGAAGCAGCGCTCGCTTCCCCGCCAGCCTTCAGGTTTGGGAAAGAGGTTTTGCCCGGCTCCCATGTCCCTCTGCTCAGAGGGACACGGGAGGGGCGAAACCTCCCGAAGCCAGTTGGACAGCCCTGTTTTACAACATGCATAAGGTTGTGGGTGAACTACAATTTACAGCATGCCAGGTTAACCCCCTGAAACTCCATCAGTGGTTAAAGTTTGTCATGTTGGGCAAGTTTGCTCTCTAGATGCATCATCGGTGGGGTCCGTGGGATCTATGGCTGCAGGGTGAACTACAGCTCCCACCAAGGTGGGTCAGCCCCCTCAAACCCTTGGGGGTTCTGTGTACCAAGTTTGGTCTCGGTCTATTGGCGGTGGTGCTCATGATGTCTCCGCATGTAGGTGAACTATAACTCCCATTTCGTTTTTGCCTAAACCCACTGGGAAGGACAAGTCTCCTCACTCTCCTCTTCTTTCTCTTCAACCGAGTTAAGTCAGTGTAAGCTACTTCTCCACTTTGAACTCAGGGTGCATATACACTGTAGAATTAATGCAGTTTGACACCACTTGAACTGCCAGGGCTCAATGCTATGGGATTCTGGAAGTTGTAATTTTACAAGATCTGTTTAGACTTCTGCGCCAGGGTGTTGGCACCTCAACAAACTACATCACCAGAATTCCATAGCATTGACCCATGGCAGTTAAAGTGGTGTCAAATGGCATTGATTCCGCAGTGTAGATGCACCATCAGTTTGCAGCAATTGAATTAAGCTGAGAACAAAGAGAGAAAGTGAAAGGAGAAAGTTTTTAAAAGTACATTTTCAAAGCAGCTGAAAAAGTGGGACAGAAGATAATTGATTGTCCCTAACGAATCAGGACAGCTGGAGGGTATGGGGACTTTGATGGGTGTGATCTATGAACATCTCCCTCTCTCTTTTGTCTATCCCAGGACACAGTGTCTCGGTTCAAGCAGCAAGTATCAGAGCAACTAGGAGTGATGCGTGCCTATCTGGGGGCACTGGAGGCATCTCTGGGCCGAGAGGCTGAGCGTGTGCAGCACCAAGCTACCGATGCCTTGCAAAACGAGCGCAAGACCATGACCCGCTACTTGGAGCAGCTCAGGCAGATGGAGACGGTGCTTGGGGAGGTGCACGACAAGCCACAGACTGAATTTCTCAGGGTGAGGCACCTTCAGCTCTATCTCAGTCACCAGCTCAGCCATGGGCAAACTAAGGCCTGGGGGGCCGGATTCGGCCCCCTGAACACTTACTTCAGGCCCTCCTTGTTTTCCCTGTCCTCTTGGAACAAGGACACAGCAGTTCACAATTTATTTATCATGTCAGGAGCGAACCAAACAGTTGTCCTGTATTAAAACACAACAATAAATAACCCCACAAAGTTTGCAAACTTGGCATTCTATTAACTGTTGTCCTTTGACCAGTAGCTGGCCACTTGGAGTGCCTCTGGTATTGCTATAAGAAGGTCCTCCATTGTGCATGTGGCAGGGCTCAGGTTGCATTGTAGTAGGTGGTCACTCGGTTTTCTGTGTGCCCAGGAGGGAGTCTCTCATTTGGTATCAGCCATTGATTGAGGTTCTGGGTTTTAGCCTGCCACTTTTGAACTCTCACTTGCTGAGGTGTTCCAGCATGTGCCTCTGTAGATCTTAGAAAACTATTTCTTGATTCAAGTCATTGGCGTGCTGGCTGGTATCCAAACAAGGGATGGGTCAGACGTGTCACTGCCTTGGTCCTTTCTCTTTTGATTGCTACCTCCCGGCGGATGTCAGGTGGTGCAATACCAGCTAAGCAGTGTATTTTTTCCAGTGGTGTAGGGCGCAGACACCCCGTGATAATGTGGCATGTCTCATTAAGAGCCACATCCACTGTTTTAGCATGGTGAGATGTATTCCACACTGGGCATGCATACTCAGCAGCAGAGTAGCGAAGCACAATGGCAGATGTCTTCACTGTATCTGGTTGTGATCCCCAGGTTGTGCCAGTCAGCTTCCGTATGATATTGTTTCCAGTGCCCACTTTTTGCTCACTATGTCTTTATGACAAGAAGTTGGGGGAGGAAGGCACGCAGCAGCTGAGAGCCCTCTGCAGCGCTCTCAGTCACAGCATCTCTCGTCCTCCTCCCGGCATAAGGACAGTGCAAGAGGCCCATCCTTCTCCTGGGATGACAGCTCAAGGAAGGCATATAGCTACTGAAAGCCCCCCGGAGCACTCTCGCCCATCTCCTGGCATAATGCCAAGAGGACATTGGGATAGTCGCCACATGTCCTGCCTTCCTCCCGGCATAAGGATGGAGCAAGCAGCCCCGTCCGTATGCTGGGTGGACAACCTTAAGAGGGCCCAGGCCTTGCCTTACCCCCTCCTGGCCCCACCCTCTCCTGGGCTGTACCCCTCTTGGGCCCACCCCACCCAGCATGCAAACACATTGTGGCCTAGCCCTCTCGGCTGAGCCCACAATGTGACCCTAAGGCAAAAATTTTTGCCCATGCCTGCGCTAGCTAGTTTTGTACAAAGGGGGTGCATCTACACTCAATGCTTCACATTCACTGGGCTTAGGGGCACGGGACCCCCATGAAAGTGAGAAGAAAACCACAAATGAAGAAATTGCTGATTTCTTTAATCCAAGAGAACACCTCTGTAGGAATTTCTAGGGCTTCTATGATCTTAGAAACACACTGGATGACTTAGAAATACACTGGAGGATCATGGGATTCATAGAACAAACATTTCTAATCAAATCCATGAATACTCAAATCCAGAAAAGTCAAAACTACAAATGTGGTGATTGTAGAATTAATACAGATTGTCACCAATATAATTCCATCACTCAATGCTATGGAATCATGGAGGTTGCAGTTCCTTTGCCATCTCTTCTAAAGAGGGCCAGTGTCTCACCAAACTACATATCCCATGATTCTATAGCATTGGGCCATACCAGTTAAAGTGGGGTCAAACTGTGTTAATTTTACTATGTAAAGCTACCATGGGAGCCCCCGGTGGTGGTAGTGGGTTAAACCACTGAGCTGCGAAACTTGTTGACCAAAAGGTCACAGGTTCGAATCCGGGGAGCAGCATGAGGTCCCCGTTAGTCCCAGCTTCTGCAACCTAGCAGTTCGAATGTGAGTAGATCAATAGGTACCGCTCCGGCGGGAAGGTAATGGTGCTCCATGCAGTCATGCTGACCACATGGCCTTGGAGGTGTCTATTGACAACACTGGCTCTTTGTTTTAGAAATGGAGATGAGTACCAACCCCCAGAATCAGACACGACTGGACTTAATATCAGGGGAAAACCTTTACCTAAAGAGCTTTGCCTCCTCTATATCACTGGTTACAAGGTCTGCATATTACTGATTAAGAAGTCAATTACCTAAAGGTTCCCTAAGCAAGGGTTTAAGCAGAACGGCAACCATGAAGCTTATATATATATATATTGTGTACAATCAGGCTGTGTAACACAACACTCTTTGACAACAAATCACACATAGTGATGCATAAGCATGCTATATGGGTCTACTTCTGAGTCATTACTGCAACCATGTATGCGTAATGAGCCATTTTGAGGATATGTGTCTTGCCCAGCTCCCACCACAATATTTTTTAGTCATGGGTTCTGTCCTTATCTGTTTCATCATCTTTAACACTGAAACTCTTCTCAAACATTACAACATGCCACTTCCCTTATTATGTTTGCAGTGTCTGCCCACAGGACTCCTCACTGTAAAGAACAAGAACCTCTAATTTATTTATTATTTATTTACAGTATATACTGCCTTTCTCAACCCTGGGAGGACTCAAAGCAATTTACACATAAAATGGCAAAATTCAATGGCTTACATTAGGCACCGATACGATGCCAATACAAACAATTACAATAGTAAACCACAATAAAACATACATCATAATTAAAACAATACATCAGCAAGATGGCGTGTGGAGTGCATGGAGCACAATCAGGGGGGTGGTATGCTCCCTGTATGTCAACCCGGTTAGTAATCTGGCTGCCGCCCGTTGGACTAGCTGAAGTTTCCGAACCATCTTCAAAGGCAGCCCCACGTAAAGCGCGTTGCAGTAATCTATTCGGGGTGTAACCAGATCACACTCTCTGATTTAATGTTGTTGCTTTTGGAAAGCATGCATATTTACACTTCAGATAGTTCAAAGGGACCACTGGTATGTGATATTTATTATAGGATATATAGGGTCTACCACCTTTTATTCCATATTCATATGTTTAAATATTTTTCTACAGCAATACTGCCTGGTTGCCAGCAGGTAAGCAAGTATTCCTTTATAAAAGCATGGCTTCTCTGAGATTTGCATGTATTTTCCCCAGTCCGTTTTTCAGCCCCTCTTCAGTAGAAGTAGAAGGACTTTATCCTAAATCTGCATTTCTCAACCCGGGGGTTGGGACCCCTGGCAGGCTTGTGAGGAGGGTTTCGGAGGGGTCACCAAAGACCAGCAGAAAACACAGTATTTTTGTTCATCATGTGGGTTCTGTGTGGGAAGTTTGGCCCAATTCGATTGTTAGTGGGGTTCAGAATTCTCTTTGATTGGGAACATTCAGTAGAAATACGTCAGGAGAGAATGCTTCTAGAACATGGCCATACAGCCTGAAAAACCTACAACAACCCAGTGATTCCGGCCATGAAAGCCTTCGACAATACATAAAATGCATGTATGTTTCTTATGCACATGGCCTCAATTAAATTTTATAAGCAATATTTTAAACTAATTTTAGGCATCAAAGGTTGGGTACATTGAGCCATCACCTAGTCACCCATATGAACAATGTTGGATTTCAGAATTCCAGATAAGGGATGTTTGACCTGTATGACTTTGAGTGTCTCTAGTTGTGTCAATGTGTGCTTCTCATCCTCTCCCTCCCTTCTTCCAAAAGACTGCAGAAGATCCTTGGAGAATCCCCACCTATTGCTCGCATGGACATCCAGCTCCCCATTATTTCAGATGAGTTCAAGTTCCAGGTATGGAGGAAGATGTACCGTGCACTAATGCCAGGTAATGATCTTACTAGGGAGCAACGACATATTAAAAGTCAGAAGTTTGCATATATATTTTTAAGCAGCTGGAGAGGACTCCTCTGTCCACAATACATGGTGCCACCTCTCTGTATTGCTTTGTGTCTGATTTCTTCCACCTCCAAAAAACCCAAGTTGACTGTAACTTATTATCGAGTGGTGATATCCATCTGGAAAACAATACAGAGGTATGTTATCAAGAATAGTTAAGAATTTGTTTATTTATTTACAGTATTTATATTCTGCCTTTCTCACCCCACAGGGGATTCAGGGCGGATTACAAT
The DNA here is from genome assembly GCA_030556195.1 of Anolis apletophallus. NCBI lineage: Eukaryota > Metazoa > Chordata > Lepidosauria > Squamata > Anolidae > Anolis > Anolis apletophallus. Next base: position 136,687,690 of record JARBWK010000008.1, on the reverse strand, counting down.
GCACATATACATGGCAAACATTCAATGCCAGTTAGACATACAACATATATAGACAGACACAGAGGCTACTTTAACATTCCAGCTGTGCCCAAGCTTTTTCCGGCTTCATGAGGGTATGCTGGATTCCGGCTCAATTCCGGCCACAGGCGGAGCTGCCGCTTCAGTGTTCATTGTGCCACTGAGTCCTTTGATGAAGGACTTCCTCATTCTTCTGCATGCTGCTGGAAGATTTTTATGGTGTCATAAATTAGTTAAATTAGCCTTCCCGCATAAGCAGTACCTAAATTTCCAACTTGACAAATGCAACTGTCTTTCGGACTGCATAGGTTGATAGCAAGCTAGACAAATGTCCAGAAGCTCACTCCGACCTGGGCTGGCTTCGAACTCATGACCTCGAACTCAGTACTGATTTAATGCAGCTAGCTCTCAGCTAACTGCACCACAGCCCGCAGAAAACCAACGTCTGGCGATTCCACTGAGGGCCCTTCCACACAGCCATATAACCCACAATATGAAGGCAGAATATCCCACAATATCTGCTTTGAGCTGAGATATCCGTGTCCACACTGACATATAATCCAGTTCAAAGCAGATAATGTGGGATTTCATTCAGCTGTGTGGAAGGGGCCTTAGTCATTCTTTGCTAGCACACTAAAAGTGGTCATATGATTCTGAATCAATCAACCATTTAGTTCAAAAGAGAGTAAAGTATAGGAAGTCCTCCCACAGATTAAATTTTTTTCTTAAAAAAAGCAAAAAAACCCTCCTCATATTCGGTTCCTCTCTTGTAATGTATTTCAGACTATACAATTATAGCAAGTTGATACTGTTTTGACTACGATGTATCCATTCTATAAATTTATGGGATTTCTAGCTTTTGAACTTTGCCTCTTTTAATTGTATTAATGACTATACTATCATCTCCCCACATCTGCAGGACTGACTTTTGCAAATTTGATTATTTACAAATTTGATTTTCATGTGTTGTCGAAGGCTTTCATGGCCAGAATCATTGGGTAGCTGTGGGTTTTTCAGGCTATATCAGGACAGTAAATAAAGAACCACACTAAAAAAAACCAGGGGAATTCCAGACAGGCAACAATCACCTCCCAACAAAGGATTCCCCCAGGCAGGAAGCAGCTAGGCTTTGAAACTGCAAAGCTATTCAGGCCTAATCAAGCTGGCCAATTGCAACATTTACACTTGCCTCAAACAGACAAGAGTTATTTCTCCAACCCTCGTCATTCCAAAGATATATAAACCCCACTTGCCTAATTTCCAACAGACATCACAACCTCTGAGAATGCCTGCCATAGATGTGGTGAAACGTCAGGAGAGAATGCTTCTGGAACATGGCCATACAGCCCGGAAAACTCACAGCAACCCATTGATTTTCATGTTCTCCCTAGCAATCACTAGATCCTCTAATGCAGGGGTGCTCACACTTTTTCAGCATACGAGCTACTTATAAAACAACCAGGTCGAAATGATCTACCTACCCACTACAAAAATATGAAACATATAACACAATATCTGCTTTGAACTGGGTTTTCTGAGTCCACACTGCCATATAATCTGATTCAAAGCAGATAACATGGGATTTTATTCAACTGTGTGGAAAGGACCTCAGATAACCCAGGGCCGGCAGCACTTGGGCGGCAGCGGGAGCCTATGGGGCAGGACTGAGCCTTCCTCCCGCCCTGCCTGTGATCTACCATGACGCCCAACGTGATCTACCAGTAGATTGCGATCTATCTAATGGGCACCCCTGTTCTAATGGTACTCTAGGGTCAATTTCCACTGGAAGTTGCCCATAGACTCATACTGGAGGATTGAGGGATTCCTGGAGAAATCTTTAGGTCGGTCAGTTGAAGTTGACCAGGGCAAAGCATGAGGATCTAATCTAGAGATTCTTACAAAGGTGTTAATTTGAGTGTTAAAAAAACCAACTTATTTTTGCTTGGAGTTTTTCCACATTCCAGGGGTTCTATGCCCCTAACCCCAGGAAATGTGGAGAGTTGGCAATATTATGCATATATTACTTAGAAGGGAAAATATAAATGGAAATTGTAATATGAATGAGACACAAGAACTCTCTAGCAGTGAATACTTCCTAAGCTGCTGATCCTAGGATCCCATAGGTTGGTGTCATGGCACCAAAAGTGATTACTGTACTAACCTCACTACTACTACTACTACTACTACTACTACTACTAATCTTTATTTATACCCCGCCACCATTTCCCAAAAGGGGACTTGGGGTGGCTAACATGAGGCCAAAAATATGATACAGCAAAATAAAATACAGAACAATGAAAAATTACATCACAATAAAATACATAACAAGATAAAATAAGCAGTGCAAAATAACATAATGAATCTACTAAGAAGCAGATTACTTACAAGAAAAAATATAAATATAAATTATAATATGGATGAAGAACAAGAATATTCTGGTAGTGAATTCTCCCTATGCTGCGGATCCTAGGATTCCATAGGTTGGTGTCATGGCACCCAAAGTGATACCTTTGTCCAATAGTTCTGGAGCGTGAAAGAGACAATGCTCTCTTCCTTCTTTTTTCCCAGCCTTGGAGAACCTGACCTTTGACCCAGACACTGCCCAGGCCAACCTGTTGGTCTCCGAGGATGGCAAGCGTGTGGAGTGCGTGGAGCACAAACAGGCAGTGAGTGTGGATGACCCCCAGCGCTTTGACAAGGCCAACTGTGTGGTGTCACGCCAGAGCTTCTCGCAAGGAGAGCATTACTGGGAAGTGACCGTGGCTGACAAGCCCCGCTGGACCCTGGGAGTCATCTCGGCTGAGACGGGGCGCAAGGGCCGCCTGAACCCGCTTCCGTCCAATGGCTTCTGGGTGCTGGGCTTCAAGGATGGCAAGAGCTATGAGGCCCATGTGGAACACAAGGAGCCACGGGCGCTGAAGCTGGAGGGGAAGGCCACCCGTATTGGCATCTACCTCAGCTTTGATGATGGTATCCTGGCCTTCTATGATGCCAGTGATGAAGACAACCTGGTGCAGATGTTTGCCTTCCACGAGCGCTTTACAGGCAACCTCTACCCTTTCTTTGACCCTTGCTGGCACGATAAGGGCAAAAACAGCCAACCTTTGGTTATCTACACTCCCGAGCCAGAAAAGTAATCAGTCCCTGACCTGGGTGGGGAAAATAGTTCACAGTCACATATAATTGTATTGATCTGGGGGGAGCGACCACAGTCTTCAGACTACATGTGGATCCTAGAACTGTTTGGTGGCATCAGGGTTTGGGGGATTTGGGGGATTGTTGAGGGATAGACAAACACAAACAAACACACAAGACCATCCTTATGAAGAGGATGTCCTATTTGGAAACTCAAATACCCTTTACAGCGTTTCTCAAAAAAATCTTGTTTAAGTGGCTGAGAGGGGGGAAAGGAAAGGGCCTGTTTTGGGAGTTGAAGTCAAAATACATATAATTGACCATAGTTTCTGAATCCAGATTATCCACTTTGAACTGAATTATATTGCTGGGTAGATTCATATAATCCAATTCAAAGTAGAAAATCTGGATTCAGAAACTGGATTATATAGCAATGTAGATCCAGCCTCAACCACTTCTTCTATTTTAAAGTCCCCACAATGTGCAGAATCCCTCCCGACGGCTGAACAACATGTCAGATAGCAAACAGTTTGTTGTCAGTGTTAACTCTATTTCTGCCAACTGCATCAACATGTATGAATAGATCAGTTACTATGCTCAGAATAAAGAATTGGGTACCAAGTCTGGCACCTTCTTGCTGATTTGAAAATGAAACCTCTCCTTCTCTCGGAATTGGCAAAGTAAAACAGAAATATGTGGGCAGTGCCTGCAAAGTAAGAAAGGAGGTCTAGATAATGACCCCAGGGCAGCGCTTCTCAACCTGGGGGTTGGAATCCCTGGAAAGGTTGTGAAGGGGGGTGTCAGAGAGGTCGCCAAAGACCATCAGGAAACCCAGTATTTTCTGTTGGTCATGGGGGTTCTGTGTGGGTAGTTTGGCCCAATTTTATCGTTGGTGGGGTTCAGAATACTCTTTGATTGTAGGTGAATTATAAATCCCAGGAATGACAACTCTCAAATGTCAAGGCCTATTTCTCCCTAACTCCACTGGTGTTCACATTTGAGCATATTGAGTATCCATGCCAAGTTTGATCCAGATCCATCATTGTTTGAGTCCACAGTGCTCTCTGAATGCAGGTGAACTACATCTCCAAAACTCAAGATCAATGCCCACCAAACCCTTCCAGTATCTTATCTTGGTCAAGGGAGTTCTGTTTCCCAAGTTTGGTTCAATTCCATTCTTGGTGGAGTTCAGAATGCTCTTTGATTGTAGGTGAACTATAAATCCCAGCAACTGCAACTCCCAAATGACAAAATCAAGCAATGAAAAGTAGCAAAAACAGTAAAATTCCAATATGAGAAATAGTCCATAAGCTTCAAAGGAAAACAAGATTCAAAAGTACATAACAAGCCATGAAACCAGGCACTTGAATCCAGGGCCGGCCTGACCTTTTCCAGGGGGGTAGGCAAAGAAAATTTTGCCCCCCCAGCCGCCGCGTCACTTGGTCCCGCCTCCGCCGCCGCCTCCGTCGCCGCTGCACAAAGCACGGACATTTCTGCGCATGCGCGAATGTCCGCTGGGTCCCAAGCGCGCCTCCCAAAGCGGTGCGCCTCCCAAAGCACGGACATTTCTGCGCATGCGCGAATGTCCGCTGGGTCCCGAGCGCCTGCGGCTTTGGAGCCAGCACGCAGGCACTTCGGGACCCAGCGGACATTCGCGCATGCGCAGAAATGTCCGTGCTTTTGGGAGGCACGCCGCAGCCGGGCGCGTGGGGCCGGCTGTGCAGCGGCGGCAGAGGCGGAGGCGGTGGCAGCGGAGGCAGGGTGGGCGCGCCCTCCCAGCCAGTGACGCCCGCCCAGCTGGTCGCGTCGCTCTGTGACCGACTTTGCAGAATTGCAAAGGCCGGCTCTGCTTGAATCCATGAAACAAGACAGCAGAAAAATCTCATAGACAAATCTTGAGCTTGGCAAAAACTTGGTGCATGAAACTCAGAGAGCAACACTGTGATAAAATAACAATGTTGACCTGATTGAGGCATCTCTCATCTGAACTTTACTCAGACCCAAGCAAACCCTACCCCCAGGCCCATCATCAGGAACATCATCCTCATTGCCATCATAAACATCAACATGAATATCAGGCACAATCACAGGAGGAACAGGTTGACATACAACAGGTATCTATCTACTCAAAGCTGTTTGAGAACTGCTAGGTAGGCAGAAGCTAGGCTTACAGCGGGATCTCAACCCGCCCACTGCTTGAACCGTCAAACTTCTGGTTGCAGTTGAAAGCACTAAACATGCAAGAAGATCAGCTTTAGAGAATCGAGGAGCAAAGCTATTCCCAAACTACCACGTAAGGCTGCAGATGACGTATGGAAGTCCACACCATTCATTTTCCAGTTGGGAAGGCAGTAGTGTTCCATAAGATATTCCGGAAATTATTTGCCAAATTCAGTACACTGGTATTAATATGTTACGATCACGGAGTTAATTTCACATGACTAACGGTATGGACACTCCTCTTCCAGTGGCAACTGGAGCGAGAGCTTTGTCCAAAGGTTTCTCCACATTCAGCACATCTATATGGATTTTCCCTCATGTGAATTATTGTTTAAAGCCTTCCCATAGTTAGCACATCAATAAAGCCTTTCCCACAATCCTTCCGGTAATGAGTTCCGGATATCAAACACAGAGTCAAAAGTGTGAGAAGAAATATCACTGCATGGCTGTGACAGATTAAGAATGGATTTGCTGTTTTTATGGATCTTCTTGAAGTTTGTCTTTGGAAATGCTGGAAGCTTCCAGTAATTTCTCCTTCTAAACATTGCAGTTTCTAGGTAAGTTTTGTGCTTCTCATCATAAGGATGTGAGATATCAATAGTATATGTGTGATGGCACGCCCAAGCCTTTGGGAAAACTATATTATCTAGCTTTACTCAGGGGCTATCTGTATACCTTCTGTTAAGATTAAGACCCTTAGCAGAGAGAGGCACTTTAGGCAAGGTGAAAAGATAACCAAATGAGTTTACTGAAACGAAATGAATAAAGGGTTAACTCCACCCGGGAATAAAATAACTTAATACATTACAAAAGGAGATTTTGCTGGTTGCAGCAATATTTCTGGAATCTTCTGCCTCTGATGCAAATTGATGGATTACAAGTTGTTGCTTATAAACTGTCTTAGTCTTCTTTCCTGTGAAGCTAAGGCTGGCCAAAAGCTTCTGTTTTTCTTTGGACTGCTGGTATAAAATACTGCTAAATGCAGGTGCTAAGGATGCCTGTTTGGATTGCTTGGGCCTAGGATGCAGACAATCTCTGTAGCTCTGCTGCACAAAAGAGGGAGGAGTCAGCAAAGAGCTCAATACAGGGAAATGGAATGGGGGGATTTTAAGCTCCACCCAAAATCTAATACAAAGGAAGGTGTGTCTACACTATTGGGAGGGTCTATAAACAGGGAGAACTAAAGCAGGGGAGAGGAGAAGGCAGAGCCAAAACTTCACAATATGTACCGGGAATGTGGCGCAGCTGGCTGGGTGTCAGCTGCATAAGATTTCTACTGGCCAGAAGGTCATGAGTTCGAGGCCTGACCAGGTTGGCGTGAGCTCTCAACCAAGTGGGTAGCTCGTTGTCAACCTTTGCAACCCGAAAGACAGTTGCATCTGTCAAGTAGGAAATTTAGGTACTACTTGTGTGGGAAGGCTAAATTTAACTGATTTACGAGGCCATAAATCTCCAGGAAGTACACAAAAAAGAATGAAGGAATGCGTCAGCTCCTCCTGGTGGCCAGAAGCTGGAATGTTAAATTGCCTCTATGTCTGTCTATATATGTTGTATGTCAAATGGCATTGAATGTTTGCCTGCATATGTGCATTGTGATCTGCCCTGAGTCCCCTGCGGGGTGAGAAGGGCAGAACATAAATTATGTAAATAAATAAATACCCTTGATGGATTTCAAAATGTTAACATATACGAGTACTTTGAAAGCAGCAGTATTGGCCTATACATTCCAGACTTCATAATTTAACTAGGGATTTTATGGCATGTGATTATGTGTTTTGTGATGCCACTGTTTTGTTGTATAGATATTAACCAAAATTCAACATTCAATTAAATACTATTCATTCAAATTTTAAATTATTATGCTGTTACCTGTTCAGCAATTCCCTTTGGGCTTTGAAAGCCAATGTAAAGGTTGCAAAGAAAAGGCTGAGTGTGGTTTACTGGAGAGAGCCAGAAGAATAGAATTGGGGACGGAAGCTGTGAAGCTTGCAGGAAAAGGGCAGGAAGTGGGGATTCTGAATTGCCTATCTTCTTGGTCTACCTGCTTTCAACACTTATTTTTCAAAGTTTTCCCCTTCTCTCTCAGCAAAGCAAGACGTTGCAAAATTGAGCACAGAGGCTGCTTCTTCCTCAACCACAACAGAGAATCTTTTCAACTTTTGTACACTAAACAAAGGCCAAAGGAATGAATAATATAACCTTACTATTTAACCCCATGCTATCAGAATTCAGGCTCTGAACATCACACATATGCTTTTGCTACACCTGAATTTCTGCACCCGAAAGCATTTCAGTTTTAATTTGATGGGGTAGAGAAGAAAGCTCCAATTAGTTAAAGTGGTATAGGTGGGTTTAGGGATGTGAGGGCCACAGGTTTGAAAAATGGAAAGCATAGGCATCACTCGCTCAGCTACCCATGTGGACAATTTGAGATTTTGGAATATTTCACATTTTGGAATAAGGATGCTGAATCTGCATTTGTGTCCCATTAATACATACAATATATTTCATGATCCTAAAGTAACAAAGTGAGTGTCTATCTGTCTATCCCCCAGTAATTTGTATTCTCATCTCATCAAGCAAGGCAGCAACCAGAAACATGCACATTTATGGAAATTTCATATCTTTAGATAGGCTTTAGTGGCAATGATGCTGGTGCCTTTTCTTTTTTTTTTTTTAGCAAGTCTTCATAGAACTGTATAAAATCTGATTTAGGATGCCAAGGATTATGCATTTAGTTTTTTAATCATATGGGTTTCATCTCATTGGCTAGGAGCCCCCAGTAACGCAATAAGTTAAACCCCTGTGTCGACAGGTCTGAAGACCGGCAAGTCGGTGGTTCAAATCCGGGGAGAGTGTGGAGTCCCTCTGTCAGCTCCAGCTCCCCATGCGGGGATGTGAGAGAAGCCTCCCACAAGGATGGCAAAACATCAAAACACCCAGATGTCCCCTGGGCAATGTCTTTGCAGATGGCCAATTCTCACACCAGAAGGGACTTGCAGGTTCTCAAATCGCTCCTGACGAACGCACGCACGCACGCACACACACAAAATTCAATGGCTCATTAAGTGATTAATCTACATGAAAAGAATTATTTATTTATTTGTTTGTTTGTGCATGCATACATGCATGTTTTGGTTAAAGCACAACATCATCTGAGCAAAGCTCTCTGTTCTCTTAGGTTAGAGGTATGATTATAGTTTATCAAATATGCAATCTAACTAAAGAAGCGAAAAGTACATGAATCTTAGCACCCATTAACCTTGCTCTTCTTGCACAAAAGATGCAATCAGCTTACAGTGAAAATGCAAATTAATGATGTTTTTATTAACAAATGAAATAAACCAGAACTGTACTTCCTTCTCTAAGGAAGCTGCTTTCAAACAGAAAGCAGCTTGCCAGTGGAGTCACCACCGAACATTTTATAAGTGGATTAAAAGAAGATGTTTCCATACAGACATTAAGGCTGCATGCAGCTCTCTTCTCAACCCAGTACCTTCCAGATGTGTTGGGCTACAACTCCAGCATGTAAACAAGGAATATTTGTGATATACAAAAATTCTGAATACCCTTACACAAGATCACTTTATTATCCCATTTGTCTACCATGTGTTGGAAATATTCAGGTGCATACTTTTTCATGAAGACTTAAGGCCCATCAAAATAGTACCCTTAACCCAGGACCTCTCGCAGCAAACAGGAGGATGGGCAGACACCTTTCCCTGTAAACATGGAAGCAATCACTACAAAGGGCAAGAACTGCGAGATTTCCAGGTGCGCGAATATTGCAATTTTAAGCCAAATATGCGGATCTTCGAATGACTGTATGTCCCTACAATCGAAAATCACAGGATTTTTATCTGGGTTTGTTCCTGATTGGTCAGTTTCTAAAAAGAAGGGGACAGTTGAGTAGAACATAAAAACTTTGTGTGCCAGAAACTTCATGAAATGTGTGGACAGCACATTTTCTCTGGCCAGGACAAAGTTGAGGCCCCCTAGTCAATGTTGTACATATTTTCACAATAAGAGCAATCAGGAACAGACATGTATAACCCAGGAACAACACCGTGTCTGCACAGATGACCCTGAGCCTATATAACTCAGGAACGGAACTTATACATTTCTTTGCATCTTAAGATTTGTTGTTTTTTTAATTAAAAAAACTGCTGAAATTTCTGGCGGAAATCCCACAGTGGCCATCTTGGGAGCCTCTACATCCCACAACAAAGCATCGAGTCTGGACAACAGAGGCAGAAATCCCGGGACCAACATGTGGACAACATGTGGACCTGGGATTTTCTGTCCCTGTTTAAAACCTGTGATTTAGTGCTGTCTGGAAGCGCTCTTGGATGCAATCCCTTCATCTTTACTCCATAAAGAAACTCAACCTATATAGGATTAAGGGAGCTTCCAGACAGCATGAAAATGCGTGTTTTAAATAGAGGACACAAAAACCCCCCTCAAAGACTTGAGAACATGTTTCCATAGAAACCTGTGAATCCTGGGATTTCTTTCCCCAGCATCCTCACAGGCTTTCTCTGTATCGGAACAAGATGGAGGGCAGACAGGGGACATCTGACAGAAGGTCTTTAAAAAAATCATTATGCTGCATATGCACACATGCACATATCTTAATATAAATAGAAGCAGATTTGCATGTGCGCATATCAAGTTCAGCACACCACAAAGGGAATTTTTTAAAACCCACCGGATATCTCTCTTCCCCCAATCGTTTATTCAAGCTCTGTTTAACAGTATAAAGTTTAAAATAAAGAGTTTCAGAGAGTTCTAATTACGCTCCATTCATGCTTCCTTTAAATAAGCCATTTCACAGTCCAATCAGCTATTTTGGTCTTTTAAAGTAGACATGTGCTGGAGAGTCTCCATGGGGGAAAGGAAGGAAATCACGTGGCTTTTTTGTGTGTGAGAGTGCAAGGATATACAGTGATGTGAATATGCACATTTTCTAGCTGGAGTCAGGATACAAGAGGACCTTTTTGCGCCATGTTTTTCATCTGCTGCAGTGAATCAGTGGGTATTTACCACAAATGTTGTCACAATGCCAGGGCTCTACTGGTAAGCAGGCTGAGATGAATCAAAACAAACACCCAGATTGTATCAAACTGTTTAATTAAAGCAGCACTTACTGTCCAACTGTTTTCATAGTCCAAATGTAAAACATAAAGATAGCACTCAGCTACATACTATAAAGCAAAGACTGATAGCAAACAGCGACACAGGTTTGAGAGAACACCGTAGTCAAAGGGTCCTGTCATCAAACACTGAGAGTTCAAGTCCAAGGATCAAGAGTCTATATACCATAGTCAAAAGCCAGTCCATAAATTCAAGATTCCAAGAGTTTGGGAGACAGGCCAGGATTCCAAAAATCCACAAATTTAGGAAAAGGCGGCCGGGAAGGGGGGGAGCATCCACAGCCAAAATAAGGCAAATACTTTTCTCCCCAGATCAATGGTTCTCAACCTTCTTCATACCGTGATCCCTTAATACAGTTCCTCATGTTGTGGTGACCCGTAATGATTACATTATTTTTGTTGTTACTTCATAAATGTTATGAATCATAATGTAAATATCTGATATGCAGGATGCATTTTCATTCACTGGACCAATACGCCCAAATACTGGTTGGGTTTGGGGGTGGGGAGATGGTGATTTTGTCATTTGGGAGTTGTAGTTGCTGGGATTTATAGGTAACCTACAACCAAAGAGCATTCTGAACTTCGCCAATGATGGAATTGAACGAAACTTGGTACACAGAACTCTCATGACCAACAGAAAATACTGGAACAGTTTGGTGGGCATTGACCTTGATTTTTGGAGTTGTAGTTCACCTACATCCAGAGAGCACTGTGAACTCAAACAAGGATGGATCTGGACCAAACTTGGCACAGATCCTCAATATACCCAAATGTGAACACTGGTGGATTTTGAGGGGAATAGACCTTGACATTTGGGAGTTGTAGTTGCTGGGATTTATAGTTCACCTACAATCATTCTGAACCAACGATAGTATTGGGCCAAACTTCCCACACAGAACCCGCATGACCAACAGAAAATACTGTGTGATGGTCTTTGGTGACCCCTCTGTCACCCCCTCACAGCCCTCCCCCCCAGGGGTCCTAACCCTCAGGTTGAGAAACGCTGCCCCAGATCAATCTCCAGTCTAACTCCTTATAACCAGTAATACCCAGTTGCAAGCTATCTCTTGCATGCCTCCACCCTTAATTACTTTCACCAGTAAACTCTTACTTACAGATTACTCAGCCCTTTAGAACTAAGACTTATATTAACCCCTTCCATTACTAACTGCTAGGCCTGCCACCACCAACCACTATCAATTGGGGAACATGATACAGACAAGTGTCATGTAGCCAGCTAGCCACCCACCCCTTTTAACTCGGGTAATCTCGTGTTTTAAATGCTGTGTAGATGGGCCTTAAGTGAACTGGATGCATGTTCTTCCCTGGTTTATTCTTTCCCACCTACTGTCTCCCCATGTGTCATATTTTGGGTTGTAAACTTCATGGAGCAGGGAGCTGCTCTCTTGTATTTTGTTGATATTGATACCAATGGGTGTATTCCACAGCACCATACACGTTGAATGTACAAAGTTGATTGTGACATAAAGGTGGAAACTTCTGTTTTTGTCTATTGAACCAGCTGGTGGAGTAGTAATCTATCTATTTGGGGGCGTTCTCTGTGGACGCCAAAACCACAACTCCCCCCACACTTTCCGCTGCTGCTCCTGACTCAACTTCCCCTTTGGCCCTCTGTTTCATATCCCTCTCTTTTGCAAAAATTGCTGGCACTTGCTTCACCTCATACTAGTTACATACAGCACTATGGTTTTAACACCCACTTCTTCTGGCAAGACCTTGGAAATCACCTCCCAGCCTCCTCAAAGCTTCTGCACATCACCATTGTTCACCCAAGGATGGACTCTCTGCCATTGCTCCTCTGTGTTGGTGCCATTGGTAAGTGCATCCTTATTGGTCTTTGAAGCAGTGGCTAAGCAGGAAAATAAAATAATATGCTGCTGAAGCTATGGTAGTTGCTATATCAACTAGAATAGAGCAAGTTGATTAAGAATGGAAGACAAGCATTTAAGAAATGGAAGACAATTGTTTGGTTACATATACACTGGGCCCTTGTTATCTCCTGGGTTTGGTTCCAGGACTTCCTGTGGGTACAAAAATCTGTGGAGGCTCAAGATTCATTATCTACAATAGTGTATTGAAATGATGTTTTTATATACAATGGCAAAAACAAGGTGTACTTTTTGGGTTTTGTTTTTTAAGAGGATATTTTCAAGCCATGGACGGTTGAATTCTTGGATGTGGAATGTGTGGATACAAAGGGATGTATGTGTACCACCTCCCCGTCCTCTCCATTGGCACCCCCTTGCAGTGGGGGAGAGGCTTACGTACCCTAGTGAAGTTGTGAGCTATGCTGGCGGTGGCATAATAGCCGGCGGTAGGGCCTTCCATACCAGACAGGTCACAACCGAAGGGTCTGACAAAGAGTGTCAATGGGCAGGATGGGCTCTCTAGCCTTTTGGCAACCATCCTAAGAGAAGGAAAACTCTGATTTCAAACCCGGGCAGATGGTGCTCGTCTAACCCTGTAAGGTCAACCATCTAAGAGAAGGAAACTCGAACCAAACCTACGACCTGAGGACCTCGCTGCCACCGTCCAAGCTTGCTAGGCCCTGGCAGATGAACCTTTGGTTTAAAGGGTGAGGCCAGTTCTGTGCACGCTGCGCTCCACCAGAAAAATCCATTGCACAGGCTCGAAGGACACATCCAACTTCCGAAAAAGCCCTGTAGCGATAGGCGAGGGACGAAACGGTAGGTGTAAAGATGCACTGGAAGCCGCAGACCCAACCCTGCATGCAGGCGGTTCAGGACTTTGGTCGCTCGAGACTGACCCGGGAGATGACAGTCTTGTTCGGCAGCATCCTGAACGACCAAGCAGCCTTTTAAGGAGAGCACTGCTTGCTCCGTATGGAGAGGGGGCCTAGAAAAGGTGGCCTAACGAAAGCTCATCCCCGTCTACCTGGTTGGCTAGCCGCGGCCAACGGGCATCTTCCGATGCGGTCGAACAAAGACAAAGAAACAAAGGCCAACACCTGCCTGCAAAGGTGCAAATAGACTGACACTTGCATGCTGGAACATCAGAACCATGCAAGATTCTGCAGATAGTGGACGTCCTGAGCGTCGTTCTGCTCTAATAGCCCATGAACTATCACGGCTTAACATTGACATCGCTGCTCTTAGTGAAGTTCGTCTCCATGAGGAAGGCAGCCTTAAAGAACACGGTGCCAGCTACACACTCTACTGGTCTGGCAAACCCAAAACTGAGAAACATCTTTCAGGAGTAGGCTTTATGATTAAAAACTCCATCGCCTCTAAACTCGAGACGTTGCCGACAGGTCACTCTGATCGCATTATCTCCTTACGCCTCCCACATGCTGTTCTCTTCAGTATATATGCCCCAACTATGCAAGCTGACCCTGTGGAGAAAGACAAATTCTACTCAGACCTACGCCACCTCATACAAAAGGTCCCTGCAGAAGATAAAATCATTATCCTTGGTGATTTCAATGCCAGAGTAGGAAAAAACTTTGAAGCCTGGAAAGGTGTATTAGGCAAGCACGGTGTTGGAAACTGTAATGATAATGGGCGCCTTCTGCTAGAGTTTTGTGCAGAACAGCAGCTGACTATTACAAACACCATCTTTCAGCAGAAAGATAGCTTGAAGACCACCTGGATGCATCCCCGATCCAAGCAGTGGCACCTCATTGACTATGTTTTAGTGCGCCAGAGAAACATTCGTGATGTCCGTCATACTCGAGTGATGCCCAGTGCAGAATGTCAAACAGACCATCGCCTTGTAAGATGTAAACTAAATCTACACCTTAAGCTCAAACCTAAGAGGGTGGCATCTTAAAGAGGAGACTCCAAGTCAACAGTCTTCAACAGGCTGTTGTGAGAGACAACTTCCAGGTAAATCTGCAAGCAAAACTTGAAGTCCACCCTACAGACTCTTCTCCTACAGCGCTCTGGCAACACATCAAAAACAGTATCCTGCAGTCTGCTGAAGAATCCCTAGGATTCTCCTTAAGAAAAAACCAAGACTGGTTTGATGAAAACAACCAAGAGATCCAGGAGCTGTTGGCAAAGAAGAGGACCACTCACCAGGCATTCCTCGCCCAGCCATCTTGCCATGTAAGAAAAGCAGCCTTTCGTCTCGCATGTAGTAAACTCCAACAAAAACTCAGAGACATCCAGAACAAGTGGTGGATTGATTTATCAGAAAAGACACAACGCTGTGCAGATCTCGGTGATCACAGAGGTTTTTATGAAGCTCTCAAAGCAGTGTTTGGACCTACTTATCAGGTCCAAAGCCCCTTATACAGTACAGATGGTCAAACACTAATTACTGATAAAACCTCCATCCTGAACCGATGGGCTGAACATTTTCAGGGTCTCTTTAATGCCAGCCGAGTAGTCCAAAGTTCAGCTATCCAACACATGATACAACAACCAATGAAAAATGAACTGGACACAGCTCCCACTCTGGAAGAGACCATTGAGGCCATACAGCAGTTGAAAAATGGCAAGGCAGCCGGGATCGATGGAATCCCACCTGAAGCTTGGAAACAGGGAGGTCATGTACTGCATGCTAAATTCCACGAGCTCCTTGTGAGTTGCTGGGAAAAAGGTGAACTGCCATCAGATCTCCGAGATGCAGTTATCATCACCCTGTATAAGAAAAAAGGGAACAAAATCCGATTGCTCAAACTATCGAGGTATAACACTGCTCTCCATTGCTGGAAAAATCCTTGCAAGGATACTCCTGAACAGATTAGTTCCGGCTATTGCAAAGAACTTCTCCCTGAAAGCCAATGCGGCTTCAGAGTAAATAGAGCACCACAGATATGGTTTTGCCCTTAGACAACTGCAAGAGAAATGTAGAGAGCAGAACAAAGGACTCTATGTAACATTTGTCGACCTCACCAAAGCCTTCGACACTGTGAGCAGGAAAGGTCTGTGGCAGATCCTGGAACGTCTAGGATGTCCCCCAAGTTCCTCAAAATGATTGTCCTGTTACATGAGGGCCAGCACGGTCAAGTCAGATATGGCGATGCTCTCTCGGAGCCCTTTCTCATAACTAATGGAGTGAAACAAGGTTGTGTTCTTGCACCAACCCTATTTACAATCTTCTTCAGCATGATGCTCCAAAGGGCTATGGCAGACCTACAAGAAGAAGACGGCATATATACGCTATCGTACTGATGGTAGCTTGTTCAACTTAAGCCGTCTGAGGGCTCGCACTAAGACTCTAAACTATCTAGTCCGTGAGCTACTTTTTGCTGACGATGCTGCCCTTGTCACCCATTCAGAAGCAGCCCTGCAGCGCCTCACATCCTGCTTTGCAACAGCTGCAGAGCTGTTTGGGCTGGAAGTCAGCCTGAAGAAAACAGAAGTCCTCTACCAGCCCGCACCACAGGAAGAACACCACCATCCTCACGTCAGCATAGGCACATCTGTGCTTAAGTCCGTTCAGCAGTTCACCTACCTGGGAAGCATCATCTCTTCAGACGCCAAGATTGACAAAGAGATAGATCACAGATTATCAAAGGCATATAGTGCATTCGGAAGGCTTCACAAAAGAGTCTGGAGCAACAAGCACCTGAGACAAAGCACCAAAATCAGTGTATACAGAGCTATCATACTGTCCATTCTCCTCTATGGGTCTGAAA
Source organism: Anolis apletophallus (assembly GCA_030556195.1). Taxonomy (NCBI): domain Eukaryota; kingdom Metazoa; phylum Chordata; class Lepidosauria; order Squamata; family Anolidae; genus Anolis; species Anolis apletophallus. The sequence continues at coordinate 136,671,535 of JARBWK010000008.1, read as the reverse complement.
CATGGGTCACCTATCGCCAACACCTACGACTCCTCGAGCGCTTTCATCAGCGCTGTCTTCGCACAATCCTAAATATACACTGGACCGACTATGTGACGAATGTTGCTGTCCTTGAGCAAGCAGGGATCACCAGCATTGAGGCCATGCTATTGAGAACACAGCTGCGCTGGGCAGGACACGTCTCTAGGATGGAGGACCACCGCCTCCCAAAGATACTACTTTACGGTGAACTCGCCACGGGTCAGCGCAAGAGAGGCGCCCCCCAAAAGAGATATAAGGACTCCCTGAAACAACATCTCAGGCTTGGCCAGATTGATCACCAACAATGGTCCACCCTGGCCTCACATCGGGAGGCATGGAGAAGCACTATCCACAATGCTGCGGCCTCTTTCGAGAAGACACGCCGAATGGGTCTCGAAGAGAAACGACAACGCAGAAAGAACCGCAACTTGGAAAAAACATCACCCAAGGATACTTTCTGCTGCGCTTTCTGCAACCGAACTTGCCTATCTCAGATTGGCCTTTTTAGTCATCAACGCGCTTGTAAAAAGCGTGGGATGAGTCCTTCCTGAATCTTCGTTCGCGAAGTAATGCCGAGAGATGTGTACCAAATGTTGAGATGTTCATATTCATTTCAAACATGACCTCACGTTTGCTGGTCTGGTCTTTGATAATGGAGGATATATGCTTTGGGTCCAACCTATCTTCAAGACCGCGTCTCCTTCTACGAGCTGGCACGGGCATTAAGATCTCCTGGGAAGGCTTTTCTTTCAGTCCCACCACTGTCTCAAACATGGTTGGTGCGGATAAGAGAGAGGGCCTTCTCAGTGGTGGCTCCCCAGCTCTGGAATATCCTCCCTAAAGAAATTAGATTAGCTCCCTCTCGTCAGGCCTTCTGGGTGAGTCTTAAAACATGGCTCTTCAGACATGCCTTTGATCCTGAGTAATCCTTTGCCAATGTGATGAATCATTGATAGTACTGGCCCACACTTTGATTGATTGGTATGACAGATAACAGGTCAGCAGGTTCCACAGCATTTTAGGAATTTTATAATTTTCAATTTTTTATGTTATTAATGAGATTTTTATGAGCTGTTGATTATATTTATGTCATGGTATTTATACTTACGTATTGTTACCTGCATGTGACACTTGCTTGGAGAGGTCTACATCCCTGTTTAAGGAGCTCCATTGGCCTACCGTTCATTTTCTGGTCCCAATTCAAAGTGCAGATTACAAAGCCCTGAACGGTTTGGGACCTGCCTACCTTCGTGACCGCATCTTCCTGCATGATCTCTTTGATCCTTTGGGGAAGCCCTCTGTAAGGACTCACCTGCCTTGGGCAGGGCCGAGGCCTGCTTGGAGGGGGTTTGGAAATCCTGTTTTGGTCAGGCTGGCATCCATCTTGGAGAGGTGGCTGCAGCCAGCAACCATTAAGGGAAGGGAAGCCAGAGCAAGGGGGCGTGGCCTTGCAGGCTTGTGCCTAGCTACAGTGTAGAGGCTGTGATTGGCTAGAGTAGAAGGGGAGGAGTGTTACGCAGCGGTGTGGTCCGCCTAACGCTCATGTCCATAAGCTCAAGAAATACGCCAGACCAGCAGAGGTAAAATTGAAGAAAACAAATCTTTACTCTTGACCTTTACTCTATCACCACCCCACACCACACAGAAAATAACACAAGCAGTTATAGGCCCTTGGGTGTGGCACTAGGTTGCTGATTGCCTGTTAACCCAGGTGCACAGCATTATCACATACATAGCACACATAGCATTTTCATTCACACATAATCTTGGTCCTGCAAGGACTTATCGTAACACCCCTCCTTGTGTTAATGAAAAGCTTTACATGTACAACATCAGCAATGTTAACAAGAGTGTAAGTGCTAATAAACAATAATCGACTAATTCTTTATCTTTGGCCTGTTGCCTCTTTTCTTTCTCTTCATCAGGCAAACTCTCAACTTCCTCATAAGTTTGAGGCTCGTTGTTAACCAAACACACCCTGACCTGCCGAATTTGTAACCAGTCAGGTGCTTTTCTTTTCCTAGTTGATCTTCTCAAGCCCATGTTTTGGCTAGTTCCTACCCCAGGATCTTGTTCCTCCTCCTCATCCGATGACTTAGATCTCTTCATTCCTTTTATCTGAGGTCTACTCATACGTTCAGAAGTTGTTGCAACACTTTCTTCCTCTCTTATTGAGGCTTGTGCCTCCTCATGAGTACTCTCATTTGTGATAGGAAGAAATACCTCATGGTTAGCATGGATTTTGTCCCAATTCTGTGGACATGCAAAATTACCTTACCTCGAAATGACTATTTTATTTATTATTTATTTTATTTATTATTCGGGTTTCTATGCCGCCGACTCCCTGAGGCTCGCGGCGGCTCACAGGAACCGAAGGTACAACTACACACAAGCAATGCGATAAAACATCTAAGACAATTAAAAAAAACATCTAAGACTATTGACCCGTCATCATCTAAGAATCTCCATGCTTTTGCCCCCTGAGCATATCCCACCATGATCAGCTTCCTGGATTTATCCTGGCATTTCCTTCTAATTGCTTTGGGCACTAGAACCCAAGCTTGAGTCCCAAACGCTCTCAAATGATCCAGTGGAGGTCTCTTACCATACAAAAGAAAATAAGGAGTTCCCTGAATAGGTTCAGACCACAACCTGTTAATTAAATAATTGGCTGTATTCATTGCCTCTCCCCATAAGTTGGCTGGTAAACCAGAATCTGCCAACAGAGAATCCTTCACAGTTTGTATCTTCCTCACAAACCTCTCAATTTTCCCATTCTCAGCACTTTGGTATGGGCAAGTGAGCCGGTGTTTTATCCTCTCCTTCTTCAAGAAATCTGCCAAATTATGTGATGTGAATTCTCCTCCTCTATCTGATTGCAAGGCTTTCACATTCACTTCAAATTGTCTCTTAACATAGGCCACCCAGTTCTTGAATATTTCAAACACTTCACTTTTGTGTTTTAACAGAAAACACCATGAAAAATTAGAAAAATCATCCAAAATACATAAACAATACACAGCCCCTCCTTTACTAGGAGAAAATGGTCCAATTAAGTCTGCATGTACCAGCTGAAAAGGCTTTTCTGACATTCTTAAGCTCTTTTTACTTATTGGTGCAGACTGAACCTTTGTTCTTTTACAAACAATACAATCAAGGAAATGCTTGCAGTTATTCAATTTTAAACCTTCACTGCATTCCTGCATTTTGCTCAATACTTTAAAACTTGGATGTCCCAAAACTCTGTGCAGTTCATGTATACACTTATTATGCAATGGAGTGTTTTTGCCAACTATATTCACACTGCATGCATCCTTTTGTTCCAACACATATATACCATTCTGTATTCTTCCTGTACCATACAGTTTGGTCCCTTTCAGGATTTTAACTTTGCCTTCTGAAAAAATAACATCAAACCCTTCACTATCAAGTTTACTCACTGATAGGAGATTAAACTCGACCTGTGGTACAAAATACACATTCTTTAGTGTTATGCCCAAACATTTAACATAAACTTCTCCCTTTTACTTGAACAGAATAATGCTTCCCATCAGCAAGACTTACATTCAAACCATCCAGCTTATGAAACTTTTTAAACAAAGTCTTATCATTCACAATGTGTTTTGAGCACCCTGAGTCAACATAAAAAAATGTCTTTCTGCTCAGGTCTTTTGTCTGTTTGCACAATTTTCACATGCGATGACCCCCTCCTCACATGTTGCTGTACCTTTTGTTTGTCCCGTAACCTTGGGCATTCTCGTTTAAGATGTTTGGAGAATTACAGATAAAACATCTCCTTACAGCACAAACAGTCTCCTTCTCTTGCTCTGCTGTATTTACAACCGGCTGTCTCTGCTGAGCAATCCCAGCTGTGCTTGCAGCCTCCATACTGCGTTCCTTCCGTCGATCCCAGTCTGCAATTAACCTGGCACAAATATACTGCAAATTAAGCTGAGCCTGTGGGAGTGACTCCAAGGAATTTACTATTCCGTCAAAGGAATCATCCATTGAAGACAGAACAATAAAGCATTTGTTTGCTTCAGTAAGTCTGAAGTCTCTCTGCTCCAAATCCATGAACAGGCTTTGCAAACACTGCAAATGGCCTTCAGCTCCTATCCAGCCTGAAGACACTTTCTGTACAGCTTCCTGGCTAGTACAGCCACAGTTGCCGCAAAGTCAGAGACATGCACCGCTTTCAACCGCTCCCAAATAGCTTGTGCAGAGGGCAAACCGCAAACGTGGACCAGCTGCTCATCATCCACTCCGAGGATGAAGGTTGCCTTGGCCTTTTCCTGGGCTCTTTGCTGCTCTGCATTAGGGTCTTGTGGTGGTGGGCTCGAAATACATTCCCACAGGGATTCCCTCCTCAAGTAACTCTCCATACGCACCTTCCACATAGAGTAGTTACTGCCATTCAACCTGGCAATGGGAAATGCTGCCAAGTTCACTCCTGGATCCATCTTTCCGGCACAAAATTCCAAAATAAAAAGAGTAAAGTCAAACCTGGTCTTTTCCAAAAGCAAAATATGGACCATGCAGCGTCAATGCTGACTGAGGCTAGGGCTTTAGACCATCCGTCTGTCTGGATGTCTGGGCCATAACCTGTTACGCAGCGGTGTGGTCCGCCTAACGCTCATGTCCATAAGCTCAAGAAATACGCCAGACCAGCAGAGGTAAAATTGAAGAAAACAAATCTTTACTCTTGACCTTTACTCTATCACCACCCCACACCACACAGAAAATAACACAAGCAGTTATAGGCCCTTGGGTGTGGCACTAGGTTGCTGATTGCCTGTTAACCCAGGTGCACAGCATTATCACATACATAGCACACATAGCATTTTCATTCACACATAATCTTGGTCCTGCAAGGACTTATCGTAACAAGGAGTTGGAGCTGGCAGAGTAGAAGTCAGAGAAAGTTTCAGTCTGGAAGTTTGGAGTTTAGAGCGAGGCTGTGCAGACGCACATCTCTAGCCTCTGCTGTTTAGAGTCAGGCTGTAGATTCAGCATCTAAGCCTGAGGCAGTCTTGAGCAAGGTTTCTGGGGGAGTATCACCAGAGCCTTGGCAACAGAGACTGACAGTCTGTCCTAAGCAATTCACCACGTAGGAATAGGCTGGACTAGTGGGAGTCACGACGCAGTTCTGACCGCCCTTAGGGCCAGTAGTCATTCTAGTGGGAACGCTTGTGGAAGAGTGCCAATTAGGACTGTTCTTGTGATAGGCAGTTGGGATACCTGGTCATCTCTGGTGAAAGAGTGACAGGTAGTGGACTCTTAGACTGTGTGGGTTACGAGTAACCCAGTAGTAGCCAGACTCAGGGAACGATCTAAGTGATTAGATGTTCCAGAATTTTAGAACAACAACCAGCTAGTGGAACTCTTAGTTGGGAGTTGGGAGACAAGTCCTAGTACTGTCTGTGGAACTGAACGAACCATCTTAAGAAGTAATTAATAGCCTTTTATAGTCAGAAACCTCTACACTCTAGCACATATATTGTTTTAGTAACCATCACGCTGTTCTAAGTCTATAATTGTTGTAACCGTACGCCAGTTGCCTCTCAGAAGAACCAATACGATCTGTGCCTATTTTGATAGCCTTGTTGTAGTTAATAAACACTTTTATTATTAACTTACAAAGAAGCCTCAGTCATCTTTCGGTCTCCTCAGTTTCCATTCTTGGTGGTGGGTTGTTTTAAAGGCCAACGCTACAGACACTTCATTTAATTAGTATTTAATTAGTAAAGCAAATCCTAATGACCCATTAGGTTGGTGGCAGACTACCGGGAGTGTCAATTAGTCAATTTTGGGGACCGAGATCGTCACACCCTCCATTCACTCCCACCTTCATCACAAGCACGACTTGTGGGGACGAGGGAGAGAGCCTTCTCCGCTGTGGCCCCTCGGCTTTGGAATTCGCTCCCCAGGGAGATTATGCAAGCACCCACCCTGGCAGTCTTTAGGAAAAGTCTAAAAATGTTTCCAGTGTGCTTTTGAGGAATGAATAACTAATTCCTATACCATGTCCCGCCCCAGTACAAATTTGTCTTTCTGATGCACTTTATCTCACCCCTCAGTGGAGATTAACCTCATTGTTTATCACACCCGAGGTTCCACTTGACATAGCATTCTACTTATTTATCTCACCCAGGGGTTTTGCAATTTCATCCTTTGTATTTGGCCCAGCTTGCCTTGTTTAATTCTTTTATCATTTTTATTTTGTGTTATTATGGGGTTGTCATTATTTTATTGTATTACTTTGCAATTGTTAAGCATTTTATTTGATGTTATGGCCTGTTGTATGTATTTTATTTTGCCTTATTGCGATTACTCGGGCTTGGCCTCATGTTAGCAGCCCTGAGTCCCTTTGGGGAGATGGTGGCAGAGTACAAATAAAGATTATTATAAACATTCACAGCTTCTATGTTAAAAGAAGCCCAGTGGGATAGACCTCAGAGACTTGAAGAATTTTGCAGTGTCTGTACTTAAATAATACATAGAATGTAAATAATGGAAATGATACTGTCGTGTTTTGCATAAATACAGTACAATAGTCTAGGGCACAGGCAGCAGCAATTATGACATACATCATGGCAAATTTATCCCTTTTTAAAAATGCAACAAATTTGTGGTGGATATTTTTACTGCAAAATGAAGGTGATTAGCTTTGACCAGCGGATTAATCAATTTTATTTATTTATTTATTTATTTGGTTTAATATATCACTCTCTCCGGAGCTCAGAGCGGTTTACAGGGATAAAATCAGATAAAACATATAAAACATCATAAAACCAATATAAACCCCCAATTAACCCCATTCCCAATAAAACAGCCATATGCAGCGTAATGGCATGACGATGACGGTGACGTGGCAGAGTGCAGATTATGGCAGGTACCGGCCAAAGGCGAATGCCTGCCTGAATAGCCAGGTCTTAACGGCTCTGCGAAATGGCATCAGGTCCCATGCGGCTCGAATCTCCTCAGGCAAGGAGTTCCACAGAGTCGGCGCGGCCACAGTAAATGCCCTCTGCCACGTACTAGATAACCTGTAGGTCTTGATACCAATTAACTCACGGGCAGTTTAAGCAATGTGTTGTTGAAGGCTTTCATGGCCGGGATCACTGGGTTGCTGTGAGTTTTCCAGGTTGTTTGGGTATGCACCAGCACTGTGGCGCAGCTGGCTGGGTGTCAGCTGCATTAAGATCACTACTGACTGAAAGGTCATGAGTTCGAAGCCAGCCTGGGTCGGAGTGAACTTCCGGCCAATTTTGTGTGGCTTGTTGTCGACCTTTGCAACCCAAAAGACAGTTGCATCTGTCAAGTAGGAAATTTAGGTACCATCTATGTGTGGGGAGGCTAACTTAACAAATTTACGAGGTCATAAAAAAAATCTCAAGCAAAAAGCATGCGGGGAATGTGGAAAGTACTTTATCAGTGTCGCAGATGGACGGTGAAGCAACAGCCCCCCTGGTGGCCAGAAAAAGTTAAATAGCCTCTGACTGTCTGTCTATATGTGTTGTGGGATTCCCCCAGTCAGCAACCAGTCAGGCTTTGAAGTTGCAAGGCCATCAAATGCTAATCAATGTTGCCAATTGCAACATTCATGCATCTGGAGCATGGTCATACAGCCCAGAAAACTCACAGCATCCCAGGTTAAGCAGTGTGTGTAGCAGGACACTTAATAATAGTAGGGATGTGAACCAAAGATATACTTCTAAAGGGGCGACTGACATCCTGTTTGATATGCATAGTGTCGTAAGCTGAACTATGTGTGAAAATAGAACTCAGGGAGACCAGGTACAAATCCCAGCTTAGTCGTGGGAAACCTCTGAATGCCTTGAGAAAGTCACAATCTCTCAGCTTTACAGGATGGAAATGGCAAACTCCCTCTGAACAAATCCTGCCAAGAAAGCCCTGTGATAGATTTCCCTTAGGGTTGCCATAAGTTGGAAACCAAGATACACAAATGGTGCATGTGCCAATGAGTATATTTTCTGCCTTTGTTTCCTTTATAAATGATATTTTCCTCTTAATTTTATTCCGACCCATGACCTCCAGCCCTTAGAGTGAGTGGATATATCTCAACCTCCATACTTCCTGGGCATTTCCTTTGCAGCTACTATGTCTTCCTGTTCATTTACAATGAGCTCTTCTTGAGAATTCACAGTGGACCCGCGCCCCAAGGAAATGATATGAAGAAAGATGGTTGCAACTATTTTACACTATAACCAAGCATAAATAAACATGCAAGTCATGACCTAGCAAATGTACAGGAAGATAACCATGTTGTTATTTCCCGAGTTGCATGTTGAATGATGCTTTCAGCATCCTAAATAATCTCAGCCCCATTTTCCTGCAATAGCATCCTTTTAATGAAATACTTATTTCCCATTTAATATGATACAGACTTCATGGAGTACCGCCCTCCTGACTAATGCATTTAACAGAACAATAACAGCCAGATGTTCGAAAAGTGAAGACTTCTCCTCCACTGGGTTTCAGTTCTGATGAGAAACATGAAACTCCTTGAATTTGTGGTTGCCTTCCCTGCTGTGCAAAAACTGAATTAGCTTCACAATTAGGAATGATGTGGCTTTTTCTTTACTGGAATACAATTCCTATTCCTATATTCCCCATAGACATCATGGCTATGGGTGTTTCCAGACAGCAATTTATTGTGAGCAAAAACAAGTCCAACCGGGCCCACATTTTACGCCCTGTCTGGAAGGGCCCTATAAAATGAGAAGGAAAACTACAGAAAAGCTGCAAAATGGAACACAAATTCAACCTTTTCTTAGAATTTCCTGGGATTTGATCTGGTGCATTTAGCAGTTAAAACTGCAGTTCTCTCAGGCCCCTTCTACACTGCCATATAAAATCCAGATAATCTGCTTTGAACTGGATTATATGGCAGTGTAGACTCATATAATCCAATTCAAAGCAGATAATGTGGATTATCTGATTTGAAAATCTGAATTATATCGCAATGTAGAAAGCGTCCAGTTTCAACTCCCAGAGACTATTCTATTTTTGCTTGGTCTTGGGGCCCTTCCACACAGCCCTATATCCCAGAATATCAAGGCAGGAAATCCCAGATAACCCAGTTCAAAGCAGATATTGTGGGATTTTCTGCCTTGTTATTCTGGGATATAGGGCTGTGTGGAAGGGTCCTGGGTTATCTGAGTCCACACTCAAATAATATGGGATTTTCTGTCTTGATATTCTGGGATATAGGTCTGTGTGGAAGGGCCCTTACTGAATGAAAAGTCTAAATCAGTTTGTTTATCATTCTTCAGTGTTAACACCATGCCATGGATTCAGTTTGGATACAGAAAATCCCACCATCTTCCGAGAGAATGCCACGGGCTTTGGGCAAAGTGTTGTGCAGTTTGGAAGTGGAGCAAATGCTGGGTATGGAAATACAGTACAGTGAAATCCAAATCTATTGACAGATGTTTGTTTGTCATCCTAACCCCATATATTCCCAGAGTTTGGAAATATTATATAATCAGCTCTCCACATTTGCTATGGTTAGGATCAAAAGACATCTAAGAAAGTGAAAGTCGCCCAGTTCTCTGTGTGCCCAGGAGGGAGTCTCTCATTTGGTATCAGCCATTGATTGAGGTTCTGGGTTTTAGCCTGCCACTTTTGGACTCTCGCTTGCTGAGGTGTGTCCATCGAGTGTCTCTGTAGAACTATTTCTTGATTTAAGTTGTTGGTGTCCTGGCTGATACCCAAACAGGGTATGGGCCAGAGATGTCACTGCCTTGGTCCTTTCACTATTGGTTGCTACTTCCCGGCAGATGTCAGGTGGTGCAATACAAGCTAAGCAGTGTAATTTCTCCAGTGGTGTAGGGTGCTGACACCCCGTGATAATGTGGCATGTCTCATTAAGAGCCACATCCAATGTTTTAGCTGGTAAACAGCTGGTAAACTGGCTCATATATCTGGGAGCTGAAGTCCAAAACACCTGGAGGAGCAGAGTTTGAGAAACACTGCACTAGAGGATCAAGAGATTCTCTGAGAGAACATTTTAATCAAATCCTGAATAATCAAATTTGCCAGTCTACCAAACTTGCAAATGTGGAAACCTTCAATCTTGAGTCTGAGGATGTCTGAAAGCTGTAGTGCAACAAGTAGACCCTAAGATTTGTGTATAATTTTCCTACCAAATTTTCTTCAATTGTGACCATTCTTATAGGGTGCTTGTCGGTGCCCCACTCCAGCATGGGGATGTGAATGAAACAGGAAAGCTGTATAAATGTCAAACAATACCAAGCAAAACTGGCAAATGTGAGGATGTTGTTTTGCAAAGTAAGTAAGTGCTTGGCTTATATTCGTCTCTTTTCTGATGGAGTTGCAATAGAGGGAAGGCGCCCAGAGCTGGAGCATTAGGCTGATTTCTTAAGCACACAATATCAGAGATTCTTTAGTGTTGCAATTTGAACCATCTGTTGTGTAAGACCCAAAACTGCTACTGTGTGTTGTAATTTTACAAGGTATTTAGCTTTCTCTGCCAAAGAATTCTGGGACCTCACCAGCCTACATACCCCAAGATCCCATAGCATTGAGCCATGGCAGTTAAAAGGTGCATCTAGACCGGGCATGGGCAAACTTTGGACCTCCGGGTGTTTTGGACTTCAACTGTCACTATTCCTAACAGGCTACTAGCTGTTAGGAATTGTGCAAGCTGAAGTCCAAAACACCTGGAGGGCCAAAGTTTGTCCATGCCCGGTCTAGACTGTAGAATTAATGGAGTTTGACATTACATTAACTACCCAGGCTCAATGCTATGGAATCCTGGGATATAATCCTCTCATGATTCCATAGCATTGAGCCATGGCTGTTAAAGTCATGCAAAACTATGTTCTTTCTATAGTGTAGATCAGTCTTGCACAACCTGTGGCCCTCCAGGTGTTTGAGACTCCAACTTCCAGAAGCCCTAGCCAGCTTGCCCAATAGTTAGGAATTGTGGGAGTTAAAGTCCAAAACACCTGGCGGGCCAAAGTTTGCCCATGCCTAGTCTAGACTGTAGAATTAATCGAGTTTGACACTACATTAACTACCCAGGCTCAATGCTATGGAATCCTGGGATATAGTCCTCTAATGATTCCATATCAGTGAGCCACAGCTGTTAAAGTCGTGCAAAACTGTGTTCATTCTATAGTGTAGATCAGGCTTGAACAACCTGTGGCCCTCAGGGTGTTTGGGACTTCCAGAAGCCCAAGACAGCTTTTCCAATGGTCAAGAATTCTGGGAGTGGAAGTCCAAAACACCTGAAGACTACAAGCCATGTAGGCCTGGTGTTAGATGCACATAAAGTGATAACAAACGACATTATTTCTGCAATAGAGATGCACCCATATTTTATCCTGAAGAGTTTTAAAAGCATATCAAGAGCGTGCAACTATTCCTTCACCTCTTCCTCATCCTTCTCTTCTTAAATAAAGGTTAAAATAAGCCATGAGAAAAGACAAAAAGCTTACGGGGAGAAAATGACGTTCTCTGGACACATATTATTTATAAATATGAGTGAAGTGGTATAATTGCATATTTTTGTTAAAGGGACATACCCTGGCATTAAGAATAGAGCAAGAGAGGGAAGTGTTTGTAGGATGTTAGCTCCCAGTGACGTACTGGGTTAAACCCTTGTGTCGGCAGGACTGAAGACCGACAGGTCATAGGTTCGAATCCAAGGAGAGCATGGATGAGCTCCCTCTGTCAGCTCCAGCTCCCCATGCGGGGACATGAGAGAAGCTTCCCACAAGGATGGTAAACATCAAAACATCGGGGAGTCCCCTGGGTAACGTCCTTGCAGATGACCAGTTCTCTCACACCAGAAATAACTTGCAATTTCTCAAGTCTCCTCTGACATGAAAAAAGGCCCAAAATGTAAGATAAGTGCTTCCTTTTAAATAAATACATTGTCTATATGAGTTTCTTTTCCCACCAGGACCTGCTGATGCAGTGAACATGTCTCTCAGTTTGTCTCTCTCAGCTCATGGTTCTCAGTTGCTGGTAAGTGCTGAAACCCAAAGAAGGTCCTTAAAAGACACCTTCTCATGTAGAGTACTATAGTAAAGTCTCGCTTATCCCATCTCCACTCATCCAATATTCTGTATTATCCGATGCAGTCTGTCTCCTGCCCGGACCCACAGCTGTTTCAATACATTGCGATGTTTTGGTGCTAAATTTGTAGATACAGTAATCACTATATACAGTTATATGTGTATTGAACTGCTTTTTCTGTTGATTTGTTGTAAAACATGATGTTTTGGTGCTTAATTTGTAAAACCATAACATAATTTGACATTTAATAGGCTTTTCCTTAATCCCTCCTTTTCGCTTATCCAACGTTCTGCCAGCCCATTGATGTTGGATAAGTGAGACTCTGCTATAATTTATATCCAAGGATCATAAAATTAGGGTTCAGGAATCCTGCCTGAATTCTAGCCTTGCTTCTGTAACAAATTTCCTTGGCAGAGTTGTAGTTTCAAGTACTAGCACTTGAGCAGGGAAGACTCAAGGCCATGTCAAACTACACCTCCAATGCTTCCATAGCATTGTGTCATGGTATTTAAAGTGGTATCAAACCACATTAATACTCCAGTGTAGATGCAGCCTTGGCTTCTGCTGTTTTATTAAAAAAATGTATGTATCTTTTTAATGTTTCTGCAAGTATTGCTTACGCTGTTACAGGGTATCCCTACTGAAATTTCCCACAGCTTGGAAAGTTACTTTTTAAAAGTACTATGTTTCTAGTGTTAAAGAGGTTAAAAAGTAGCCTACTGATTTTACAAATTACAGTGTCGAAAAGGCAACTTGTTTTGTAATGTGTTTCACTTCTTCATTTTTTAAAGTTATTTTTAAAATAAAGAAACTAAAGTTGATATGGTCTTTCCAATACAATTTTCTGAAACAGCAGCCTAAATAACCCCAGGAACAGCCCTAGAAACCAAGACACCAAGATTGGGGGGGGGGGGGGGGCTGTGTAATTGGTGTATTGAAGCGTATTTGAATATTTTTTAAGACTGTATTAACGTATTAATTGTTGATAACTATAACTCTGTGCCTAACCGCCATCTCCTGGCTCCATAGGTGTGTGGTCCCACAGTGCAACAGACTTGTGGTGAAAATATATACCTCAAGGGCTATTGCTTTCTCCTTGATCAGAATTTGGCAGAGATGAAGCGCTTTCCTGAGAGTCTGCCAGGTAAAACCAAGATATGGGGAAATGAAACTCAGATATCAGCAGTCCCAAAGTGGGCAAATTTGGGGAAGCATCTGAGGTCTACGAGAATGGGCATCTACATTGACATGTATACCCAAACATTAGCATGTATACCCATTGGAAATATATGTCCTATGCATACATACAGTGTGCATTTCCCGAAAAACTTTACAACACAGATCTAATAACATGTACTTGGAAAGAAGAACGACATAAAAAAGAATGAAGCTTAGTCGCAAGGCCGAAGAGAGTATAGGGTTACAGCCTGTGCTGGATGGGGTTACAGTCCCCTTGAAGGTTCAGGTTCATAGCTTTGGAGTTCTCCTGGGCTCATCGCTGAGCCTAGAACCTCAGGCTGTGGTGGTGGCTGGGGGGCTTTCGCACAATTAAAACGTGTGCACCAGTTGTGCCTATACCTTGGGAAGTCAGACTTGGTCAGAGTGGTCCATGCTCTTGTCACATCCAGGATAGACTACTGCAATGCGCTCTAGGTGGGGTTGTCTTTGAAGACTGTTCAGAAATTTCAAATCGTCCAATGAGAGGCAACCATATTGTCCAACCGAGGTGGCCTACAGGGAGCACACAACTCCCATGTTGCACCAGCTCCACTGGCTGCCAGTTTGGTACCGAATATAATTCAAAGTGCTGGCTTTGGCCTATAAAGCCCTAAACGGCTCTGGCCAAATTTACCTGTCTGAACGCATCTCCCTTTATGAACCACCACAGAGAATAAGATTCTCCGAGGAGGCCCTGCTTTTGGTCTCGCCACCGTCACAGGCGCAATTGGCAGGGATGAGAGACAGGGTCTTCTCAGTGATTGCCCCCCTGGCTATGGAACTCCCCTCCTGACAAGATTAGATCAGCCCCTTCCCTCCTGTCCTTCAGAAAGATAGTAAAAACTTGGTTGTGGGACCAAGCCTTTGGGACAGTACAATAAGGTAATGATCCAGTATGGCTGGTTTGAGATGGTTTTTAACAATCTAATTTTACAACTGATTTTAATGTTTGCGTATGTATATTCATAGTTTGTTTTTATTTTATGAATGATTGCTGTATTTATGTTGTGCTCTGCCCTGAGTCCCCTTCCGGATAAGAAGGGCAGAATATAAATGTTTTAAATAAATAAATAATATTTCAAAACTGTGTAGGTTCAATAAAAAGGTTGGCCACATTGTGTCTCCTTCATAAATGTACACTGGAAATCTGAAGGATGGCTTATATTGAAGAAAAAGAGATATATTACAGATTGCCGCAAGAAATATACATTTATTTCAAAGTTCCCATTTTTTTCAATTTGTGTTTCATCCCTAGAATGTCCAAAGCAGCTCACAGACATAGTTATCCTGATGGACGGATCAGGAAGCATTGGTCGCCATGAGTTCTCACAAATGACGACATTTATATCTACGATCATGAAGCGTTTCCAAAATAGCAGTACCCAGGTAACTAAAGGGTAGAGATAAGGCATCCATGGGAGTAAATCTGTAGGGTTTTGGTAGAAAAGATTTTGTCTTAATACCATGACTTCTTTTGTTATTTTACCTAATCAAATTGTGAAGAATGTGCTGGAATCTGAAAAGCCAAATCAATGATCTTAATAGGATTTTGGATGGTTAACAAAACACACTTTTAGTGCCTTATCAATCCTTTCCCTGCATGCCATGATGATAGTAATACACGTTAAGGGAACTATATGCCAGATTTACAGTTTCTATCCAAATGTTCTTCTTTTCTCTCCCTCATTTTAGTTTGCCTTGTCCCAGTACTCACGTAGATATGAAGAAGAGTTTGACTTCCTTGGCTTCCAGAGACTCAAAAATCCTGATGCCTTGCTTAGTCCGGTTAAGCAGCTGAGCGGGGCAACTTTGACAGCTACATATATCCAGAGAGTGGTGTATGTGACCTTCTTTCATTCATCTGATTGAAAATTATGTTGGTTGTTTCCACATTTATTCAGGGAATTAGCAAAATCCATAAAATGTAATTTTGAAATCATCACATTCTATGTTATTAAGGAGAAAGAACCTCATCAGACAGCTGGGGGGAAGTATGTGTGTGGGGGGGGGGGGAGGAAAAAGTGGAGGGAGCCATCTAACCCCGTTCCCTCTTGTCTTTCTCCGTCTTCTGGGATGGCAATCTCAAGCGCTTCCTGCACCTTTCCCCATCTTTTCCTCACTTTTTCGCACATTCTGATGCTTGGAGTCCGGAAACACCTGACTTCTGCAGATGGGCTTTGGGCTCTGCTTATATGCACTTAGGAAACGGAGTGCTACTGGAAGTGCCCTTATGTCATATGATGGCCTCTGTGGGACTCCATTTCCTAAGTGCATCAAAACAGAGCCCACAGGCCATCTGATGAGGTCCTAAGACAGCGGTTCTCAACCTGTGGGTCCCCCCAGATGTTTTGGCCTTTAACTCCTTGAGATTCCTGGAAGTTGTAGGCCAAAACACTTGGGAACCCACAGGTTGAGAACCACTGCCCTAAGAGATCATCATCGAGCTATTGTAGGCTATTAATAGCCTCTTTTCTGCTTTTGTCATCATTTACTGCAGTCTAGTCATATTTCTAGAGTGTGTATAGATTACAGGATCCTGCAAACCACCCCCAAATTGCAACTAGAGTTGGATTGTTATTTGTTTGTAGGTCATGCCTTTAGGATTTACGTGGATCCTCAGAAGTTTCAGCCTTCAACCCACAGGAATCCTAACAGCTGGTAAACTGGCTAGGATTTCTGGGAGTTGTAGGCCTAAACACCTGTGGACCCACAGATTGAGAACCAGCGATTTAGGAAGAAAGAGTAGTTATTGTTTTTCTACATTTCCTGCAGGCGTGAACAATTTCTCCCAGAAAAAGGAGCCCGGCCTGGTGCCTCGAAGGTTCTCATAGTGATAACGGATGGAGAGAAAGCAGGTGACCGTTTGGAGTACAGTGACGTCATCCCAGAGGCGGAACGAGCTGGCATCACCCGCTTTGCCATCGGGGTGAGAAAGCAAGCTAAGAAAATCTTAAATCATTAATATGAAGTTACGGAAGGGTTTCAAACAGGGATCCTCAAACCTTTTAAAGCAAAACATGAATAGATTCCTGTTCACACTGCACATATCTTATTTGTAGTGCAAAAATACGAAAGAACATCAATACAATATTTAAAATGAAGAATAATTTTAATCAACATAAACTTGCCAGTATTTCAACGAAAAGTGTGGACCTGATTTTGGCTGATGAGACAGTTAAGTTAATTCGGATTGTTGCTGTTGTGTGCCTTCAAGTTGTTTCAGACTTAAGGCGACCCTAAGTCTAAAATTTAGGGCAGGTTCAAGTAAATCTGGAGGAAAAGTTGGAAGAAAAGAGATAAACTGAAACACTTTAGAAGCAGTTGGAAAAGGGGGGCAGTAGAGGATCAATCGGGACAGTTGGAGGATATTTGCTCCCATTAGTCCATGTGTATTCTGAGCATGTTAATTACCTATTTTGGCAGCAGCATTGTCTTTAATATATCTCATTCTCTGCTTTATCCCTCATCCCATTCCCTGATACACTGCAAAGGTGGGGGAATCTTTCTCAGGAAGCACAGCCAAACCAGATCTTATCAGTATTGCCTCTCAACCAGTGGATGATCATATTTTCCCAGTGGACAATTTTGATGCTCTCAAGGACATCCAGAACAAACTCCAGGATAAAATTTTTGCCATTGAAGGTAACCACGTTGTGAAGAAGGCATGTTAAGATTTTTGCCTCTGACAAACAATTGAAAGAAAGATTGCCTAGGTTATGACTATCCCAATTCCTGAGGTTACAGAGTCAAATCTCTGGGATCTATGGGCAACCACTTGTGATGCCACAGGGGGAGGGCCCTGGTGAGGTTATCAGTGTGAGACCACATCACTCAGTGCATGTTATTTACAATAATGAATGAAGTATTCAAAATTGCAGAGAGTCTGCCAGTAAAATAACAAGGGAGAAATATATATATATATACCCATATTTTCCAGTGTATAAGACAACTGGGCGTATAAGACAACCCTCAACTTTGCCAGTTAAAATGAGGAGTTTGGAATATACTTGCTGTATAAGACTGCCCCTCTTCCCACACACAAAAGATATATTTTTTTAAAAAACAAACATCAGATTTGATTTCAAAATGGTAATTTTCCTATTACCGTACCACCTTCTCTGCCTCTCAGATCTTGCACATATGCTCTGAGATCAGAGTGAAGAGAGGGGCCAGGAAGGCAATTCCATCTTGCCTCCTGCACTGTGAATATAATATAATATAACATAATGTATGGTATATACATATAATATTGATAATATTATAATGTAATACAATATAATAATACTACTAATAAGATATTATAATTATATATTTTATATTACATGTAATATTACTAATAATATTACAGTATAATGTTATAGTACAATGGAATATATAATATCAATATTGTGCTATGGCAATAATATAATATATTGTATTTACATTTTACTTGTAAGCAGCTCTGAGTCCCCTTTGGGGTGAGAAGGGCCGCATATAAATGTCATAAATAAATAAATAAATATGTGCCTGCACCACTTCACTGCAATCCTCAGGAGTGAGATCTGAGAGGCAAAGAAGGAGGTACAGTAATAGGATACAAGGGCTGGCCAGACTTGTGAAAGAGGCATGTTTTTCTGGGCACAGTGCTGCTCTATCTCTTTTTCCCATACTCCGGGCATCCCAGACGCCTGCAGCTTGAAAATAATTTTTCTTTATTCACCTTTTCTATCCCATGCATGATTTTATCCTTCACTTACACCTTCCCAGTGAGGCATCCCCTCACCTTGTCATTGGGACCACATTAAGTCACTTCTTTCCATGAATCCTGATGAGTGGAATATCTTCTATCGTACTTCTACAGCGCTGGCCTTGCTGCTTTCATACAATCGCTGCATATGGTGGGGATGAGGCCACAGCCATTTTTGAGCTCCCCCACCATATGTGGCAACCTCAAATTCTCCAGTCCGGATTGGAAGTTTTAGCACCCGCCCTATAATATGATACCTGGCATATAAGACAACCCCTGACTTTTGAGAATATTTTCCTGCGTTAAAAAGTAGTCTTATATGCCAGAAAATACTGTGTGTATATGTATGCACATTTTTCAAGGCAACACTCTTGCCCTGAGATTTTTCCTCTTCACCATGAGGAATGGAGAAGATGCCCCAGACCTTGAGACTCACAGCTTAGCCTGAAATATGGCCATCCTAGCTGGAAGAATAAATCTCAGGCCAATCCATGATAGACAGATTGACATCATAATCAAAACTTAAAAGACAGCATGAAAACATACAATGATTCAGTCTTCCCTTCCATCTTTCTTCTGTAGGGACACAATCCAAAGACAGCAGCTCCTTCCAGTTAGAGATGTCCCAGGAGGGATTCAGTGCCTTGCTGACCCCGGTAAGTCATTCCTATCCCCTTTTACGAATTAATATATTGAAACTCTAAAAAATCAAGGTAGATTTTGACAAGTAAAAGGCCAAATCCGATGCTGCAAATAGTGCCCGTTTGTTGAAGGCTTTTTCATGGCTGGAATCACTGGGTTTGCAAGCACGACAGGTGGGAATGCGATACAGGGCCTTCTCAGTGGTGGCCCCTTGGCTCTGGAACACCCTCCCCAGTGATATCAGGCAGGCCCCATCCCTCTTGGTCTCCAGAAAAAAAAGCTAAAGACCTGGCTTTGTATGCAGGCATTCGGAGAACAGGGTTTTATGAAATTCGACCTCAACAGCCTGAATCATGACTATGGATTAATTAATAAGTATGAAATCAAGACTCGGGACTTTACATGTTTTCAATCTGTGTTATTGTTCTATGTGCTTTAGTTGTTCACATGTTTAACTGTTTTATAATTTGATAGAGTATGTTTTTATTGTTTTTATTGATTTCATTGTTATGTCCATATGCAACATTGAATTTTTGTTGTAGTTTGTAAGCCTCCTTGAGTCCCCCGAGGGGCAAGAAAGGCGGGGTATAAATGAAGTAAATAAATAAAATAAATAAATATCTTCTACTATCCCTTGTGTTGGTCTAGGATGGCCCAGCGTTGGGAGCAGTAGGAGCCTATGACTGGTCTGGAGGGGTTTTCCTATATGGAAGTGGTGGCGAATCAAGCTTTATCAATATGTCAAGATTCAATAAAGAAATGGATGATGCCTACCTTGGTATGAGTAAAAAAGTAACTCATGGTTTTCTCCTGCTCTCTAGAGATGGTTTGAAATTTCTGAGCAAAAGCATTAGAAATGTTTCTTCTTTGAAGGAGGAAGTCTGAAGACTTCTATCATGGCATTTCTAACTATATAATGGGTTGAATAGATG
Organism: Anolis apletophallus; assembly: GCA_030556195.1. NCBI lineage: Eukaryota > Metazoa > Chordata > Lepidosauria > Squamata > Anolidae > Anolis > Anolis apletophallus. Next base: position 136,651,927 of record JARBWK010000008.1, on the reverse strand, counting down.
GGTATCAATAGGAATATGAATTCAAATACCTTATAGGCTTCACCATGGATCTAAACCAGGACAGTAGTGCCTGCTGCATTGGAGTAGAGGAAGATAACATTGTTCCACATCAGGAAGCAAAATACTTTGTGATAATAGTGGTCTTATTTTCTAAAAGTTACATTGCTGTTTTCCAATACTTTTCACATACATGCCTTCCTTGGAGGCTTTTAAACAGAGGCTGGATGGCCATCTATTGGGGGTACTTCAGTTGTGCTTTTCCTGCATGGCAGGGGGACTAAATAGCTCATGTAGTCTCTTCCAACACTGTTATTCTATGAATCTATCATTCTAGTCTATTTTAAGTTTGGTCACTGATACTGCCAAGTTGTGCAGGCCTGTTGTAAAACTATGAGCATATTACATCCTTCTAATCAAATGGCTTCATCCTTTATCTGGTCTGATTCTGGTTTTCTTCTTCCTCCAAGGTTACTCACTGCAAACAATTCAATTGAATGGACAAAGCAGTTATGTTTTGGGGGCTCCTCGTTACCAACATGCTGGCAAGGTTGTCTGGTTCATCCAGGACAATGGGCAATGGAAAGTAAAATCAGAGCTGTCCACAAAAGAGGTAAAACCACTGATAAGTGAAGTGTGGGTTGGATTATTAGCGCAAACACAGATGTTCTTTCTCACCTGTAAAGTTGGTATTGTGGTCCACAAACTATAAAAGCTGTCTTCCCTGTTGAATAATAATAATAATAATAATATACTTTTATTGTCAAAGGCTTTCATGGCCAGAATTGCTGAGGTGTTGTGTGTGTTTGTGGGCTGTATGACCATGTTCCAGAAGCATTCTCTCCTGCTTCTGGAGCCATACAGCCCGGAAAACACTCAACAACCCAATAATATACTTTATTTATAACCTGCCCTCTCTCCCTGAAATGACTCAGGGTGTGGCGTTTCACCAGGGCCAAAAAAGGGGGGGACTTTAAAAGGATGGATGAACTCTATGGCCCTGGGATTCGCGTTCTAGCCTTCCCATATATAAGAGACCTGGAGGTCTTTGAGAAATGAGTTCTAGACTTAAAATGGTGGACTCAAACAAGTTTATTCAAAGAAAAACAACCAGTGAAAAACACCTGGTGGCCCAAAACGCTTGCTGTTGGTTACTAAAAGTGTCATTTGAGAAAAGGGGGTGCATTCACTTGCCTTTGCAAAGCAAAGGTGGCTTTCTTTGGTTTCAGGTCCCTTGTTGCTCCTCAAACGGTCCTCTGGCACGCAAAGTCCTCGGGTCCCCAAAGAAATACAGTCTCTGTTGAAGGGCTGGCCCTTCCTATTGCGGAATTTCTTGGCTTGAGAGCGTTGGAAGGCTATACGTGAACGAAGGTGCTTGTCTGAGCGTAGGCTCCAGATTTCCGCCTGCTTCGTCCATGTGCGGAGCTTGAAATGGCCAAAGAGAGGAAATCCGGCCCCTCAGATGACCTCAGAAAGAGGTGGAGTAGGGGTGGTGACATCACCTTGGCACCAAACACAGTCCCTTCCACCAAGTCCACATGATAGAGGACAAAGGAATACAAGTAAAGTTGACCAAGTCCATGATGCAGTACCAAATAAGCCCCGTAGGGGCATAATACAGGGCAGTTTCCAAAATATAACAGAAATGACAAACATTCACTGCAAGAAACAAATTAACAGCAAGCCACCTCTCTCAATTTTGGCAAAACATTTTAAATGCTCAGTCACGATTTTCACACACAAGTGAAGAAGTCTGGTGTTTTCCAGATTCAGTATAATTCATTATTTACACACCTTTAAAGCTGGTAAAGATTTTTGCGTATTGGCAGTCAGACATAATCAATATAGCGTCACTTTGTAAATAATTCAGTGTTAGGGCTTTCAACCAACAACGCGTCAAATATTCTCATATTCCTTTGTGCTGGCATGTCAAGACTCCCAATTGGGGAGAAACTGTCAACTGCTGTAAATGTTGCCTTCCAGGACTTTTTGGGGGGGACGTTTTTATGGTGGGTTTTTTTTTGGTAGAAGCACCAATATTTTTATGCAAAAACATTTTTGTGTGAAGTCATTATATTTTGCATAAAAATTTGGGTAAAATAATGAGGGGGTTTTGAGGGAGGGGGAATTAAATCAAAATATCACCAGAAATGACAAGCACAAGAAGGATAGGGAGAAGGAAGGAACAAAAACTCCCATTGTTTGTCACGATGCAGGGTCTCGGCCCAGCCCCTTAAACACACACACAGAGACAATGATCAGCTAACTATTTATTGAATAATAAGAAACAGGTGAAAAGGTAATTGTCCAAAAGTAGTATCAAATAGTCCAAGCAAAAATAGTAAAGAGTTCAAAGAATCCAAAGTGAAACCCATTGCAACTGGTTTCAGCAAAAGCAATGCGAATCAAAGTAAGTTTAGTCCGTGGCAATCCCAAACGACAAAGTTCAAGGAAACAAAGGCGCAAGAAAGCTTTTTGGCAAGGCGAGCCCAATCCAGGCTCCGTGAGTCTTCAGTCGCTTCACTCCCTTCAGATCAGAAGTGCCCGAACAGCTAAAGATCCGCTCACGCGGATCCAATACTTAATTCCCCTGGTGAGACCAGCGGCGCTCTAGGCTTTTGCGCCATTCCTTTCTTTGGGACTCGATGCTCCGTCTCCTATCAAGGCTCCGTCCCTCCCGTTCTGCACCTGGAGCGCTATCTACATGAGAGCCTGACTCCCTTTCGGCTTCCATGAGCTCATCCTCCGCTGGTTCCCATAATCTTTCCTGCGAACTGTATCCACCTGGTCCCTCATACTGATTATCCGAATCAGGGGAATCTGAGTCAGCTTGACCTTCCCAGCCCTCATAACCATCGGGCCAGCCATGATCCCATTCTAAACTATCTGTTGGAGATGAAGGCCCAGCTGCCTCATCATCTCCTCCATCTGAATCTGCTTCACTTGGCTCTAAAGCAATTGGCATCCCTGGAGCAGCCCCCTGCCCCCCCGGCACGAATGAGAACTGGGTTGCTACATTGTTGTTGTTTATTTGTTCAATCACTTCCGATTCTTTGTGATCTCATGGACCAGCCCAGGCCAGAGCTTCCTGTCGGCCATCACCTTCCCCAGCTACAAGGTCAAGCCAGTAACTTCAAGGATAACATCCCTCCATCTTGCCCTTGGTCGGCCCCTCTTCCTTTTTCCTTCCATTTTCTCCATCATCATTACCTTCTCCAAGCTTTCCTTTCTTCTTGTGATGTGGCCAAAGTACTTCATCTTTGCCTCTAATATCCTTCCCTCCAGTGAGCAGCCAGGTTTATTTCCTGGAGTATGGACTGGTTGGATCTCCTTGCGGTCCAAGGCACTCTCAGAATTTCCCTCCAGCACAACAGCTCAAAATCATCTAGCTTCCTTCGCTCAGCCTTCCTTATGGTCCAGCTCTCACATCCATAGATTACTATGAGGAATACCATTGCTTTAACTATTCGGATCTTCTTTGCCAGTGTGATGTCTTTACTCTTCACTATTTCATTGAAATTGGTCATTGTTCTCCTCCCAAGAAGTAAACATCTTCTGATTTCCTGGCTGCAGTCTGCATCTGCAGTAATTTTCGCTCCTAGAAATACAAAGTCTGTCACTGCCTCCATGTTTTCTCCCTCTGTTTGCCAATTATCAATCAGACTCCGATTTTTATTCTTGCATAAGATAATGAAATAATAGAACTATTACAGCCTAATATAGGAGTCCTGGCATCACTCTAAAACAGAGTTTTCCAAACTGTGTGTCACAACACGTTGTATTGTTATGTTCTGTGAACATGTCTATGTGAAATAGGCAATAAATCAAATATTTTTAAAAAATATAAATGAAAGATTTTCATGAGATATGTAGTGTCCCCATACATTTGGCTATTACAATTTATATATTGTGTCTGCATCTTTTTATAAGGGGTTGGTTTAACCTCTAGTTTGCTAGTAAAGCTGAATTACCGTGTCACAAAATGATGTATGTCTTAAAAGTGTGTTTGGAAAGCTCTGATCTAAAAATTCAATTCTCAATGTACTTTGTGGGAAGCCCTGACAGCTAGACAATCATGTGTCTGGATTATTTAAATATCTATTGTAGATTAGCAGTTGCAGCATTTTTGCATGCACATTTTCACCCAACTTGAAAGCTGACTCTGTTTCAGTTGCAAATGCAACCCAAAGAACTGAAGACTCTCAATATATATGGGCAAGGGAGAGGAAAAGAGAGGGGAATGGGTGGATGTTAAAGAGGTCAAACAAGGAACTGTTTTAACAATGGAAAATTTCAGCCCATCCAGATTGGCTCCTACTTTGGAGCTGCACTTTGCTCTGTGGACCTCGACAAGGACACCAACACGGACCTGGTTCTCATTGGCGCTCCTATGTACTATGACACCATGGCTGGAGGGAGGGTCTACGTCTGTGAGAGGAAGGTAGGTGAAGGAGAAGACCCTCCTAGTCTTTCCACTTTCTGGCCAGAAGGAGCTACTTAAGTGCAACAGTACATAGACCATGCTTTCATTAAAGTGGACATGGGGTCTTTTTGCAGTGAACGAAAGGGGCAATGGGGAGTGAGTGCAGTGTTTTTGAGATCACTGTGTAAACAGTTCTAACAGTTTATGCAGAGTGTTTATGGAAGCAGAGATGAAGCGGTTTAGTTACAGATTTCCCCCAGTGACACTCTCCCTATTTCCCCCAGGGAAGAGGAGACTTGGAGTATCAAAGCATTGGATAGAAGCAATGGTTGGATGGATGGATGGATAGATGGGAGATGCTCAGAATTTCAAAATAGTCTTGCCAAATTTTAAAAATTAATGAATGGCAAACATTACAACCAGAAGATGCCAAATTCTCTTATGTCCAACCAGCAAGTTCTTAGATATTTTATTTCCTCTGAGGCCCCTTCTAGGCTGCCATATAATCCATATTTTCAAAGCTGATAATCCACATTATCTGCTTTGAACTAGATTATATGAGTCTACACTGCCATATAATCCAGTTCGAAGCAGATAATCTGGATTTTATATGGCAATGTAGAAGGGGCCTCAGTCTGACTCCCTTTCACGCTACACAATTACAGTGCTGTGATTTTATTCTGATGCCCATGGCAATGTCTTAAGGCAGCATTTCTCAACCTGGGGGTCAGGACTCTAGGTGGGTTGTCAGGGGGTGTCAGAGCGGACAAAAAAGACCATCAGAAAACACAGTATTTTCTGTTGGTCATGGGGGTTGTGTGTGGGAAGCTTGGCTCTCTTCTATCATTGGTGGGGTTCAGAATGCTCTTTGATTGTAAGTGAACTATAAATCAGAGCAACTACAACTCTCAAATGTCTATTTTCCCCAAACTCCATCAGTGTTCACATTTGTGCATATTGAGCATTCGTTCCAAGTTTAGTCCAAATCCATCATTGTTTGAGTCCACAGTGTTCTCTGAATACAGGTGAACTACAACTCCAAAACTCAAGGTCAATGTCCACCAAATCCTTCTAGTATTTTCTGTTGGTCATGGGAGTTCTGTGTGCCAAGTTTGGTTCAATTCCATCATTGGTGGAGTTCAGAATGCTCTTTGATTGTGGGTTAATTATAAATCCCAGCAACTACGACTCTTAAATGACAAAATCAATCACCTCCAACCCCACCAATCCTCAAATTTGGGCATTTCGGGTATTTGTGCCAGATTTGGTCCAGTGAATGAAATCTTGCATATCAGATATTTGCGTTGCGATATATAACAGTAGCAAAATTGCAGTTATGAAGTAGCAACGAAAATAACTTTATGGTTGGGGGTCACCCCAACATGAAGAACTGTGTTAAAGGGTCGTGCCATTAGGATTGTTGAGAAACACTATCTTAAGGAATGCTGGGATTTATAGGTGCATTATGTGTATTTAGAATTCTCAACCAGAAAGCTGTAGTACGCCCTGATATCTAAACCTCAGAATTTCAAGAGATTCAACCATCCAGATCAGATGAGGTCATCACAGTATACTTTTGTAGTGCGAAAGACTTCTGATACCCTTATGATTCCAGGAAGAACCACAGAACAAACAGTGCCCAGGTTGAAAAAAGAGCACTTTCGCCTGAGCATTTTTTATTTCAACTACTCAACTGCCCCCTTTTCTCCTTTTTACAGGGAGAGACATTTCTCTGCAGCAAAGAATTGCGTGGAGAAACGAACAACCCCTTTGGCCGCTTTGGAGCTAGCATAGCAGAAATAGGTGAAATAACTGGGGACCGATGGACAGATGTGGCAGTCGGGGCTCCAATGGAGGATGAGAATCGAGGAACTGTGTACATATTTCGGGGAAGCAGGAGATCCATAAACCAAGCATACAGCCAGGTGAGCCTACAGATTCTGAAACCCTTTTCTTCACCACCATACAAGCAGCTGTCATTTCTCCATAGCTTTGTTCTTAGTAGCTGATGGTACGACATACCATTCCTACCTCCCTTCTTCTGTCCACAGCGTATCAGAAGTTCCCAGATGGCCAATAATCTTCAGCACTTTGGCCAAGCGATTGGTGCTGGATCAGACCTTACTGGAGATGGACTTCCAGATGTAGCAGTGGGAGCTGAAGGACAAGTGCTGATGCTGAGGTGAAGAGTTTAAAATCTGGTGTTGGCCACCTATTAAAAGAAAGCTACCTGTGCCTGCATTCATCCTTGATTATTTATTTATTTATTTATTTACAGTATTTATATTTTGCCCTTCTCACCCCGCAGGGGTCTCAGGGTGGATTACAATGCATATATACATGGCAAGCATTCAATGCCAATTAGACTTACAACATATATAGACAGACACAGAGGCAATTTTAACATTCCAGTTTTTCCGGCTTTATGAGGGTATGCTCGATTCTGGCCACAGGGGGAGCTGCTGCTTCACTGTCCATTTGTGACATCAAGTCCTTTGATGGAGTACTTCCTCATTCTTCTGCACACTGCTGGAAGGTTTTATAGCATCACAAATCAGTTAAATTAGCCTCCCCCACATAAAGCGGTACCTAAATTTCCTACTTGACAGATGCTACTGTCTTTCGGGCTCAAAGGCTGCAAGCTAGACTAATGGCTGGAAGCTCACTCCAACCCGGGACTAATGGCCCTTACACAGCTTTGGGCTACTCAGTAGACTGAGGAGAAATTGGATTTTCCTATAATTTATGTTAGGAGGAAATGAAACGTCTTTACAATAGAGATGTGCATATGTATATCCCAGAGAATAGAGCAAATACATAAGCTGCATATGTGGCCATTAAAACACTGGCCATTAAAACACTAGTGTCGATTTAGATAGTACCTTGCTAAATATAATTCATACTTTTATGATGCAGGTAGTACTTCCTCAAACTCCCCAGTGGAATCACTCTGAGTAGATATGAAACGACACTCTATCTCCCTTCAATCCTCAACTATAATAATTTCCTTTTTCTATCTGCAATAGGTCTCGGCCTGTGCTTCAAGTGGACTCCAGGATCACCTTTGAACCATCTACAATCCCTCTTTCTGCCTTTGAGTGCCAGGACCAGGGAGTCTTGAATAAGGAGATCAGCAAAGCAACTGTTTGTCTCGCTGTCAAACCGGATCCGCGGTTTACATTAGGTAGGCCAACAAATCCCAGAGGTTGAATCAACACAAGCTTTTATTACTTTTACACTATGATTGTAGGACTTTTCCCCTGGTCAAGAGCAAGATGACATCAGGGAATTTGGCATGCCCTACAATTTAATGGCACATACCGATCAGGGAGCCATTAGTTTGGATGCTGGACTAGACTGTGAAAAACGAGATTCAATCCCCTCCCAGCCATGGGAAACCCAGTGGACAGCCTTGGGCAAGACATTTCCCCATTTCAGAGGAAGGCCATGCCATAGCCTCTCTTTCTACACAATATCACCATATGGTCAGTATAAGCCAGACATGCTGGGAAGACACAAAACACAATTGACTATAACCTTGTGACATCTAAAACTACTTTCCACGGATTGTTTGTATCCTTCAGAGACGTATTGGTGGTAAAATCAGTAACAGGAGACAGTTTCCCAATCACATGACTTTTTCCACACAACAGATCTTCTCAAAGATATGTGCAGCCAAAGGAAAATACTGGGCACCTTTGAGAGGAAAAAGTCTAGTTTTTGTGAGACAACAGTGATGCTGCAAAGACTTTGACAGCACCCCACACACATTGAACTTGTCACTCTATGGCAGTGGTTCTCAACCTTTCTAATGCCACGACCCCTTAAAACAGTTCCTCACTTTGTGGTGACCCCCAACCATATCGTTATTTATGTTGCTACTTCATAACTAATTTGGCTACTGTTATGAATTGTAATGTAAATATCTGATATGCAGGATGTATTTTCATTCACTGGATCACATATGATACAAATACACAATGTGCCCAAATTTAAATACTGATGGGATGGGGGGGGGGGGGTTGATTTTGTAATTTGGGAGTTGCTGAGATTTATAGTTTGCAGCATTCTGAACTCCACCAACAATGGAATTGAACCAGACTTGGCACACAGAACTCCCATGACCAAACGGTTGTAGTTTACCTACATCCAGAGAGCACTGTTGACTCAAACAATGATGGATCTGGACCAAGCTGGCCACAAATACTTGATATGCCCAAATATGAACCTTGGTGGCATTTGGGGGGAAATAGCCATTAACATTTGGGAGTTGAAGTTGCAGGGATTTATAGTTTACCTACAACCAAAGAGCATTCTGAACCCCACCAAGGATAGAATTGGGCCAAACTTTCCACACAGAACCCCCATGACCAACAGGGAATACTGTATTTTCTGATGATCTTTGGTGACCCCTCTGACACCCCCTCCCCGCAACCCCCCCCCCCCGGGGGTCCCAACCCCCAGATTGAGAAACGCTGTTCTAGGGTGTGCCCTCCTGTTTCTGTCAAAATTTTCTGGAGGATAGGTTGGCACAAAAATACTTTCAGCAGGAAGAACCCCTAATAAGCCTTGCCATGTTCTAACCCCTCATTAGATCCAGCAGGCCTAAAGAGCCTACAAGAGAGGTAATGAGAAAGGCAGCAATCCAGAAAAAAAGCCTAGGCAATATTGTGAACTTTCTTGGTACAATATCCTGACATTTTGTAATACTAGAGATATCTGATGAAGGCGTAGCCCACCACATGAGAACCTTCCTCGCTAACCTTTTCTGCGATGGGTAAGAGGAATTTTCCCGGATGCTTTGAAAGAAGCCTCGGTCCGCCCACTCTTGAAAAAAGCCAACCTGGACCCAGCGATGCCAGCGAACTACCGTCCCGTCTCAAACCTCCCGTTTCTCAGTAAGCTGATCGAACGCACGGCAGCAACCCAGCTACAAAACTTCCTTGAGACATCAGAGGGCTTGGACCCCTTTCAATCAGGGTTCCGCCCCGGGCACGGGACCGAGACCGTCCTGGCAGCCATCTCGGACGATATCCGCTGCCAACTAGACAAGGGAGGCTCAGTAGTCCTGGTATTGCTGGACCTTACCGCCGCATTCGACATGGTTGACCATGACCTGCTGATACGACAACTTGCCGCCATAGGGATACAAGGAGCAGCTTTAGCTTGGCTTAGCTCCTTCCTGCGCGGACGTAGTCAGCGAGTTGAATAGCTAGGCCAAACATCTAGGAAATCTCTCCTCGAGTGCGGAGTGCCCCAAGGCGCCATATTATCACCAACATTGTTTAACATCTATGCTCGGCCTTTGGCTGGTATAGCCCGGAGCTTCGGCCTAGGGTGCTACCAATATGCCAATGACACCCAGCTCCTACTGAAACTGGAGCCTGGCGCAACTTCGGTGCCCGAAAACTTCACTCGAGGCCTAGAAGCAGTGACAAAATGGCTCCGCGCCCACAAACTTAAAATAAATCCATCAAAGACGGAGATCTTATGGCCGGGCCTCCCAGAACCACCTTTCTCGCTGCCCCCCTTTGAAGGGGAACCGCTGACTCCATCCCCCTCAGTAAAAAGCCTTGGTGTTATCCTGGACTCCAAATTGTCGATGGAGGCCCAGGTTGCCTCCACGAGCAAAAGGGCCTTCTTCCACCGGCGCCAGCGAGACAATTGGCGCCCTATCTCCCGACGGAAGCGCTAGCTACAGTAATCCATGCCATGGTTACATCAAGGCTGGATTACTGTAACGCTTTGTATGTAGGTCTACCCCGGTCACTAACCCGCAGGCTCCAGATTGAGGAGAACGCGGCCGCCAGGCTTCTCACAGGAACATCGATGAGATGCCACATTACACCATCTCTGCAGCGCCTGCACTGGCTGCCCGTTGAGTATAGAGCCTTACACAAGACCTTGACCTTGGCTTTCAAAGCCCTACGGGCCGGGCCCAACATACCTAAAAGACCGCTTGCTGATGCCTGCTTACTCAAGGACCCCGCGGCCAGCAAACAAGAACCTTCTTCACGTACCAGGCTTGAAAGAGGCCCACCTGGAGACCACGAGACGGATATCGTTCTCCCCCGTTCTTTGGAACTCGATGCCACCGGACCAGAGAGCCTCCCTCGACCTGCCCCAGTTTCTGACCGCTCTGAAGACCCGGCTATTTAGAAAAGCCCATGGTTAATGCAGAACCAGGAACTCAAATACCGAGCCTGGCCCCTGCATCTAACCACTGAATATTTTAATCTAGTTTTAAATACTCTTTTTAATTGTGGAATTGCTGTGTGTAAGTCGCCCGGAGCACTAACGTGGAGGGCGACTCAGAAATAATAAAGTCAGTCAGTCAGTCAGTCAGTCAGGAACTCCCTACCTAGGGATATTAGATTGGCCCCCTCCCCCCTAACTGAAAAAGAGTGAAAACTTGGCTCTTCAAGCAAGCATTCAGAACCTCTGCATAATCTAGACAATTTAAATCAGAAAATGACCCAGGAACGGCAGACGATAGAACAGATAAGGACTTGAATATGAAGACATACTGTAGTTTTTAAATTTTTTACTGCCCTCTGTTTTTATGGTTTTAAATGTACGGTAACTATTTCTTTTTTTTTGCTTTTATCAATGTATGTATTTTATATATGGCATCAAGTTGTGCCAACTTTGTATGCCGCCCAGAGTTGCCTTCGGGCTGATATGAGTGAGATAGAAATAACGTAAATAATAATAATAAATAAATAATCAACAAAAACATGGTTGCCATTTCCTTCCTCTCTCTTCTGTTTCCACAGGCAATGGCATTTCCAGCACCATTCGGTACACTTTGGCCTTGGATTTTGGTCGAAGTATGATCCGGGCTATTTTTCAAGGTGTTTCAAGCACCTCCACCATCACTGAAGAGCTGCAAGTGGGCTTGAGAGAAAACTGCAAGGAGTATCGCATAAAGTTGCCGGTGAGTTCAGAGCTCTTGTGAAAATGTATATGAGACAGTTGTTGTCACAGAATCCAGCACTGAGACCCTTCGGGGAGAGCTTTTATTATTAATAATAATAAGCTTTTATTATATGTTATTATATTATTATTATCACTTCCTCTCTCATTTTTATTTTCCTGCAACTCCATGAGGAAAGACCTGCATAGAAGACAGTCTTACTCCTTTAAGCCTCCGGTTGAATTATACCTTGACAGGAAATCCCATTCCGGGTGCTAATAACCTGCGAGCCATCCTAGGTGAAGACGAGCCCCATCAGTTTACAGCATATGTAAGTCCATGCTCTTTGCACATCTAGCTTTGCCTCTGTGGATGAATATCGTTGTGTGACTGAGGTCTTAATTTCAGGAGACATAGTCTTAAGGCGGACCCAGTGTGAAAGGCTTTTTATGAGGAATTATATACATTCTCATGATTAAAACCGTAATAATAATCTTCTTCCTCTTATCATTATTATTATTTGTACCCCACTTTATACATCTTTGAAAAAAAAGACTCAAAGCAGCTCATGATAAAACCAATACAATATAAATAGTTATTATGTAGAATTAACACTCAGTTTGGGATAGCTGGTAATTTAAGATCATCTGGGGAGGCCCTGCTCTCGCTCCTGCCAGCTTCTCAAATGCGACTGGTGGGGACGAGAGACAGGGCCTTCTCGACTGTGGCTCCCCGCCTGTGGAATACGCTTCCAAGCAAAATACGATCAACCCCATCCCTCCTAGCATTTAGGAAAAAAGTAAAATCTTGGCTATGGGACCAGGCCTTTGCACAATAGCAGAAATCAGCACTTTGGACTGGAATAGGATTGGCAAGCTAACAGATGAGAATATGGCATACTGTTTTTAACCTAGGTTTGTGGACAGAACATTGTTTTAATTTAACTGAGTGTTGATTAGGTGTTTAATTTTAACTGTTATTATCTAATCTTGTATGTTTTATGGTTTTATAGTGTATACTGTGGCTTCGAATTGCTGCCTTGTAAGCTGCCCTGAGTGCCCCCCACCCCGGGGGTTGAGGAGGGCGGGGTAAAAATACTGTAAATAAATAAATAAATTGCCAGAACGATCTGTTGCGTAATGTATGATAAACTACGTGTCGTTCATGTTTGATCAGCCCACACACTGGTTTACCAGAGAAAGAAAATATGCCACGCAGGTGAACAATAAAGAATGAGTAGTTTACTCTTCGTAGTTCAGAACAACATATGTACAAGGTGATCATTTGCATCAACTCACATAATGCCCTTTTATGAGAGATTTAAAATAGTCTTTCTTTGTGCATGTGGATTAACTCCTTCAGCAGCTCATAAAGCAAGAGTACACTCCAAACTCTCTCTCTCTCTCTCTCTCTCTCTCTCTCTCTCTCTCTCTCTCTCTGTCTGCTTATCCCTTCAAACTGTCTCTCTCTGCACCTGCATAGCTCGAGCCTGAACAAAACTGTAATAGTGTCCAAAAGTTCCAGGCTCAGCCTGCTTCCTGGGCATTACCTGACCAATCAGCTTCATGCATCTTATTTTACAGTTGACACACACACACACTCACTGATTCCTTGCATGCTCCAATAAGATCTGGTTTTAGAATTTCCATAGCCTTTAAACAAAATACCAATCTTGTTTATCTTAACCTGTCTGATAAGGTAGAAGTGAGAATAAAATAGTAAGGAAAGCAACTTAGAGGTACAAGATGTAGATCAGATGAGGAAATAAACTTGGTATCAAAGTTTACAGAGGAAGTGTTAAACATCAAGAGATTTTTTGATTCTAATATAATTTTACTACCCTCACTGGAGCCCCCGGTGGCACAATGGGTTAACCCTTGTGCCGGCAGGACTGAAGACCAATAGGTCACAGGTTTGATTCGGGGAGAGTGCAGATGAGCTCCTTCTGTCAGCTTCGGCTCCCCATGTGGGGACATGAGAGAAGCCTCCCCACAAGGATGGTAAAATCTAAGATCATCTGGGGAGGCCCTGCTCTTGCTCTCGTCAACAGCTCAAATGCTCCTGGCGGGGATGAGGGACATGGCCTTCTTGGCGGTGACTCCCCACCTATGGAACACACTCCCAACTGAAAAATCGTCCCCCTCCCTCCTCCTGGCTTTTCGAAAGTAATTAAAGGCATGCTTCTGGGACCAGGCTTTTGGACAATAGGTGTAAGCAGCACTTTAAAGGGACAAATTGCAATGGTGATATGACTGACGAGACTGGTTTTACTGTTTTAATCTTATTTATGGTTTTAATTATGTATTGTTTTAATTATGAGATGTTTAATTTGTTATTTTATTATTGCAGTTTTTTTGTATTAGCCTCTTAATAGGGCTCAATGTAAGGCTGTCCTGAGTCCCCCTTCGGGGGTTGAGAAGTGGCGGGAAATAAATGTGGGAAATAAATAAATAAATAAAACATCAAAACATCCGGACATCCCCTGGGCAAAGTCCTTGCAGACATCTCACACCAGAAGTGACTTGCAGTTTCTCAAGTTGCTCCTGACACACACAAAAAAACCAAAAAAAAAACCCCTAGTGTCACTCATCCCCAAAGACTGAAGTCCTATTTGTAATCTTCCTCACAGCTGCCTTTTGAAAAGAACTGTGGCAAAGATGGTGTCTGTAAAGATGACTTAAAAACTTCCTTCAATTTCTCTGGGTAAGATATGATTTTTCTTCTTGATATCCTCCCCCAGCAGTGAAATTTACATGGGTTCATTGGCAATATCTAGTGAATTTCCAGTGTTCACAGCTTCATCCTTTTAAAAAATCACAGGCAGGAATGTCTGAGATATCACTGTAAATTGGGAATATAATTTGGCAGTCACATCTTTCCTAATTGCCTCTTTCCAAGGCTTACCGTGAGTCAGGGTTTAGAACAGGCATGGGCAAACTTCGGCCCTCTGGGTGTTTTGGACTTTAACTTCTATCATTCCTAACAGCCAGTGGAAATTGGAGTCCAAAATACTTGAAGGGCCGAAGTTTGCCCATGCCTCAGGGGTGGGCAATTATTTTTTCCAAGGGGCCACACGACAGCCAAAAAATATTATGGAAAAAAATATCACCTAAAGGCTGAACTACATTCTAATCTACATTATTTATTTATTTACTATACATTACACATCATTAATATTAACATATTAATATATCAAGAAATATTCATATATTATTAGTATTAATATCATAATTATTATATTATAGTATATATATAGACATTATAATATATTAAAATTATAATATAATATAATATAACATTATATTATATTATTTATTACATTATTATTATATTATTATAAAATTATTATAAAATAATAATAAAAACCACTAAAATAAAATGAAATGAAATTCAAGAAGACAAGGTGTGAACCAAGATAGAGGCTGACATCCTCAAGAGAGGAAGGATCCCAAGACCGACTCACCCCACCCTGTCCCCCGAGATCACTACGCTCCGAGGATGCTAATTTGTTAGAGATACCCTCGGCGAAATCGGCTAAACTGACATCTACTCGCCGGAGGGCGTTCTCCGTTATAGCTCCTACGCTGTGGAACGCCCTCCCGGCTAGAACGCGGGCTATAAAGGACCTGCTCCCGTTTAGACGCGCCTGCAAAACTTATTTGTTTAAGCAGGCCGGTGAGTAGGTCCTGCCCATGTTCCGCTTTAGCCGCTGTCCTGGGGTGTCACGCTATCTAATTTCTGAACTGTACCTGGGGGTTTTGTATTTTGCTGTTTTAACTGTTTAATTGTCTTAGATGTTTTATTGCATTGCTTGTGTGTAGTTGTACCTTCGGTTCCTGTGAGCCGCCGCGAGCCTCAGGGAGTCGGCGGCATAGAAACCCGAATAATAAATAATAATAAATAATAAGATGGAATGGCCCAATGGCCCCAGCCCAGAGGATGGCAAAGCGGACCCAGCCGCCACCGCAGCAGAGCAGAGCAGCAGGCGATTGGAGGCTGCAGGCCTCCGCCCGCTCTCACCTCCAGCCGTTCCCCAGCTGATCGGCCTGCTATGGAGTGCCTGCATCCCTGGAGGTGATCCGGGCCTGTAGGGGGAGGAGTCGGCAATCTGAGGTGGCTTATTTGACCTGGCGACCCGGAAGACGATCAAGTCTTCCGGGTTGCCAGGGCGATCAGCCCCCGCAGGTCGCAGAGTGCTCCCGCTGCAGGCCCGGATAGCCTTCAGGGATGCAGGCACTCCAAAACCGCCGCTCCTCTGGCCTGTCTGCCGACACAGGCCCCACAGAGCCCGCAATGGGATGGCGGCAGCGGCACCCCTCTCTCTTGTCCCCGCCCCCGACGCCCTTCTCCCCGGGCCGGACAGAATCGGCTGCCGGGCCGCATGCGGCCTGCAGGGCATAGCTTGCCCACCCTGGCCATACCTGGTTCAGAACATCTTTTGATCCCAAGGCTCATACATGAAGTCACAATAAAGAAGGTGAAAATACATAAAGTGGCTTAACTCCGAAGTACAGAAGCTATTGAACATATTCTATCTTTCTTTTCTTCAGTCTGGACACACTGGTGGTGGGTGTGACACCTGAGGTCAATGCCACAGTCTTCATCCGAAATGATGGAGAAGACTCTTACAGCAGCACTTTGAACTTCTTATATCCTTCTGAATTATCCTACCGCACGTTCACTTTACTGAAGGTATGACGGGCAGAGGGCAACCATAAGTGTTAGAGGAGGATGCAGTGGGCTGGTTTACAAAGTCGCTACTTGCACCATGAATTGCTTTCAAAATCTGGTCTCCTTCTATTCAGTCCAATAGGGTATTTTTCGTCATTAACTGTCACTCCATCCCCACCGCTGAAGAGGACCCTGTAAGGAACACTACTTGTAACATCAATCACCCCATCTTCCGTAGTGGGGCAGAGGTAAACTCCAACTACTACCATCTGAATCAGCACTGGTGTTGCAGGAGAACGTTAGCCATTGGGTTTAATATCTTTATTTGAAAGAAGCTGACAATCCCTCATCCACATACATTACTATGAAGGTCTGTATGACTTATACCAGTGTTTCTTAACCTTCCTAATGTCGTGACACCTTAATACAGTTCCTCATGTTGTGAAGACCCCCAACCATAACATTATTTTCATTGCTACTTCATTGTAATTCTGCTTCTGTTATGAATCGTAATATAAATATCTGATATGCAGGATGTGTTTTCATTCACTGGACCAAATTTGACACAAATACCTAATACGCTCAAATTTGAATTCTGGTGGGATGAGGGGGATTGGTTTTGTCATTTGGGACTTGTAGTTGCTGAGATTTATAGTTAACCTACAATCAAAGAGCATTCTGAACTCCAGCAACGATGGAATTGAACCAAACTTGGTACACAGAACTCCCATGATGAAAAGAAAATACTGGGTATTGTCCTTGAGTTTTGGAGTTGTAGTTCACCTACATCCAGAGATGTTTGATCCATGATGGATCTGGATCAAACTTGGCATGAATACTCAATATGCCCAAATATGAACACTGGTGGAACTTGGGGAAAATAGACCTTGACATTTGGGAGTTGTAGTTGCTGGGATTTATAATTCACCTACAATCAAAGAGAATTCAGAACCCCACTAACGATAGAATATGGCCAAACTTCCCACACAGAACCCCCCATGAACTATAAATCCCAGCAACTATAACCCCCAAAATGACAAAATCAACCTCCTCCCAATCCCACCAGTATTCAAATTTGAGTGTGTTAGGTATTTCATTCATTTGGTCCAGTGAATGAAAATACACCCTGCATATCAGGCATTTACTTTACGGTTCATAACAGTAGCAAAATTACAGTTATGAAGTAGCAATGAAAATAGTTTTATACCTCGTAATTGGGGGCCACCACAACATGAGGAACTGTATTAGGGATCGTGGCATTAGGAAGTTTGAGAATCACTGGCATACAGCAATAGCAGCAGCCACAACAACAAAGGGTGATTATAAATTTATGTAATAAATAGGTGCGGATTTAAACTAATGTAATTGCAATGACTTCTACTCAAGGCTTCTGTGAGTTACAGTTCTCTAAAGCACTGACAAAGAAGCCTCAGTTCCTCCCAAAGGCTAAAATGGTCAGAGTTCCTTAGAAGAAACCATTTGAGTAGTGGTCATTGTTTAAAAATGGAATAAATCTGTGTTAGTTTTGTCACCTTTTCTACCCTTTCTCACATTTATTTTGTTTTGTTCTGCTTCAGGCTATCTTCATTGCCACATTTTCTATATCTCAGGATGCAGATTTGGGTCTAGAGGTGCAGATCAATGCTACAGCGGGCAGGTAAAATTCTCCATGTCTTGATCTGACAATGTTGGTACTTGATACAATTAAACTGGTTTCAGATCATCAGTTGAGGGGTGAAAACACTTTCAAAGTAGTTGGCAGGAAAACGCTTACTCAGAAGCAGGGATGTAATTCGTCATTAATGTTCTTCTCAAAGGAAGCAATGAACAACTTTAGTAATTTTCTTCATTCTGCAAGGAGACATCTGTTTTTAATGTCTATGCACAAATTGGGACAGTTGTGCATGGAAAATGGTCAGGATTTAGCACAGCTGGTAAATCACCAGCAATGATAAGATCTATCAACTGAAAGGTTACCAGTTCGAAGCTCTGGGTTGGCGTGAGCTTCCGACTATCAGCCCAGCTTACAGTTTACCTAAGCAGTTTGACAACAGCTGAGAGCTGTAAGTAGAGCAATTAGAGGATGGAGCGACAGCAACCCCCTGTGGCTGAATTCTAGCACTACCTCCAAAGGCGCCCCCCCCCAAAGTTGGACGTTAACACAACATACCTGCTTTCTGTTCAGTCTGTCTCTGTCTTGTCTATCCAAAAGGGCACTAAATGTTTGCTGTGTATGTGTACTGTGATCTGCCCTGAGTCCCCTTGGGAAGATAGGGTCGAATATAAATGTTGTTGTTGTTGTTGTTGTTGCTATGTTGGTGCAGAAAATCTGGTTTTCTATACAAAGCAAGCTTGTGACTTTTTGGCAGCATTTTCTTTAAAGGAAATTGCATTTTCTTTCCTTTATAGCAAGGCAGAAAAATGTTGGTGTGTTAGTGGACGATGGGAGATGCCTACATGTGTTATATCTTCTGTCTTACCTTTTTATTTTACAGTGAAAACAATGGTCCCATCACACAGGACATGATTCACCAAGAAAGGCTGCCCGTCAAATATGCTGTATATATCTTTGTCAACGCGTAAGTGACCATAAGTATTCCAGGACCAAAGTATTCCTTCTACCTGTTTTTCTCATTTGTTATTGACCACCAGAGGGTTTGTTTATTGACGACCAAAGGCATAGTTCTACACTCTTGACTTAGGATAGTGTTTTTGGAGGTAATTATTCTCTGTGAAAAAGAAATTTTGACTACACACCCTTTATTAATTATTCTGGATCTGTGTTTCATTTATTTATCATATCAGGAGCAAACCAAACAGTTGCATTGTATTTTTACCCCCCCCCCCCAAACCTCCCAAAAACAAAACAAAAGTCTACAAACTTGGCATTTTATGAAATGTCCTTTGAGCAGTAGCTGGACACTTCGAGTTCCTCTGGTGTTGCTATAAGAAGGTCCTCCATTGTGAATGTAGCAAGGCTCAGGTTACATTGTAATAGGTGGTCTGTGGTTTGCTCTTATCCACTCTTGCATGCCGTGGAGTCCACTTTGTAGCCCTATTTCTTAAGGTTGGTTTTGCATCTTGTGGTGCCAGAGCGCAATCTGTTCAGCGCCTTCCAAGTTGCCCAGTTTTCTATGTGCCCAAGAGGGGGTCTCGCATTTGGTATCAGCCATTGATTGAGCTCCTGCGTTTTAGCCTGCCACTTTTGGACTCTCACTTGCTGAGGTGTTCCAGCGAGTGCCTCTGTAGATCTTAGAAAACTATTTCTTGAATTAAGTAATTGGCGTGCTGGCTGGTATCCGAACAGGAGGATGGGCTGGAGCTATCATTGCCTTGGTCCTTTCACTATTGGTTGCTACTTCCAGGCATATGTCAGGTGGTGCATTACCAGCTAAACAGTGTAATTTCTCCAGTGGTGTAGGGCGCAGACCCCCTGTGATAATGCAGCATGTCTCATTAAGAGCCATATCCACTGTTTTAGCATGGTGAGATGTGTTCCACTCTGGGCATGCATACTCAGCTGCAGAGTAGCAAAGCACAAGGGCAGATGTCTTCACTGTATCTGGTTGTGATTCCCAGTCAGCCTTCGTATGATATTGTTTCTAGCACCCACTTTTTGCTTGATATTCAGGCAGTGCTTCTTGTATGTCAGGGAACGGTCCAGGGTAACTCCCACATATTTGTCTGTGCTGCAATGCTCTAGTGGGATCCTTTCCCAGGTGATCCTCATAGCCCAAGATACTTGTCTGTTCTTAAGATGAAAAGCACATTTCTGTGTTTTAGATGGATTAGAAATCAGCTGGTTTTCCCTGTAATAGCCAGTAAGAGCACATAGAGCTTCAGAGAGCTTCTGTTCAACCATCTCAAAGCTCCCTGCTTGAGCGGTGATGACACAATCATCAGCATATATGAAACTCTCTGTCCCTTCTGGCAATGGCTGGTCATTTGTGTAAATGTTGAACATTGATGGAGCAAGTACGCTCCCCTGAGGCAGGCCATTCTTCTGTTTTCATCATCTGCTTCTTTGGTCCTGGAACTGAACAAAAAAGCTCCTGTTTTGTAGCAGATTTCCTATGAGGCATGTGAGGTGGTAATCTTTTGTGATATTATACATTTTTCTCAAGAGGAGGCAATGGTAGTATCACAAGCCACTGACAGGTCTATGAAGACAGCTCCTGTGATATGCTGCCTTTCAAAGTCATCTTCTATGTGTTGAGTCAGGTTCAACACGTGATGTGCAGCTTTTGCCTTTCCTGAAGCCGGCTTGCTGTGGAATCAGACATGGCTCTATTTTTTCCATAATTCTACCCAATTCTGTGTTTCATGATAGAGCAGTAAATTTAGTGCATACACACAAAAGGATCCTTCTTCACTGCCGAAAGACATCCAGAATGACTGAGTTTGCTTCACCCTTATAAGTCTATACACAATAAGAGGATAGAGAAGATTCAAGACAGTCCTATTTGTTTTGTACAGCATTCCCTACACCTCTAAATTAGCATGCCTACTCGAATGCAATGAAAGATGCTATCAATTATTGTTGATAGCCTACTGCTACCCAACTGAGCTTCTGTACATTGAAAGGCAGGATGTATCTTGCCTTTTGCCTCAGGCAGCAAATATCTTGGTCTGGCCCCATGAATCTCTTGACAACAAAGTTAATGCCATGATTAATGGATCTAGTCTCTATTTAAATATCTACAGTAATTTTCAAATGTCCATCTTAATCTTGCCTCAATAAATTGATATATTACAATTTTTATTTTTCTTGTTCACTTTTGTTTAACGAATCATTAAATTCATTCCAGTTTGCTGACTCTTTCTACTTATAATTTCTGACTTCTAATTGATTTGGACCCAGAATAGCTGTCCATAGTGTTCTTTCCTGGCTAAATATTGTGGTGCAAGGAAGTTTTTTTACCATGTCTAATCTGGCCCATCTACACTGTATATTATATTATACAGTTTGAACTACATTATATGAGCAATGTAGACTCATCTAATGCAGACCGAATTGCATTAAAGTAGATTATATGAGTCTACCCTGGGAGCCCGCAGTGGCACAGTGGGTTAAAGCACTGAGCTGCTGAACTTGCTGACTGAAAGGTTGCAGGTTCGAATCCAGGGCTCTGCTGCATGAGCTCCCACTGTTAGCTCCAGCTTCTGACAACCTAGCAGTTAGAAAACATGCAAATGTGAGTAGATCAATAGATACTGCTCTGGCGGGAAAGTAACAGCGCTCCATGCAATCATGCCAGCCACATGCCCTTGGAGGCGTCTACGGTCAACGCCGGCTCTTCGGCTTAGAAATGGAGATGAGCACCAACCCCCAGAGCCGGGCACGACTGGACTTAATGTCAGGGGAAAACTTTATCTTTACCTATACTGGTCTTGCAAAACACTCTTATAGTACCGAGGCAGCAGGGATGTCCAGAGAGAGAGGCTGACTACCCACCAGAGCCATTCAATATGGCGCCTGGATGTGGGGGCACCTTGGTATTTCATGTTTAGGCCTGTTTCTTACGCAGGAAACCCTTATTCAGGAAAGTTTACTTATGGCTCTTCCACACAGCCCTATATCCCAGAATATCAAGGCAGAAAATCCCACAATATCTGCTTTGAGCTGGGTTATCTGAGTCCATACTCAGATAATGTGGGATTTTCTGCCTTGATGTTCTGGGATATAGGGCTGTGTGAAGGGGCCCAAATCTCATTGAACTACATGGAGTTTATAAGATTGAAGGCAATCACCTTTAAAAAGTGCTTATGTACTTTAACTTGGAAAAGGGCCCATTAAATTCGGTTAGCAGATATTGGATTTCCCTCTGAGTGTTCAAGTGCAATGTGCAAGAAATAGACTCTAAAATGCATCTTTGGAATGCATTGATCTCAAAATGACTGGTTGATCGCCCTCTCTTCTTTCCTTCCAGTATTGATAAATCAACAAAGTATGTCAATTTTTCTGTTGGACAGGAAGATAAAAATCAAACTGTGGAACATATATACGAGGTGAGGAGGAAGTGGATTGGGGATATGAGATGTATTGAGAATATGGGTGTGGGAATATGGGGCATTTGAGGGGTGTGCAGTCAAGCTTCAGGAAAATCAAGCCGTACCTTGGGAAGTCTGATCTGGCTACGGTCGTCCACGCTCTAGTTACATCCCAAATAGATTACTGCAACAAGCTCTATGTGGGGCTGCCTTTGAAGACGGCTCAGAAACTACAGCTGGTCTAATGGGCGGCAGCCAGATTGCTAACTGGGGTGACATACAGGGAACATACCACCCCCTTGTTGTGTCAGCTCCACTGGCTGCCGGTCCATCTCCGAGCTCAATTCAAAGTCCTATAAAGCTCTATACGGTTCTGGCCCAGCTTACTTGTCCGAATGCATCTGCCTCTATGTCCCATCTCACAGCCTAAATTCATCTGGGGATGCCCTGCTCTCACTTCCACCAATATCGCAAATACATTTGGTGGGGACGGGAGACAGGGCCTTCTCGGCGGTGGCCCCCCCCCCCCCACCTATGGAACGCATTCCCAAATGAGATAAGATCGACTCCATCCCTCCTGGCTTTCAGAAAAATAATTAAAATCATGGTTCTGGGACCAGGTCTTTGGGCAGCAGAAGTAATTTGTACTTTATTGGACATTGACTGGAATGGCGCTACAGCAGATAACACTGTGCTTTGTCTTATGGTTTTAACTAATGCTATATATATATTGGTTTTAATGATTATATAATTGTTTTTATTGTTTATGTATGTGACTTTGATTATATTGTTGTATTTGTGGTGTAGTGGCCTTGTACCGCTGCGTATGTAAGCCGTCCTGAGTCCCCCTTCGAGGGCAGAGAAGTGACGAGGCACAAATACCAGAAATAAATAAATAATAAACAAATACATTTTAGCCAGGTTGGAATTTAAAAAACATGCCTCGTGGCATGTTGAAAAATTAGAAAATTAGAATGATGAGATTCTATTAATCTTGTGCTCCTATTTACTTATGCATATTTTTCTTCTTCACCTTTTCTTTCTCCTTTAGGTGAAGAAAACATATAAACGAAAAATTAACGTCTCAGTGGAGTTTCAGTTTCCTGTGGAACTGAGTGAGACATGGGTGTGGAATGCATCCCTAGAGTTTCCTAAGGAGGTATATCTCCCCAAATTTTACACACACACACACACACACACACATAAATAGAATACAAAGATGTGATTGTTTATTTACCAGGGCCGGGCTATTGCTACCACCAGCAGCAATAAGATCTATCAATCAAAAGGTTGCCAGGTCAAACTCCGGGTCAGTGTGAACACCCGACTGTCAGCCCAGGTTGTTGTTTACCTAAGCAGTTTGAAAACAGCTTAAAGCTGTAAGTAGAGAAATTAGGTGCCTCTAAAAAGCAGGGGAGATATTTTATGACACCATAAAAGAAAAATACCAGAAATTTCTTGACCAAAAAGAAGTTGGAAGTCCTGCAGGCTCTTTGTCATAGAGGATGGAGCGACAGCACCCCCTGTGGCTGGATTTGAGCACAACCTCCAAGGTGCAGAAAAGCTGGACATCGACACAACATACCTCCTTTCTGTCTCTTCTGTCCTTGTCTATCCAAACAGCATTGAATGTTTGCCGTGCATGTGTACTGTGATCTGCCATGAGTCCCCTTGGGGAGATAGGGCAGAATATAAATAAAGTGTTATTATAGTGTCAGGAGAGTATGGGCAAAATTCGGCCCTTGAGGTGTTTTGACTTCAACTCCCACAATTCCTAACAGCCTCAAGGGCTGAAGTTTACCCATGCCTGAAATAGATGAAGAGTTTCTTCAATATTTCTCAATACATGTATTAAAATTCAGATCACATGCTGAAATTGATTTCTTGGAATTTCAAGATAGGTAAATGGAAACACTTCTTCATATAACTACATACCTGCTATCATATGCTTTTAGTGGGATTTTCCTGTTTCTTGGCAGGGGGTTGGACTGGATGGCCCACGAGGTCTCTTCCAACTCTATGATTCTATATGCTGTGTAGCTTATTTAGGCTAAGGACACTGCGTCCCTTTTGTGTGAAAGATGCCCCATCCAATTCCCTTCCAGACTAATCAGAAGCATGGTGTTTAACATGTTATTTGAAAAGATTAATTTATTTTAATGCATTTAATATTACTGTGTTGCTTACAATTAACAGAAAAATACAGTACAAATTAAATTTATTTATTTATTTGCAGTATTTATATTTTGCCCTTCTCATCCCGCACAGAACTCAGAGTGGATTACAATGCCATTTAGACATACGACATATATAGACAGACACAGAGGCAATGTAACATTCTAGCTTTTCCAGCTTCATGAGGGTATTCTCGGTTCTGGCCACAGGGGGAGCTGCCGCTTCACCATCCACTTATGACACTGGGTCCTTTGATGGAGTACTTCCTCAATCTTCTGCATCCTGCTGGAAGGTTTTGTGGTGTCATGAATTAGTTAAATTAGCTTCCCCGCATAAAGCGGTACCTAGATTTCCTACTTGATAGATGCAACTGTCTTTCGAGCTGCATAGGTTGATAGCAAGCTAGACAAATGGCCGGAAGCTCACTCCGACCCAGGCTGGCTTCGAACTCATGACCTCTCGGTCAGTACTGATTTGATGCAGCTACCTCTCCGCTAACTGCCACAGCTCGCAGAAAACTATCGTCTGGCAATTCCATTGAGACTATTAATGGTTGGGAGCTTACTCCAACCTGGGCTGAGCTTTGAACTCATGACCTCTCGGTCAGTAGTGATTTAATGCAGCTGGCTACTAACTAGCTGCGCCACAGCCCGGTCCAACCTAATGACTTTATTTAATTCACAACCTAATGAGTTTATTTAATTATGTAATGTGTTTTAGTTTTAAATCAAGTTGGGAAACTATACACTTTGAACAAATGTATTATGACAGAGTAGCATAGAGCAGTAGTGGCGCAGAAGCAGCAAATTAAGTGTGACTGACTAGGGAAATGCTTCAAAAATCTTTGCAAGGTTTATGTTTAGGAAGGTAATTGAACTCATTAGCCAATTACACTATATGGGGCACATTTAGAGAAGTAATTCACAATATAGATGTATCAATTGCACTGTGTTATTGCATAGAGAAGTTTGTCACAGATATTTTGACAGCAAACTATGCTGCCTTTTATATATGCATTCAGATTTTAAAAAATAAGGGCACAAAAAGTGCTTGTGGGCTACTCTATCTATAAATATGAAATATGCCAAAATACATCATGGTGGTGGGGGCACCTGGTGGCGCAGCAGGTTAAACTACTGAGCTGCTGAACTTGATGACTGAAAGGTTGGCAGTTCGAATCCAGGGAGCAGGGTGAGCTCCCATTGTTAACCCAGCTCCTTCCAATCTAGCGGTTTGAAAACATGCAAATATGAATAGATCAATAGGTTCCGCTTCTGTGGGAAGGTAATGGCGCTCCATGCAGTCATGCTGGCCACATGACATAGGAGGCGTCTATGGACAACACTAGCTCTTCGGCATAGAAATGGAGATGAGCACCACTCCCCAGAGTTGGAGACGACTAGACTTAATGTCAAGGGGAAACCTTGACCTTTTATAGCCCAGTGGTGGAATTGCAGCAATAAAACACCCATAACTAGTCTTCAAACCTCAAAACAGACTTTTTTACTAACTTACTACGGTATATAGGATACATGTTCCATATAACAATTTATGAATGTGATGTTCTCATTCAATTTCCTTAGTTGTCCCACCTGGTGAATTGTGTCCCAGGAAAACAGACTGCAGGCTCCAAGGATTTTGTGAAAAAACTATCTGAGCGTCCTGTTCTGGTGAGTATACTCAATTGCAATGTCAGCAGCCTACTTTTAAAACCAGCTACATTAGGTGGTTGCTTCTAGGCTAGGAGGCATCCATACTCAAGTCCAGCATTACGATCATCTGACCCCAGGATATCCTTTTACCTCTATCCAGGACTGTTCTGTGGCGACCTGTAAAACAGTCCACTGTCGCATCCCATCTTTGGAAAATCAGCAACCGCTACAGTTCACAATCAAAGGGAACACTGGGTTCAAGTGGCTCTCTCAGGTATGGAAACAGCTGCATTGGTTGGGGTGGGGTAAGGGGCAGGGGAGATGCAAAACTTTCCTTCTCAAAATGTTCACAGGACCCTAGTCTATCCTAGAGCCACTTGTATCTCAA
Organism: Anolis apletophallus; assembly: GCA_030556195.1. NCBI lineage: Eukaryota > Metazoa > Chordata > Lepidosauria > Squamata > Anolidae > Anolis > Anolis apletophallus. The sequence continues at coordinate 136,625,714 of JARBWK010000008.1, read as the reverse complement.
GACATGTCTTCTCTAGGAACCCTGGAAAGTGTTCTTCTGTGAAGACAAGCGAAACAGAATTTGCCTACACCAAATTACCACCCCAGGATTCTTTGGTGCGGGGTGGGGTGGGGGGGAGATATTTTGATAAGACTTCATCACTGAATTTATTTATTTATTTATTTATTTATTTATTTACAGTATTTATATTCTGCCTTTCTCACCCCGCAGGGGACTCAGGGTGGGTTACAATGCAAACATTCAATGCCATTTAGACATGCAACATATGTATTTATTTATTTATTTATTCGATTTTATATTCCGCTCCTCCCTGCAGGCTTGGGCGGATCACAATACACAGTAAAAACACCAGAATACAACAACGTTAAAATATCAAGAATTACAAATTCCTTAAAACTCAAGGACATGATCATGCAAATACATGACATAGAGGCAATTTAACATTCCAGCTTTTCCAGCTTCGTGAGGGCATGCTCTATTCCAACCACAGGGGGAGCCTCTGCTTCACAGTCCACTTGTGACACTGAGCCCTTGATGGAGTACTTCCTCATTCTTCTGCACGCTGCTGGAAGGTTTTATGGTGTCGTAAATTAGTTAAATTAGCCTCCCAGCATAAGTTGGTACCTAAATTTCCTACTTGACAGATGCAGCTGTCTTTCAGGCTACATAGGTCAACAGCAAGCTAGACTATTAATGGTCGGGAGCTCACTCCGACCTGGGCTGGCTTTGAACTCCTGACCTCTCGGTCAGTTGTGATTTAATGCAGCTGGTTACTAACTAGCTGCACCACAACTAACTAGCTGCACCACAGCTTGGAAGGAAATTGCAATTGCAACTGGAGCAGGATTCATCAAGTCTTTGGCTGAGATTTACTACACAACATTGCTCTGGTTGTGTGGCTCTCCCAGTGGGAAAGCATTTCTTTTCATGAATGCTTCTTTCCCACTTCTATTGCGGTACAGTTTGTAGTATCAATCATTCCATTTCTGCATTAGGTACTCTTTGTTTACCAGTGACTGAACAGGATAGATTAAACATGGACAGATTAGTCGCTTCCATTGGCCAACAATTAATCTAATCTGTTCTGAAACTGTAAGTTCTCTCCATATCCACAAGAAAAAAGGATCATTTAAAAGAGTGCTTTTAATATATATACAGTGTATATATATATACACACGACACACAGAGAGAGAGTGTGTATATATATATATATATATATATAGAGAGAGAGAGAGAGAGAGAGAGAGAACAATTGTGATACATTTATTATACAACAGACATTTTGTTCCCTTTTATCTGTACTATACATTCCACTCTTGTATATGTTTCACTTTCTATCATTCACCTTTGTGTCCCCCACTCCCCAAACCACTTCTTTTTATATTCTCTGTCAAAAATTTCATTTCCTCTTCTGGAGGTAATTCCCCATCCTTCTTTTTATAACCTTTTTCTATAAATTTCCCCCAAACTTCATCAAAATCATCAAAAAAACCTATCAGTTGGAATTTTTGCTTCATATGCTTTTAGAAAATAAAGTCTTCCCACTTCGTTTGTGAGGTAATTCCTTCACCAGAAAGCTACACATCTGGATATAGCACAAATGAAGGCTACAGTATTAGCCAGATTACAAGAGTGTAGCGTAGACTTTTTAAAAAATAATGTGTTACTGGGAGAAGTGCATGATGTGATAAAGTCTTTAAAGTGGAAGATAACCTGAAAATGAACACTGAGACAACCAGCTTTCACACTTCTGAAACAGTTAATGTCTCTTTTCCAGACCCAACAAAAAAAAGTGACCCTAGTGAGCTCGGCACAGATTTTCTACGATGAGAACAAATATGCCACAAAGAAAGAATTTGTACAGAGTCAGGTAATGAGTACATACAAAAAAGCCCCTCCACTTACTGTAGCTTGAAGCTTTGAGCCAGGGGGATGATAACTGCCTTGTGGAGATCTCGGTAAGGTGTGGGTTCTACTGAGCAATGCCCTGTCGAAGAAGTTTTGTTTTCCCTGAGAGGAGTCACCCTACTGACAATCACAACCTGCATTTTCTGCTACACTTCATCTGTTCAAGTGACAACATTATGAAAACTTGTCAACCTCATTTGGTGCAGATTTTTGTAACAAAATGCAACTCTGAAATGATAGACATGTGCATTACATTTGTTATAAGAGTTTCTTCCATTTCTTTCATGTCTTCTATTTATGAGGAAGCACAAAACGGGAAGCACCCTCCCCACACGAAACTCAGCTCAACTCGAAAGCCTGCTTTCACGTGGAGCCGAAATTCCTTGTGTGCACACTTCTTCTCTTTCTCCTCCTCCCTCCCATCCATCCACAATGCCCCTCATTCACTCATGGGAGTCACAGCCAGGCAGCACCACATCCAGAGCGGAGCATCAGGGGGGAAGGAACCACTGTCCTTCCCTCCTTTCCGGGTATGTGTATGTGGTGGGGTGTGTGTGATTGTGCAGGCAGTTCGCTGCAGGCAGACTTTGACCATTGTGCACACACTTTCCAGGCCTGCCTGCACCCTGCCACACACACTTTCTTTCCAGGGAGAGAGAGTGTGTGTGGCATGGGGTGTGCAGGCACTGACAGGCTCAAGCGCATTTTCCAAGCCTGCCTCTACCCTGCTACACAAACTCTCTTTCCAGGGAGGGAGGGAGGGAGGGAATGTGGTATGGGGTGTGCAGGCACTGTCAGGCTCAAGCGCATTTTCCAGGCCTGCCCTCACCCCGTACACACACTCTTTTTCCAAGGAGAGTGTGGGTCAGGCAGGCAGGCCTGGAAGGTTTGTGTGCCTCTGTCAGTGTCTGCCTGCAGCTGTGTGCCTGCAAGGTCACACACCCCACCACCACACACGTTTTGTCACCTGCCACATTCTCCAAGTGAAAAGAAGGGAGAGGCAGTGGTTCCTTCCACTCTGATAAAACATGCTTTCTGAGGTCCATATGTGGGGCTACCCAGCCATGACTCCTGTGAGTGAATGCAGGACATTGCAGGTTGAGGGAGGAGAAGAGGAGGAAGAGAAGAAGTGCAGTGCCCACACACACACACACACACGTGCCTGCCAGTGACTGCCAGGCAGCCAAGTGCCTCAAGAAGGGACCCCCCTTCCCAAGTTATGGGTGATTTTCGGGCCCCGAAACAAAAGCACCGAAAACAACCCTCCCAATTTCGGGAGACTTACCAAAGACAGATTGGGCCCCGCAATGAAAATCCAGAAACAAAATGGGACAAGCATTTACCCGAATGCACACCACTACTAAATGATCCCTGCAGACAGGTGAGAGTTAAAAGTACTGAATGAGATCTCTGGCTTGATTTTTCACAATTCCATCCTTCCTACTCTCCAGGCAAACACTGTGGTGGAGCATCTGGTACCCTACAACTACCTGCCCATCATCATTGGCAGCAGCATTGGGGGACTTGTTCTTCTTGCTCTGATTATTGCTGGTCTCTACAAGGTGAGGGCTGAGAGAAATACCTGCAAGGACACCCTCCTATTCATGTCACAAGATACACAATTGGAACGTACTCCTCGATCAAACAAATCAGTGGTGAACAGAAGGGGGAATGCCACCACTCTAAGCAGGGCAGTTTTTAGTTTGTTGTTGATTCTGTAATCCAAGCCAGCACAACATAAGGCCCGTGGACCGGATGTGGCCCACAAAGCGCTTTGCTGCGGCCCACGGAAGGTCAGACAGACAGGGGAAAAGCTGGGTAGTTAAGGAGAAGCTCTGGGCCCTTTGCCCCTCCTGAAATATAGGACACCATGGTATTATAGCATTATAGTATCATAGTGTTGTAACACCACCTCTCCAGTTCCACCTGGGCCTTGTTAGTTGAAGTGCAGCCAAATAACAGACCCTTTTGTTAATACTTACCCAATGATATTGTTGCCTCCATATGGGAGATGGTTTAAAAAGTGATTATTTTTCCTTTCCCACTTATGCCATACAATGATTTATTGTGAAAAACTCCATTTTCACTTTTACTCTAATTTTGGATGATCAGGGGGCGGTCTAGTGGGTGTGCTTTGAAAGCAGCAGTCGCACTCAGATTCCAATTTTCATTGTTCAGTGGGTGATCTAGGCTAGGGAGTGTGAAAGTAATAATTTTGGAATTAGCAACCTTCCAAGCCTCCACTAACTGTAAATGTGTATAATTGGTAATCTATATTGTATGTACATTTTGGTTTGCCAGTTTGATTGTTTGAGGGGCCTCAGGCACAGGACTCCACTTTTGTTATGCAGTATGCTTTTAGTATGGAGGTGGATGTAATTTGTCTCCTTTCAAACTTCAGAGAGTACAATTATACAGTTTGGACTATATCTATACGCTTAAAGACATTAGACTATGGACGAGTATGCTGAATATATACAAGATGGTTTTTTAAAAAGAAGACTACTTTGTTTTGTCTAGAGTGCATATTTTAACTAAGAGGTTTCAAGCGAGTATATATCTTTTGGGCAATTGCAACTGCAACATCTGCTTCAAAGAAACAACCATCCTCTGCTGACCAAATTTTTTGTAGTGGCATGTCTTTATTCGTGGCAGTTTAAAGACATGGTTCTTCAGTTTAATAGCTGAGTTACCTGTGTGCCATTACATGAATGCTTATTGTTCAGACCTCTCCGTTGGCGCCCCCTTGTTGTGGGGGATAGGCTTGTGTACCCTAATGAAGTTGTGACCTATGCTGGCGATGGCATAATAACCACTGGTAGGGCCTCCCACGCCAGACAGGTCACAACTGAAGGGTCTGACAAAGAGCGTCAAAGGGCAGGATGGGCTCTCTAGCCTTTTGGCAACCATCCTAAGAGAAGGAAAACTCTGATTTCAAACCCGAGCAGATGGTGCTCATTTATACATACAGAGCATCATGTAATATTCGTTAACATGTTATTTGGAAAGATTAATTTATTTTAATGCATTTAATATTACTGTGTTGCTTACAAGTAACAAGAAAATACAATACAAATTAAATTAAATTAATTAATTTATTTATTTGCAGTATTTATATTCTGCCCTTCTCACCCCACACAGAACTCAGGGTAGATTACAATGCCATTTAGACATACAACATATATAGACGGACACAGAGGCAATTTAACATTTTAGCTTTTCCAGCTTCATGAGGGTATTCTCAGTTCTGGCCACAGGGGGAGCTGCCGCTTCACCATCCACTTATGACACCGGGTCCTTTGATGGAGTACTTCCTCAATCTTCTGCATCCTGCTGGAAGGTTTTGTGGTGTCATGAATTAGTTAAATTAGCTTCCCCGCATAAAGTGGTACCTAAATCTCCTACTTGACAGATGCAACTGTCTTTCGGGCTGCATAGGTTGATATCAAGCTAGACAAATGGCCGGAAGCTCACTCCGACCCAGGCTGGCTTCGAACTCATGACCTCTCGGTCAGTACTGATTTGATGCAGCTAGCTCTCAGCTAACTGTGCCACAGCCTGCAGAAAACTATCGTCTGGCGATTCCATTGAGACTATTAATGGTTGGGAGCTTACTCCAACCTGGGCTGAGCTTTGAACTCATGACCTCTCGGTCAGTAGTGATTTAATGCAGCTGGCTACTAACTAGCTGCGCCACACCCCGGTCCAACCTAATTTTGCTCATTTAACCCTGTAAGGTCAACAATCTAAGAGAAGGAAACTCGAACCAAACCTATGACCTGAGGACCTCGCTGCCACCATCCAAGCTTGCTAGGCCCCGGCAGACGAACCTTTGGTTTAAAGGGTGAGGCCAGTTCTGTGCACGCTGTGCTCCACCAGAAAGGTCCATTGCACAGGCTCGAAGGACACATCTAACCTCCGAATCATCAACGTGCTTGTAGAAAGGGTGGGATGAGTCCTTCCTGAATCTTCGTTCATGAAGAAAAGCCAAGATAATTATTCAGAGTTCACTTCTAACACCGTCATGCTTTTCTTGACTAGTGGTTTTCAAAAGGTGGTCTCCACATGCTCATGGAGATTCACATTTGCCAAACAGATGTGACATCATTTTTACCTTTTCAATAAGGGTATGGTGCACTTATTTACAATAGGTTATGGAATTTCCATTAAATAATGGATTTCAGACATTGGTGGTCAGCTCTGAAGGTCTTCTCTTTCTTCTGAGGCTCAGGGAAGCTATGACAACCAAGAATGTAGGGTGGTCAAGCGCTCTGTCTTATATCCCAGAATGAATGGGATTCTCGTGTAACCTTTTTTCTCTTTTTCTCCAGCTTGGATTCTTCAAGCGACAGTTTAAAGCGATGATGGATGAGTCAGGCGATGCGGGTAATGAGACAGCTGGACCTTCACAAGACCCTTCACAAGACTCTACTCCTGCTGCTACTAAAGGATAACAAACTTCCATGAGCCATGTTTCCTCTAGAAACGCTGAACGAGAGAAGAGATGATCTGGGTCAAAGTTGAACTTTGCTTTATACAATTTCTTTTTCCTTACCTGGAAAGAGCCCCTACAAAACACAGAAGTTTACTTGTGATCACTGCCTGAATGCATGCTGAGAAGTTATGCCCAATTCCCAGTACATGCATGTAGGACGATCACACAACCAAAAGATTATTTCTTATATAGAAATGTTTCCTTTGCATAAAATAAATAGACCAACCATGATTATTACAACAAGGAAGGGGACATAAATTCTGGTCCCCTTAATTCTTCAAAGCTTGAAGTTCAATCATGTCTTGAAAAAAAGATGTTTGTATCCAGCATCCAGAACAGATGTTATGTTTGTATTCAGTTTACATGTTGCCTGCACTCACAGGGAATCTAATATTGGAACCAACAGTTAGATTTTGTTTTGAAGATTCTCCAAGAAACACTTTAGACTGGTTTTAGAAATTTTAAAATAAAAAAAATTAATGTGTGTTTAATTGTGTTGGTGTAAGTTTCAGTGATATATATTGGTGTGTGTGTATGTGTGTATGTATGTATGCATTAAAATGTAAGGACGTTAGCAGCTATGAAAATGGAGAATACAACTGTAAAAACAAGACTATCAGAAATTTGATAAAAAGGCATTTTTGTACATTTCTGAGAGAAATTCTTCCTTGAAATTTTGTACATATCTAAGGTGTTTTTTGCAGAAAAAAATTATTTTAAACATATATAAAGTAAATAATATCAGGGAAATCTTCGTTTGGTTCACTATCTTGAGTCTAGCACTCATTCTTAAAGCTATTCCAGGTCTCCCTGTATGTGGGACGGGTTTTCTCTACCTTCAGGGCCATAGCTTGCAATGTCCATTCTTTTAAAACCCATTTTTAGGCCCTGAAGGCAGAAGAACTTCCTAACTCTGCGAGTTGTTCAGCAGTGGAACTTTCTACCCGAAGTGTGCTGGAGGCTCCTTCTATGGAGGCTTTTAAATAGAGGCTGGATGGCCATCTGTTCAGAGTGCTTTGAACGTGATTGTCCTGCTTCTTGGCAGGGGGTTGGACTGGATGGCCCACGAGTTGTCTTCCAACTTTATGATTCTATGATTTTATTATTCTAATTGATTTGATGTTGCTGAGAAGGTATTTAAAAGGTGACACTTCTTTGTCTTTGTTTACTCCAAAGCATTTCCAGTATAATACAATTTAAAATATGAAGACAGTACTTTATTCATTTACATTTATTTGTATTATCCACATGTAGGGAAAACTATGATGTTTTACCAGGGCCTTTGCCTTTGTATCTTCCAATTCCAAAGGGAGAGATTTTGGCAATGGTTCAGTGGTGGCCACCTTGATCTTCATAACCTGTGGGCAATGCATTGGCGTGCGGGTTATGGAATAAAGTGTGGTTTCCATCCCCCCAGGGAAAAGGCTGAAGAAAAGAGAGAACAAGAGTGCATGAACTTGATAAACAGATTAGGCTACGCATATATTCATCTTTTACCTCCCTTTTCGGGCACTATTTGTTTTTATTTTTAAATTCTGTGACTCCTATAATCAACAATTGCATTTGTGTTGGCTTAATTATTATTATTATTATTATTATTTTGGGCCAGGGGTGACTTGAGAAATTGCAAGTCACTTCTGGTGTGAGAGAATTGGCCGCCTGCAAGGACGTTGCCCAGGGGACGCCTGGATATTTTGATGTTTTACCATTCTTGTGGAAGGCTTCCCTCATGTCCCCACAGGGGGAGCTGAAGCTGACAGAGGGAGCTCTTCTGTGCTCTCTCTGGACTCGAACCTCTGACCAGTCAGTCTTCAGTCCTGCCAGCATAAGTGTTTAACCCATTGTGCCACCGGGGCCTCCTGGCTTAATAATGAAGACAATACAGTCAGCCCTCTATACTCCCTGGAATTAGGGGTCTAGAACTCCAGCAAAAATGAAACACAATGAATAAAAATGCTGTATTTAATCTGAGAGGATGCTGCTCTAGGAATATCTAAATTCTCCAGCATGACCCATGATAAACTTCCACTGGAGGGCATAGAGATTCCTATAGAAGGATTCATTGAAGAATATATAGATTCCCAGAGAAAGATTCTCTCTAGGAAGCTCTAGATCACATGTGTCAAACACAAGGCCAATGTCATTTTATATGGTCTGCGAGTCTTTCGATGCCAGGTAAACATAGTTGTATTTATACAGTGTTCCAATTACAACCAGTCCTTTGAAGGCAGCCATAAGGCTGATGTGGCCCTTGGGTTTTTGTTTGGTTTTTTAATTTCAGGAACAACTTGAGAAACTGCAAGTCACTTCTGGTGTGAAAGAATTGGCTGTCTGCAAGGACGTTGCCCAGGAGACACCGGATGTTTTTGATGTTTTACCATCCTTGTGGGAGGCTGCCCTCATGTCCCTGCATGGGGAGCTGGAACTCATCCGCACTCTCTCCAGATTCGAACCTGCGACCTCTTGGTTTTCAGTCTTGCTGGCACAAGGGCTTAACCCATGGCACCACCGAGGACTCAGTGGTCCTCAGTGAAAATGAGTTTGATACTCCTAATTTAGATCCTTCAGCTTAACTCTGTGATCAACTTCTGGCAGATGTTTGCCATAGAATTGCACTGGAGAACATAGAAATTCTTAGGACCTCATCATATTGAGGTTTTTCCCCATCCTAGGACGCAACCAGCACAGTTCAGGCCCGGCGCCATATTCCATCAAATGATGTAGACTCATTCCACCAGGGCTCCATCCCCAAACTGTGCTGAATGCATCCTAAGAAGAGGCAAAGAGAATACAGGAGGCTTCCTGGGTTCCCGTGGCTAGCAATAGGGTGAGTGCAGGAAGAAGCCAGGCAGTGATGCTTTCCCCCATGTGATGGGGAAGGCGTCATTGTGGCCTATGCAGAACATGGGGCGACTGATGCCCCCGCTGCCCACTGGATTGCCCATGCTGCCTGGCAAATCTCCCCACTGTCGCCTGCACTGGGCAACTTCATGTGATGAGGTCCTTGGAAAACTGTTTAATCAAGCCTGAATAAACAAATCTGGAAAAAAAATCAAATTCATAAATGTGGAAGGCAGACTGTACTTTTAAAAACCCCACCTAAGATAGCAAGATGTAGAACAACAAAGAATAAAAATTAGCTGATTTCTTAAAATGATCCTTCCCACCCCCAATAAACTCTTAAGGCAGCGTTTCTCAACCTGGGGGTTGGGACCTTGGGGGGGGGTCACGAGGGGATATCAGAGGGGTCGCCAAAGACCATCAGAAAACACAGTATTTTCTGTTGGTCATGAGGTTCTGCATGGGAAGTTTGGTCCAATTCTATCATTGGTGGTTCAGAATGCTCTTTAATCAAAGGTGAACTATAAATCCCAGCAACTACAACTCCCTAATGTCAAGTATCTATTTTCCACAAACTCCACCAGTGTTCACATTTGGGCATATTGAGTATCCGTACCAAGTTTGGTCCAGATCCATCACTGTTTGAGTCAACATTGCTCCCTGGATGTAGGTGAACTACAACTCCCAAACTCAAGGTCAATGCCCACCAAACCCTTCCAGTATTTTCTGTTGCTCATGGGAGTTCTGTGTGCCAAGTTTGGTTAAATTCCATTCTTGGTGGAGTTCAGAATGCCCTTTGATTGTAGGTCAACTATAAATCCCAGCAACTACAACTCCCAAATGACAAAATCAATCCAGTGAATGAAACTACATCCTGCATATCAGACGTTTACATTACGATTCAAAACAGTCGCAAAACTACCTGTATGAAGTAGCGACAAAAATAATGTTATGGTTGGGGGTCACCACAACATGAGGAGCTTTATTAAGGGGTCTCAGCATTTGGAAGGTTGAGAACCACTGTCTTAAGGGCTTCTCTTGGTGTCCTAAATAGGGTTGCCAAGTGCCCCTTATTATACAGTAGCTGTACCCGGCACGCGTTGCTGTGCCCTATTTAGGAGATGCGAGAAAGTCTGAGTATGTAAGGGTTGGAAATGATGTTACTTACGGTCTTGGTGGGGTCATGGCTGTGTCGTTGTGGGTTATTTTGTTGGGTGTGATGTTGAAGTCCTGTTGAGTTGTTGGTGTGTGGTGTTGCTGGCGTTCTGCATAGCTTGTGGATGTACAATGTTTTTTGTCTTTCCGTCTGCTGTGTTGATGTACTGTAGAGGTTGATGCGTGTGTGGGTGGGGTACTTTGGAAGTGAGTGGAGGTACTTGAAATCCCATCATCCATGGTGTGCCCTCCTCTAAACTGCAGTTGGATGGAGTGTGGGTCATGGGGGCACTGTGTGCCAAGTTGGGTCTTTATCGGTCTTGGTTCTGGGCCACTGGTCTGTGGGGAATGATGGGGTTTGAAGTACTACAAATCCCATAATCCATGGTCCACCCTCCTCCAAACTGCAGTAGAATGTAGCGTGGGTCATAGGGGCTCTGTGTGCCAAGGTAGGTTACTGTAAATTCAGGCCATACACAATGTCCCATAAGCTGAGGCCTAGTCGGGAAATTCAAGTTAATGAAGCCTTACTGTCAATTTTGGGCGTGGTCTGTGATTTGTAGGGGTTTACATTTTCTGTGGGAAGTGAATTGGGTGTTTGTGTTGGCGACTGCCTCAGCCGTTTGCTTTATCCTCCTCTGGCAGTTTATTATGGGTCGGAATGTTCATGTTGGCTGGCCAGTAGAGGAGTTATGCAAATACACCCTTATTGGCAGCCAATCATGTTGTCGGAATGTAGAGGCCAGGAGATTTGCTGGCAACCACGGAGGATGCTGGGAAATGTAGTTTTTTAAAATCGTTGTTTTGGGGGCCTTCTAGGTTTTTGGGGGGAAGTTTCTTTGCTAAAAACCTACCTTGCCTGAGGCCTATTTCTGTTGGCAAGTTTGGTGTCTCTGCCTTCTAAGGTTTCTCTGTTTAGGACGGTCGTTCGATGACGGGAACCCCTTTATATAATAGATGATATTCCTTGTTTGAAGTCTATCAAGCTGTTCTCTTATAGGGCTGTCAGTTGTCCTGTATGATAAGGGATGCTCGGTATTTGACTTTGGGAAAGCTTTTCCTTTTTGATATGCAGACTGAACAAGATCCCCAAATTATGTTATGTTGTGATATGAGTCCTTCATAACGGCACCATGTAATGTGCGATTGTGGACAATAGGTTAATGGTGCATGGCTAAGGTAACTGAAATCAGTACTTCAATTTAGTATTTCAATAGAACACAATCTTTTTAACAGCTACTTCCCGATTCTCAATGTTGCAAGTAATGAATTTTGGTTGTTACTTATTGCTATTTTGAAAACTTTGCAATACTATCCCATAAAAGTGCACCAGATTAGCTGCCGAGAGGCGCAAATACCCGAAATGGAATGTCATTACCATAAAGATCCTTGATAGTCACCGTTCTAGGACTGAGATAGTGAGTAGCTGGAAGTGTAAGAAGGGGCAGGAAGTTCTTCAGATACTTGTATTCCAAGACTATACAGCTCAATCAGGAAGACCATTGACCTCCCTACCCAGGAGAAATCTCCCGTGTTTAATAATTACCTTTGTTCGTATGCGTAGGTGGTGATAGGGAATGAACTCGGGGCGTTCATGGGGATGGTTTGACTGTTGCAGCCACACATTCAGCATACAAACAGCTACTCCAGGGAGCGCTACCACAAAGGACAGGATCTTCCATGTCCGCGCTGTGTTGCAAAAAGGAAAGGGGTTGCAGAGCATAAATGAGGGATGAGCGAGAAATTAATTGGGTTCCCACTATAATAACGCAAAACCCCAGATATGGACTTTTCAGAAACAGATGCAGATCAGAAAACAAATTACGGTCACAATTTTCAGGATTGATGAGCAGAGTAAGCCAGGCAAAGTGGTTTTCCACCTATGAACTCCCTGCTGAGAATGGTAAGTACCCCTTGCAGCAATCTGTGGAGTCTTCCTCCCTACCAACCCAGAATGAACCTTCATGTTACATAGCATGACATGTTATGAACCATCACAGAGATTAAGATCTTCTGGGGAGGCCCTGCTCTCGGTCCCACTTTTGTCACAGGCGTGGTTGGTGAGGACAAGAGACAGGGCCTTCTCAGCGGTGGCCCCTCGCCTATGGAACTCCCTCCCCAGTGATATTTGGTCCACTCCTTCCCTGTTAACCTTCAGAAAAAAGTCAAAACATGGCCATGGGACCAAGCTTTTGGGAAATAACTTCAGTGCAATAAATGAACAATGAATTACTGCAATGACAATTTTGGAATGGACCTAGACTACGACTTTGGATGACGTGTTATAATAACTGTTTTTATTTGTTTCAATTCTCTGTTTTTAATGTATTTTTACCAACTGTATGTTTTTAAGGCATCAAATTATGTCGTTATATGAAGCCACTCTGAGTTGCCCTCATGGTCGAGATGGGTGGGGTACAGATATAGTAAATAAATAAATAAATAAACCAATGTAGCATTCTGTACACACAAACTTAACGAAACATATAATGGGTTCTACAGTATAGTTAACTGGGGTGGGGGTGGGGAGCAGAGAAAAAAAACATTCAGTGTTTCTTTTTCCATATAATGGCTGGTGGTATAGCTTTAAGATAGATAAAGGTAAAGGTTTCCCCCTGATATGAAGTCCAATTGTGTCCGACTCTGGGGGTTGGTGCTCATTTCCATTTCTAAGCCAAAGAACCAGCGTTGTCCGTAGACACTTCCAGTTCATGTGTCCAGCATGACTATATGGAGCGCTTTAAGATACACACATATAAAACATATCAGCAACAGGTTATGTCTTTAGGTAAAGGTAGACGTTTTCCCCTGACATTAAGTCTAGTTGTGTCCGACACTGGGGGGTGGTGCTCATTTCCATTTCTAAGCCGAAGAGCCGGCATTGTCCGTAGACACCACCTAGGTCATGTGGCCAGCATGACCGCATGGAGCACTGTTACCTTCCCGCCAGAGCGGTACTTATTGATCTACTCACATTTGCATGTTTTCGAACTGCTAGGTTGACAGAAGCTGGGGCTAACAGCAGGAGCTCACTCTGCTCCCTGGATTCGAACCTGCAACCTTTTGGTAAGCATGTTCAGCAGCTCAGTGGTTTAACAAAACTTAGGCTTCAGAAGTAAGGCATCAGGTGGAAAGAAATAATGCTAAAAGATATTACCTAGACTAATTACCGGTACAGTAGAGTCTCGCTTATCCAACATAAACGAGCCAGCAGAAGGTTGGATAAGCAAAAATGTTGGATAATAAGGAGGCATTAAGGAAATTACATGATGATTTTACAAATTAAGCACCCAAACATCATGTTTTACAACAAATCGACAGAAAAAGCAAATCAATACATGGTAACGTTGTGTAGTAGTTACTGTATTTAGAATTTAGCACCAAAACATTGCAATGTATTGAAACAGCTGTGGATCCAGGCAGGAGGCAGGCTGCGTTGGATAATACAGAATGTTGGATGAGCAAAGGTTGGATAAGTGAGACTCTACTATATATGACAATAGTATAAAACCTGACAGACAAAACAGTGTTGCTAACAGATGGGCCATCTTTCAAAAATCATTAATGATTTGACTTACCACCTGCCCCACCATCTTGGGGCCCACCAGCAGCTGCTGTTGCAAGAGTTCTTCGCTGAGCCACCAGCTGAGTGGCCCTCCACCAGGGAATCATGTTGAAAGCCACGGATGAGGAATAATCACGTTGGTCAGATGCTGTCCAAGATGGAGGCCTTGTCCCCTTCACGTTGTGCCTGTTGTCTTTGCCTTTGCCCTTCCTATACAGCCCCTTTACGCCACCCTCTTCCCCCTCCCTCCTGACACCAGACACAGTTGCCCATCTGACCCTGCTTGGCCAATGAACCTAAGAGATAAACATAACTCAACTTGGGCGCTATCCAAAAAGGCCATCACCCAACACATGGGGGAGAAGTCAAGGTCTCATCCAGGTTGGCTTGAATCCCAGTTACTGGGCATCTTTCCCTCCCCACCCTTGAATTCCTAGGGTCTATTTATAGCTAAGGCTCCAAGCAAACACAAAAAGTCCCAACTCCAAAAAGGGTCTAGAAGAGTCGACCATCTATCAGAATACTCCAGCACAGGCATTGGAGGGATAATTTCCTTCCGATTTCCAGACAGGGAAAAGAGAGATCAACTCTTCCCTTGAGTAAATTTAATGCAAGTTACTTTTGTATTAGGACACCATTTATAGCAACTGAGGTAGCCAAGGGGGGAAAGGAGGAAAGCAGGAGAAGAGAATCTGGGACATTTCAAAAACAACTCAAAAAGAAGACAGAGGAAAGCTGTATTTCTTCTATTCTAAGATGCTATCAATTGTAAGATGCACATTGATTTTAGTACCACCAAACGGGGGGAATGTTTTATTTATATTTATTTTAAAAACACTGCAATTCTAAGACACACCTCATTTATAATAATAATCATAATAATAATCTTTATACCTTGCCACCATCTCCCCAAGTGGACTTGGGGTGGCTAACATGAAGCCAAGCCCAAAAAATTACAATAAGGCAAAATAAAATACAATAAGGCTCTTTCTAAAAGCTGCCAGGGTGGGTGCTTGCCTAATCTCCCTGAATAGCGAGTTCCAGAGACAAGGGGCCATCACAAAAAAGGCCCTTTCCCTCAGCCCCACGAGCCGCGCTTGCAGCGGAGGTGGGAGCGAGAGGAGGGCGTTCCCGGAAGATCAAAGAGATCATGCAGGTTTGTAGAAGGAAATACGATTAGAGATTATATGAGGGAGAAATGCATCCTAGAATCAAATAAATACAGTAATCGGCTACAAACTACAAGAAAGCATATTCCACCTGGACATTAGGAAGAACTTCCTAACTGAGAGAGCTGTTCAGCAGTGGAACTCTCTGCCCCAGAGTGTGGTGGAGGCTCCTTCTTTGGAGGCTTTTAAACAGAGGCTGGATGGCCATCTGTCAGGAGTGCTTTGAATGCGATTTTCCTGCTTCTTGGCAGGAGGTTGGACTGGATGTCCCATGAGGTCTCTTCCAACTCTATGATTCTATGATCCCTGTCCAAATTAGACAGTTCAAAGATATGTTTCATAAAAGTCTGTCCATTCATGCAATGCTAGCAAAAAACATTTCTGAGGATCTTTTAACCAGTGGAGAGCAATAAGCCTCAATACAATGGAAAAACTTCAGGCATCAGTGTGGCTATACAGTAAGCATGTGGCTGTGGCATGATAGACATCACATCAGATGTAAAAAAAGGAAACCTCTACTGGGGAACTACTTGGAGTTGTTTTTGGAAGGTGAAAGAGCAGTAGGTCTTTTGGATGGTATTGGGTCACCATGGTCCTCTCCATTGGCGCCCCCTTGTTGTGGGGGAGAGGCTTGTGAACCCTAATGAAGTTGTGAGCTATGCTGGCGGTGGCATAATAGTCGGTACCATTCCAGACAGGTCACAACCAAAGGGTCTGACAAAGAGCGTCAACGGGCAGGATGGGCTCTCTAGCCTTTTGGCAACCATCCTAAGAGAAAAAAACTCTAATTTCAAACCCGGGCAGATGGTGCTCGTCTAACCCTGTAAGGTCAACCATCTAAGAGAAGGAAACACGAACCAAACCTATGACCTGAGGACCTCGCTGCCACCATCCAAGCTTGCTAGGCCCCGGCAGACGAACCTTTGGTTTAAAGGGTGAGGCCAGTTCTGTGCACGCTGCGCTCCACCACAAAAATCCATTGCACAGGCTCGAAGGACACATCCAACCTCCATCATCAACGAGTCCTTCCTAAAAATCTTCATTGAATAATAGGGGGAAGATGCATCTTGATCCAGCTGTCTGCATGAGTCCTTCCACAGGCTCCTTGTGATGGATTAATGGTTGGAAGCTTGTAGGGGGTTTAAAGTGAGTACACTTTATTTGGTCCCTGCAAATGGTGTGAAAGAATTGGCCGTCTGCAAGGACATTGCCTAGGGGACGCCTGGATGTTTTACCATCCTGTGGGAGACTTTTCTCCTGTCCCCACATGGGGAGCTGGAGCTGACATATGGGAGCTCACTTTATCTCACGGATTCGAACTGCCGTCCTTCAGGTCAGCAACTCAGCTGACACATTGTGCTACTGTGGCTCACGCCAAAAGCAACTTGTAGTTTCTCAAGTCGCTTCTGACATGATAAAAAAAAGTTGGCTCCTACAGATATGGGATAAATCTCAAAAATAAAAATAATGTTGAAGTTCAGAGATAGGCAAACAGGAGGAAACCACAATCCTAGCTACAAAGCCCAGAATTTTTGCACCGGTTTCTTATTAGGGGACGACTATATCTCAAACATGTATCCTCCATAAACTTACCCTACCTTATGAGATGTGAAACTTGCTGTTTCCTGTGGTCCCCTCTTTTCACAACCGCAAAAGCAAATACGAATAGAGGAAATGCTCAGAAAATATACTTATAAGTACACTGCACTTCATTAAGGAAGAAAAAAATCAACTGACTGGAACTTCTGTGACCATTATCACCACTACCGTATTGTTGTGCAAGAAGGGATAGAAACTGGAGGTGAAAGAGAGGGTGAAACACAGCAGTCTGCACATCTGAATAGAAAGCAATCTAAATACCACTTTTTGGTACATTCCCCATGTACATGTATTAATACCAACCTCAATTCCACAAGTGCTGATGCTTCTGTAGCTCAAATACCACCGGACCTAGATATCAAAAGCAAGCATGACCTTGGGAAACTATAACTCCCAAGAGGAATCCATCGCAAGGAGCCATGGCATATAAAGTGGGGAGCAAGGGCATTCATTCCATACTGTAAATGCAGCAAGAGAAGGGTATGAACCATGGAAACCTATGACTCCCAGGAATGCACAGCATGGAGACATAGAATAATAATAATAATAATAATAATAATCCTTCTTGCCCGGCCTTCCCATTCAACACAAGACACAGACATATCATGGGAATGTGGCACAGGTGCCTAAGTGTCAGCTGCAGAAGATCTCTCTGACCAGATCTCTCTGAAATAATAAGTCAGGTGAGACTCAGGAATATGTAATATATACAGTTTATCCAAGCCACAGATTTCTATTTTCTCCGGTGCAGAGATTCTCTCTCAATCTCTCTCATACACACAGAGCACTAAATTCCCATTGTTAAATTCTGCTGCTGAATTAAAATGCCATTCCCAAAGACGAACTTTCTCCTCCTCCCGGCGTTGATCCTGGACCATGGCTCTTTCAGGACAAGCTTAGTTAAATATAATTAAAAGCATTCTGAAATGCAACTGAAGTCATCTGCCCACTTGCCTATCACCCCCATCCCTCCAAATAAGATGTAGCTTTTTATTGCAAAACATGTACTTCAGATAATCTATAATGTCATGTTCTATTTTACCCAGTTCTTTAAACAGTGTTTCTCTCCACATCAGCAATTATCAAATTTCTGGATTTGTCATCAGGCCCAAAGCAGCAAAATGGCACCTCCATGGGAAAAGTCTATCTTAGCATATCAGTTACTACAGCAGAGGAAACATGATGAGGGTCGTGAATAAATATGTGAGGGGAAGTCATAGGGAGAAGGGAGAAAGCTTGTTTTCTGCTGCCTTGGAGACTAAGACGCAAAAGAATGGCTTCAAACTACAGGAAAGGAGATTCCACCTGAACATTAGGAAGAACTTCCTCACTGTGAGAGCTGTTCAGCAGTGGAACTCTCTGCCCTGCAGTGTGGTGGAGGCTCCTTCTTTGGAGGCTTTTAAACAGAGGCTGGATGGCCATCTGTCGAGGGTGCTTTGAATGCAATGTTTCTGCTTCTTAGCAGGGGGTTGAACTGAATAGTTCACGAGGTCTCCTCCAACTCTATGATTCTATGACATCAGTGGAGATAGGCCATTGCTCTTAAGTCCTGCTTGTGCATTTTTCCTGGCACATCAGGCTAGCCACTGTGTGAAACATATTTGAATTGTTTAATTGTGGCGCAGCTGGCTGGGAGTCAGCTGCATAAGATCACTACTGACCAGAAGGTCATGAGTTCGAAGCCTGGGTCGGGGTGAGCTCTCAACCAATTAGTGTAGCTTGTTGTCGACCTTTGCAACCCGAAAGACAGTTGCATCTGTCAAGTAGGAAATGTAGGTACCACTTTGTGGGAAGGCTAATTTTAACTGATTTATGAGGCCATAAAATATCCAGAAAGTATGTGAAGAATGAAGGAATGCGACAGCTCCTCCTGGTGGCCAGAAGCTGGAATGTTAAATAGCCTCTGTGTCTTTGTCTATATATATTGTGTGTCTATGGCATTGAGCGTTTGCCTGTACCCGTATATGTACATTGTAATCCGCCCTGAGTTCCCTGCGGGGTGAGAATGGCGGAATATAAATGATGTAAATAAATAAATTTAATTGATACGTCATCAGGCCACTTTAGTCGGGATTGAATGTTTACTTGTAAGCTTTTTTATTGTATTTCTATTTGAGTTGGTCAGTTTATTACTGTATGTTTAAATTGATTTGCTAATTGTTTAATTTGATATGTCATGTTTATCCTTATATGTTTACTAGCTGTACCCGGCACGCGTTGCTGTGGCCTTTTTAGGAGATGCGAGAAAGTTCAATCATCCACGGTGTGCCCTCTTCTAAACTGCAGTTGGATGGAGTGTAGGTCATGGGGGCATGGTGTGCCAAGTTGGGTCTTTATTGGTCTTGGTTCTGAGCCACAGTGGTCTGTGGGGAATGATGGGTTTTGAAGTACTACAAATCCCGTTTTCCATGGTGGTACTTCAAGTCCCATCATGCATGGTCGGGGCTCTGTGTGCCAAGGTAGGTTACTGTAAATTCAGGCCATACACAATGTCCCATGAGCTGAGGCCTAGTTAGGAACAGCAAGTTAATGAAGCCTTACTGTCAATTCAGGCCATACACAATGTCCAATGATCTGAGGCCTAGTCAGGAGAATCAAGTTAATGAAGCCTTACTGTCAATTCAGAGCGTAAACAGCTTCCCAGTAAGTGAGGGCTAGTTAGGGAAATCAAGTTAATGAAGTCTTACTGTCAATTTAGAGCGTAAACAGCTTCCCAGTAAGTGAGGGCTAGTTAGGGAAATCTAGTTAATGAAGCCTTACTGTCAATTTTGGGCGTGGTCTGTGATTTTTTGGGGTGTCAATTTTAGGTTGGAAGTGATTTGGGTGTTTGTGTTGGGGATTGGCTCAGGCCTTTTCCTTATTCTGTTTTGGCAGTTTATTATGGATCGGAATTTTCATGTTGGCTGGCCAGTGCAGCAGTTATGCAAATCCGCCCTTATTGGCAGCCAATCATGTTGTTCAGAATGTAGAGGCTGGGTGAGTCTTTGGCTGCCGGAGGATGCTGGTAAATGTAGTTTTATTTTTATCCGTTGTTTTGGGGGCCTTTTAGGTTTTGGGGGGGGAGTTTCTTTGCTACAAACGTACCTTGCTTGAGGCCTATTTCTGTTGGCAACAGGGCCGTGGCCAGGATTTTGATTCGGGGCTGAGTTTGGGTTGGGGGGATGAGACTGGGTGGAAGAGGGTCTACCCTAGCAAACCTTTTGTATTGTTATCCCAATAACCCCATTAATGTGGGATATAATGAGCATGGTGATCAGATCATGATTTAAATGCACATAACAGTTTAAATAATGTACCAGTAAGGCCTTTTTGCAGACCACCCTGAGAATTTCTGGGGGGGGGGCTGAAGCCCCTTAGCCCCCTGGCTACATGCCTGGTTGGCAAGTATTGGGGTTTCTGCGTTGTATGGTTTCTTTGTTTGAGGTACATCACATCGTGAACCCATTTATATAATAGATATAGAACGTGTCTGTAAACCCTGATTTATATAATAGATATGGAATAATGCTGGACTCAATGGACCCTTGTTCTGACCTGTTTAGACTCATCTTCCATCTGTTGGTAGCTAAGAAATTTGTCCTGAAAGCTAATAAAAAGCTATAACCATCTGGAGCCCAGAATTGTCATGCCTGTTTCACAGTGCTTCGCCAAGACTCTACCTTTGGAAGACAATTCAGACAGAGTGATCGCCCATGAATGAATGGGCTTGCCTAACATTCTTCAAATAAGCCTGTGACAGTCACAGAGTTCCAAAAGTCATAGAGGAAGGCTCTTAGTAGGCAGCGCCTTGGTCAGGAGGAGGGGAGTCTGGGCTTTGAGGAGTGGGGTCAATAGTTTCAGCGGCTTCGTTGCCAGGCTCAGCCTCACTCAGCATGTGCTTATACTGGCGTTTGAAGAATCCAACCTGGATAATGAGTGAGAAAGAAGAAAAGAAAGAGAAGCAGATGAAAGTGAAGGCAAAAATACAGATGTAATTTTTTTTAATTCTTCTTCTACACATGCAGAGATGAATATCTGGCAGTATTCTAGCCTCACGAGGAGAAAATATGTAAAAACTACAGTGCATATTTGATATATTCACACCTTGCAAAGTCGGTCAGGGAATTACTCATTGCAGTAATCCATGTGGTTTTTCTGTAAAAAAGCAAACAACCCACAACTCTGTAGAGAAAGAAAACAGTGTGTGGGGTGGGAGTTCAAAATATGCTTCTAGACATTTTCTATCCAAAAAAGCATGGGGAAACCACGTGCACTTGTGCAGACTACATTCTCAAAATATTTTGCAGAACTGTAATGCATGTCCATTGTTTTCATGTTCTTATTACAAGCAATCTATATAAATAAAAATGTAATGTTTGTTTGTGGGATTAACATAACTGAAAAACCACTCAACAAATTGACACCAAATTTGGACACAATACACCTATCAGGCCAACAAGTGACCATCACTCATAAAAACACAGAGGAAGAGACTTAAAAAGCCAAAAAAAATCCCCAACAACATTACAATGCATGTACAAAACCACACACACACACATATATATACACACATCTATAGAAATAAAAATGTAATGTCCGTTTGTGGGATTAACATAACTCAAAAACCACTTGACAAATTGACACCAAATTTGGACATAATGCATCTATCAGGCCAACGAGTGACCAACATTCTTGGAAACATTGAAAAACACTGTGAGAGAGACTTAAAAAGCCAAAAAAAACCAACCAAAAAACATTACAACGCATGTGCAAAACCACATACACACACATATACACATATCTATACACACACAAAACACATATACACAGACTGGGCCACAGCAATGCATGGCAGGGGACAGCTAGTTCTTTATAAACAAGAAATCCATTCTTCTTTAAGTAAACTAATGGTAAAATTGTTTCCAGGCAGGCACAGACAAAAGTGAAGTCCCAGGATGCTGATATTCCTAAAAGGGCTTTACACTTCAACACTTGGCCATGGTGGTCCATGCTCTGGTTACATTTCGAATAGGCTACTGCAACGCTCTCTACGTGGGGCTGCCTTTGAAAACCTCTTGAAAGCTCCAATTAGTCCAATGGTTGGCGGCCATGTTGTTAATTGGAGCGGCATACAAGGAGCGTACTACTCCACTGTTGCACCAGCTCCACTGGCTGCCGATCAGCTTCCAGGCACAATTCAAAGTGCTGATTTTAACCTTTAAAGTCCTGAACGGTTCTGGCCCAGACTATCTGTCAGAACGTATCTCCTTCTATGAACCATCACAAAGCTTAAGATTGTCAGGAGAGGCCCTGCTCTCGATCCCATCTCTCTCGCAAACGCGGTTGGTGGGGACGAGAGACAGGGCCTTCTTGGCAGTGGCCCCCCATCTGTGGAACTCTCTCCCCAAGGACATCAGGTTGGCCACCTCCCTCCTGTCCTTTAGAAGACGACTGAAGACCTGGCTCTGGGGCCAGGCGTTTGATTAGAGACCAGTGCCAATAGGAAATGGAAATTGGGTTTTGTGGCATGGATTCTCCCGGCTTGGTTTGGTTTTACTGGCACGTTATTGTATTGTTAAATTTATTGATGTTGTACAATATTTTAAATGATTTTATTGTGATTTGTAATTTTTATGGTATTATGTGTTAGCATCTCTGATGCTTATGTGAGGCCGCTCTGAGTCCCCTTGTGGGGGAAAGGGCGAGATAGAAATATACGAAATAAATAATAATAATAACAATAATAGGGTCCTAAGAGGAAAAGAACTGAAGTTCAAATCAGCATGGAAATGTCAAGGTTACCCAAAATTCAGGCTTCATCTGACCTATGAGGGGGAAATTTCTCAATATGATGAGGTCGATTGCTAGACTTTCCTCCTTTCATGAGGCTTCTGCCTCTTTTCAACCAAGGAAGGCTAGGCATGATGACCTGAAGTAGTTTAACTCATGTGATGAGCTCAGTGCCTCTCCATGCATGAAAAGAAGCTGAAGTGTCCTACGGCAGGGAAATTTCTCAGTGTGATAAGGTCGTTGCTCTTTCTTTTATTTGTCCCTTCACATACATCAACAGAAGGCAATGTGGACCACGCTCTCCCTCCATCTTCTGAATCCACCCCAAGCCCCACCTCACCTTGTACAGGACTGCAGCAATCAGGGCGAGAAGGACAAGTCCACCAACTGTGCTGCCGATGATCACAGGAAGGAAATTGTAGTGCTCTATGCGCTCCACCACTGTCTGCACCTGGATTGAGAAAGAGTGGAAAGGACAGTGAGCAGAGTGAGATTTATCCCCAGCATCCAAGGCTGATGCATCAACTGGAAGACAAAGCAACCTGCTATTCTCAATATGCTATACAATACACGCAAATCCATGGGGTTTCAGCGGGAGGCATGGAGAACCCATCGCTCCACACCCCGCATTGCTGGACTCACCCCGACCCCCATCCCATGAGGGGGAAGCCTCGCAACCTAGCTTCCCTCCATTGCTCCGAAGGCAACACAGGAAGCATTCTATGTTGCCACCACTGCAGCGTACACCACTTGATCTCCCCTTTTGGCACAGAGCCAGGGGCAGATCTTAGTGGAGGCAAAGTAAGCGGCCGCCTCAGGGCGCCACGTGGCCAAGGGCGTATCCGGCTGCGGCCGCCAGGTTCGGCGCATTATGCCGCGCCATTGCTGCGGGCGGGCGGCACGTGGGTGGGAGGCTTTGCCCTGGCTGCAAAATGTTCCCTGGCTTGTCCTTTTCATCCTCTTGGGAGTGCGTTTCGCTATTCCCTCCACCAAAAGTGCTCAGTCCCAATAGCGCATGCGCAAAACTAGCTGTTTGTGCGCATGCGTGCTCCGGCACACACACGCCATCATCACCACACTGAAGACCCAAGGGGCGCCAAAAAAAGGTTGGCTTACTATAATTTTTTACCTTCATCCGGTCCTGCACAGAGCCCAGGTAACAGTCCCTGTGCTCCATGTCGAAAGTGGAGAGCAAGCAGCTCACGAGCAAATCAGCCCATCTGATAAGGTGGTAAAAAAGAATACCCAAATACTTGGCTGTGAGTGGTCTGTTCTTGTCCTCCAAGCTACTCTTCAATTACATTCACCCATTGGATGAAAACAAAAACCCCAAGAATTTAAGCCCTGATTAGGAGAATCATTAGGCCTTTTGGTGGCACGGCGAGTAAAACCGCTGAGCTGCTAAACTTGCTGACCGAAAAGTTG
Organism: Anolis apletophallus; assembly: GCA_030556195.1. Classification (NCBI taxonomy): domain Eukaryota; kingdom Metazoa; phylum Chordata; class Lepidosauria; order Squamata; family Anolidae; genus Anolis; species Anolis apletophallus. The sequence goes on along the minus strand of JARBWK010000008.1, from coordinate 136,601,788 downwards.
CTGATTTGAATTTGAGGAGCGGGTGAGCTCCCACTGTCAGCCCCAGCTTCTGCCAACTAGCAGTTCGAAAACATGCAAATGTGAGCAAGTTGGCGGGAAAGTAATGGTGCTCCATGCGGTCATGCTGGCCAAATGACCTAGGTGGTGTCTACGGAAAACGCCGGCTCTTCGGCTTAGAACAGGAAATTGGCACCCCCACCAGTCAGACATAACTAATGTCAGGGGAAACCTTTACCTTTACTTGTGAGAATCATGGGGAGATGTGTACACTCTTCAACATTTCACAGATGAAGACTGGGACAAACATGGTCAAATAAGATCAGAGTGTGGTCAAGATGGCAAAATGTATTAATCAGGAAGAACACACAAATTAGAACAGTCTCGAGCAGTTTGATTTTGCCTGGGCCAACTGGGAATTTCAAGACTCTGCTCCCTACTTTCCTCTCCCCTCTGCTGAGTTAATTGAGTCCAAACTACTTTTGTATTGTGAATTCAGTTTGCAGCAATTGAAGTAAGACGAGAACAATGCAGGGAAATGAGAGGAGGAAAGAGAAACCTGGCCATTTTTAAAGCAGCTGAAATGGTAGCAGGAAAGAGAACTAACGGGGACTAACTCTGCCAAATCAGTAATGTTCCTCCTCTGCCTCACTTACCTTTGTCTGGATAAAGCCTTCCTTTTGTGAGTACTTTTTGTCATCATAGGAAACCTTTGCCGAGCTCAGAAATGTCACTTTCTTCTGCTGGATCTGGAAGAGAGAAGTTGTTCAAACTTATGAACTCTATGAGGTTTTTCTGGGATTATTATGTCGGTACTTGCTTGTTCTATGGTGGCATTGAACGTTTGCCTTTGTATTTTGGAATCCACCCTGGACCCTCTGGGGAGATAGGGTGGAATATAAATAAAGCATTATTATTATTATTATTATTATATTCCACCAAGTAAGATTCTATATTGTTGAATAAAAAGATGAATTCTTTGATAGGCACCAAGAAACTCATGGCAATGGGGAAGAATAGGGGGTTGTGTTAATAATAGAACAGGGAAGCCAAAACCCCCAAAAACCTCCTTCCTATCCCTGATCAAAGTGCACCTCTGTACCTGAGATGCCCACTGAAAATGGATGTGCCCCTTGATCCTGAACTCCAGGGGCGTTTCCCGGAACCCCAGCATCTGAATATCACAACGGATTATCTTGCAGGAAGCAACAGAGCAGTCCTGAGAGAGAGAGAAATATACCTTTAAATCAAGCCAAAGAGAAAAACCACAGCATACAGAACAGCTTGACTTAATGTATGCCTGTTTAGAAATATTGCCCTGTAAATATGTAGATTAGTGAAAAAGATGCTCCACCCCCCATCATCTTCCTTCTCTAATTTGTTGTTGTGTCCTTTCAAATCATTTCCAATTTACAGTGCACCTGGTGGTGCAGCAGGTTAAACCACTGAGCTGCTAAACGAGCTGAGCGAAAGGTCAGCGGTTCAAAGCCAGGGAGCAGGGTATGCTCCTGCTGTTAGGCCCAGCTTCTGCCAATCTAGCAGTTCGAAAACATGCAAATGTGAGTAGATCAATAGGTTCTGCTCTGGTGGGAAGGTAACAGCGCTCCATGCGGTCATGCTGGCTACATGACCTTGGAGGTGTCTACGGACAAAACCAGCTCTTTGGCTTAGAAATGGAGATAAGCACAAACCCCCAAAGCCACACGTGACTTAGACTTAATGTCAGAGGAAAACCTTTATTACTTTAAATCAAAGTATTACTGGATTGTCCTCACAATATTTGTTCAGAAAAAGAATGTTATTTATCCATGGTTTCCCAGCTTTCATGGCTGAGTGCAAATTCAAACCCTGGTCTCCAGTCATAAACCAACACTTAAACCACAACACTTCACTGACTCTCCTTAAACGATTCCCAACTTTTCCTTACATGGATCTAGTAAACCCATAGTTTTTTTTTCATAGTACTTGGAACAAGCAGTTCTAGTTCTCTTTATGCTTTCTTACAAACAGGAAAAGCAGTAGACATGACCATGTATGGAACGACTATGTTTGTTCCTGCTGCTGTTGCTATTGGTGCTTTTTGAGTGTGCACGCTTTTGCCTAGATTCTAATCCATCTCAGTAAGACCTAAGCAATCCCCATCTGGCCTCTGAGGACAATTGTGGGAAGGGGCACCCCTATGTTGTGCCAACTCACCAGAACAGGGTGATCCTCCCTGGATGGAAAATCCTGGGAGCCCGCAGTTTCATTCTCCAATGTACAATTGGTGATCTCAGGCTGTGGAAGAAGAAGAAAAAATCAAGAATGAATTGAATATGTGGAGAAAGAGTTGAAGGTATGCAATCACAGCTCAGGGAATGTTGTGATGGAGAAGGGCTTGTCTCTGCGAGAGGCCAGATAGGATTTGGATTAAACCGAGATAGGGAACAGATGGTATTGAGACATGGAAAGCATTGAGAGGGCTGTGATTGATCGAGTATTTCAAAAGTTAGTATATTATTTCATTGGATTTAATAACATTCCACTTGTTTGTTTGCTTTAAGACTGTCTCTGACCCCTTCTACATTGCCCTATATCTCTGCTTTGAACCAGATTATATGAGTCTGTACTGCCAGATAATCTGTGATAAGAAGATAATCTGGGATCAGATCTTGGGGCATAGGGGCAGTGTGGAAGGAGCCCCTGGTTGTCTCTCTCAAGCCTGATAAAGAGTCAAGTCACATCACAATGAGCCCACAAACCAGCATACCCATGAGTCCCATACAGAGGATGGTGGAGAGAATAAGCACATAACTATACCTCAGAGGGGATGACTTGAGACATATCCCAGACCTGGATGCCTTTCCATTTTACCGGGATCTGAAATGTCACCGAGACTGGGATGCTTCTATCTCGGAGGTTCCTCACCTGAAAAGAAATTGATTCTTTCAAAAGAGAAAAGATACACAAGAGCCCCTGATCTCAGCTCCCTTTTCATTTATGTTTTAATTGAAAAAAATGAAAATTTACTTATTTTATTTACAGTATTTATATTCCGCTCTTCTCACCCTGAATTAGACTCAAAGCAGATCACAATGCACACATACATGGCAAACATTCAATGCTATCCAGACAGACAGACAGAGATATTTTTGGCATTTCTACTTCAGTGCTTGGAGGTTAGCCACAGGGGGGTGCTGTTGCTTCATCCACTATGACACTGAGTCATTTTTGATCGTATTTCCTTCTTGCTCTTTGACTGCTGGCATTTTTATGGTGTCATACCTCCCCGCTTTAAGCGGTCCCTAATTTCTCTACTCACAGCTCAGCTGTTTTCATACTGCTTTGGTGGACAGTAAGCTAGGCTTAACAGTCAGGTGCTCAATCCAACTCGGGCTTTGGACCTGTCACCTTCTAGTCGGCAATGATCTATTGCAGCTGGTGATTAACCAGCTGTGCTACAGTCTGGACCTAAAATACGTAATAATAATTTCTAACTACAACAATAAGCAAAGCAATCCAGAATCTACAAATATTATAATTTCTGAGTGATGGATTCCACCTCATTGTATAGGGAACCAGAGTGGAGGTCTCATCTTTGACCATCCTCTACTTATTTCTTCCTGCCACAAGCTTCTTTGTCTATCAGCCAGTAAGCCACACTTTGCCCTTCACCTCATAGAAATGCTCCACACTCTTGCTTGCCCCTTCCTGGCCAGCTGTGAAGTTGACGTACTTGGTTGATTCCTCAGTGCTAGCAATATGAAAAAGAATAATGAATGTCATTAATGAAATGGAGTAATGCTTGGACACAGAGAAGCAGACAGTTCAGAGGCAATGCCCTTTGAATGTGATAAAAGAGAGGCTTTTTTAGAGGACACTCTGCAAATTTTGCCTTCACTCTAAAATAGCTATGTTGTTGATTATATTTTGTGTGTTTTCAAGTCATTTCTACTTATGATGACACAAGGTTTCCTGAGGGTGAGTGTGACTTGCCCAGTGGGTTTTCCTGGCCAAGCATTCCCCAGAGTTGTAGTCCAATGCTTTAATCATTGTAATTCCTTCTGTCCCTCTTTCCATATTCAAACTAACATTTGTCTGGCCTCTGAGAAGAAGCCAACATCTCCTAGATTTATTCCTTCCCTCCCATTTCTTGTTTGTCCTCTTTTATTTATATTGTAAGAGTGCCAGAAACTGTCAAACTAATTATGGGTAACCACTTGGATAAGTGACCATCAATGAATACCAAGAATTGTTGGCTATGTTTCAGAGGAAGGAATTGGCAAAAGCACCTCTGAGCATTTGTTGCCTAAGAAGGCCCTATGGCAGGGATCGGGAACCTATGGCTTGCGAGCCATATCTGGCTCTTTCGATGATTGCATCTGGCTCATCTGTGTGCGCCGCCTTCGCCCTCCTTTGCCTCAAATTTCACATGTGCAGCTTAGCTGGAGGCGGGGCCAATGGCAAGCTCTCCATGCCAGCTCTCAGCTGTGTGCGCGGAATTGGAGGCAAAGGAGGGCGAAGGCAGCGTGTGCAGCTGAGAGCCAGCATGGAGAGCTTGGCGCTGGCCCCATCTCTGACTGAGCTGCGCGAAAGTGCGAAGGAGGGCGAAGGCAGCTCAACACCCCCTTTGCCTTGCTCGGCTCCTCAGAAGCCTCCAAGCGGGCCGCTGCTGCTGGCGAGCCTTGCCAGCACCTTCCTCCTTCTTTCCTCACCTGCACACTGCACCTGGCCTGGGCCACTCATTAACTCTACCAGCCTCCATCCAAGATGGCGAGGGTGCACCGGTGGCAGCCCCTACTTCGAGGCATGGCCATGGCACTGAACCCAAGGGAGTCAGGAAACTTCGGAGGCACTGAAAGCCGAGTCATCTTAAATGGTGAGTATATCCCTAACTCTGTATTTTGTGATGATAAGTTATATCCTCCTTTCCCCAATAATAATAAAATTAATATGGATTTGATAAGTTCAGTATGTACGTATATACTCACATTTAGTTGAATTCAGTCTTAAAATATATTACATATATATATTTCATCCATTCCCAATAGATAGATAGATAGATAGATAGATAGATAGATAGATAGATAGATAGATGATAGATAGATGGGCTCTCACTGAAATAAATATTTCCAAATATTTTGCTTTTATGGCTCTCTGAGTCAAAAACGTTCCCGACCCCTGCTCTATGGGATTCATGAGCTGTTTGGCAACTTGAAAGCACGTGTGCCCAAGCTACCCAAGAAAGGAAGGAAGGAAGGAAGGAAGGAAGGAAGGAAGGAAGGAAGGAAGGAAGGAGAAAATATCTCACGTGGTGACCACAATGTATACTGCATATTTGACAGGCAAGTCTTCTTGGTGAACTATACGATTGGTGATGTTTCCTCCATTTTGACTAGAAAAATGATAGAGAATAAGTAGATTACCTTTTTTAAAAAACAGACCCTTTCACTGATAAGGGCAGTAGCCAAGTTTTTTCTGTGTCAACACCAGCCTCCACGAAAAAAGAATGGCATCCCAGACTCACATAAACAAGAGTTCATTACGGTTTACCCACTGCCATCATGCCACTACAAAACTGAACCATGTTAGCATATTTTAATTCCAAAGGCCCATCAGTGTATAAGTTACCTGTTGGCTTTAGCTATGATCCGTAGAGTGTCTCCTAAGTCAGCACCTGGTGAGACATCAAACGTGGCCACAAATATAGCCTGAAACACAAAAGCATAGGAAGCATGTCTTGGATTAATATGATTTGGGTTAATATTTCCTTGCGTGGAGAATAAATGATTGTGCACCCACAATTAAAACAAAGATTTTTACAAACTGAGCATCCCTTATCAAGAATTCTGAAATACAAAATGGTTCACACAAGTGGTTGAAAAAGTGACACTGTTGCTTTCTGAGAGTGCAATGTACATAATATATGCTTTGTTTCAGGCGTAAACTTGAAACATTGTGCATAAAACTACCTTCAAGGTATGGATATAAGATATATACGAAACATAAATTGATTTTGTGATTAGACCTGAGTTCCAGCTCCAAGATTAGTCATTATGTATGTATATGCTAATATAAGTATTTCAAAATCCGAAATCTAAAACATTTATTTATTTATTTACTATATTTCTATACTGCCCCTCTCAGCCCAAAGGCGACTCGAGGTGGTTTACACATGGCAACCAGTGCCCACGATATAAAATACAATTAAAAACAGTTATATAATAACAGATAAAAACAATAAACAATTTGCAATTAAAATCAAAAATACAGTTCCCAGCGTCTCATTATTAAAATCATTTTCCATCGTATCGGTCATATCATTCTGTGATCACAATTAAATAGATATATTTCATCTGCAAAAGCCTGCTCAAACAGCCAGGTCTTAACTTTCTTTCAAAATGTTAGGAGGGAGGAGGCTGATCTAATGTTCCTAGGGAGGGCATTCCATAGCCGAGGGGCCACCTCTGAGAAGGCCCTGTCTCTCGTCCCCACCAATCGGGTCTGCGAAGAAGGTGGGACCGAGAGCAGGGCCTCTCCAGACTATCTTAAACACCTGGATGGTTCATACGGAGAGAGGCGTTTGGACAGGTAAGCTGGGCCAGAACCGTTTCCTTGTCCCATGTATTTCAGATACGGGATAGTTGACCTATACCATGTCTATTCTACCCTATTTAAATTGGGATTTAAAATTAATTTAGGTGATTTTGTCAATTCTCTTAAAATAGAAAAGAATGAATATTAAACACAAGAGCATATTAATACCCGTTTCTCACTTAAGTTAGAAAAATCATCAGGGAATGATTGCTTTGGTCCAGGTTTCTAGAAAATATTTAATGGTATTTTGGACACACTCCCAGAAACTTGGAAAATAAATATTTTTTAAAACATAGCCATTCCCAAACCCAGAGGATTTTCTTCATAGGTTGCAACATATAGAGCAGGCATGGGAAAACCGGGGCCCTCCAAGTGTTTTGGACTCCAATTCCCACAATTCCTAACAGCCTCAGGCCCTTTCCTTTCCCCCCTCAGCTCGCTTATGTAGCTGAAAGGGAAAAGGAAGAGGCCCAAAGCTGTTAGGAATTGTGGGAGTTAGAGTCCACAACACCTGGAGGGCCTAAATTTGCCCAAGCTGTTAGGAATTGTGGGAGTTAGAGTCCACAACACCTGGAGGGCCTAAATTTGCCCAAGCTGTTAGGAATTGTGGGAGTTAGAGTCCACAACACCTGGAGGGCCTAAATTTGCCCAAGACTGAGCTTATGAACTCATTGCATCAGTTTCTGCAAAGTACATAAATATCTCTGAAAACACTGAGACATTCATGACCAAGTCCTCCAAAGCCACAGAGGTGTCAAACTGATACTTCTATTGTAAAAGACCACAAATTTACATGAGTCAAAACAATACACCAAAAAAGTTCAGAGTTGACCTTCCCCTGAAAATTTTATGAGTAATTCCAAGCAGCCTCATAAATTTATTTACTAATGGTTTGTTCATTTTATTGGAAGAGCAACAGAATATTTAAGAATGTCTCTTTATATATCAACACACATATTAAGATAGGTGCAGGATATAAATAAAGTTTTATGCTATATTTTCACAGCAGTATGTGTGAAAAAAATCTTGGAGTCCTCGTGGACAGCAAGTTAAACGTGAGCCAACCATGTCATGTGGTGGCAAAAAAAAGCCAATGGGATTTTGGACTGCATCAATAGGAGTCTAGTGTCTAGATCCAGGGAAGTCACGTGACTCCTCTATTCTGCCTTGGGCAGACCACACCTGGAATCACACTGTCTCCAATTCTGGGCACCACAATTGAAGGAAGATGTTGACAAGCTGGAATGTGTCCAGAGGAGGGTGACTCAAATGATCAAGGGTCTGGAGAACAAGTCCTATGAGGAGCAGCATAAAGATCTGGGCACGTTTAGCATGCAGAAGAGAAGGCTGAGAGGGGACATGATGATGGCCATGTATAAATATGTGAAGGGAAGTCATAGGGAGGAGAGAGCAAGATTCTTCTCTGCTGTCCTGGAGACTAGGACGCAATGGAAAAATGGCTTCAAACTACAGGGAAGGAGATTCCATTTGAACATGAGGAAAAAATTCCTGACTGTGAGAGCTGTTCAGCAGTGGAACTCTCTGCCCCAGAGTGTGGTGAAGGATCCTTCTTTGGAGACTCTTAAATAGAGGCTGGGTGGCCTTCTGTCGGGAGTGCTTTGAAGGTGATTTTCCTGCTTCTTGGCAGAATGGGGTTGGACTGAATGGCCCACGAGGTCTCTTCCAACTCAATGATTCTATTATTATTAAGCTGGAACTTTTTTTGTGACACGCTGCCTTTCAGTAGCAAGAAGGTTTTCTCTTGGAGGAATGCACTGCCTGTTCTCTAAAACTGTTCTTCCATCACCTGTATAAATGTCTCAGTCTTATGTTAGTGACCTAGATCTCCATCAGTATCTCTCAATCAGGCTCCCTTGCAATTTGCAGCAATGAACAGTAAGAATAGAAGGAAGCCCCTACCTCTGCTCCACTCCAGAAAATGGGGTGGTTGACATTGCAGGTGGCAGTCCTGTTGGCACGTTCTTCAGAGACAGGAGCCGAGTGGCACTTCACACTCACAACATTTTGGCTGGACTGATAAGAAGGAGGCACCCAAAAGTTATGGGAAGATTTCAGAAGACAACACGATGCTTACACACCCTGCCTATTTCATCGCTACATATCAACAAGCTAGAACATGTCCAAAGAAGGGCAATTTATTATTTATTTATTTATTTACCATACTTATGTCCCGCCTTGCACAACCCAAAACGGACTTACCACAGGCAGTAATTTGATGCCATACAAACATATATCAAATAAACAATTACAATAATTAAAACATCAATTATGTAAACATCAATTAAAATCACACCATCCAAAACATAATCAAGGGCCGTTCCATTTGTCAGAACCATTGATTGGTAATCACATAGTGAACTGTTCAATTACTGGTCAAAAGCTTGGTCTCACAGCCATGTCTTAAGTTTTTTCCCCAAAGGTCAGGAGAGAAGGGGCTGATCTGATCTCACAGGGGAGGGAGTTCCATAGTCAAGGGACCACCACTGAGAAGGTCCTGTCTCTTGTCTCCACCAACTGTGCCTGTGAAGGAGATGGGACCTCCTTCACAGGCCTCCCCAGACTCTTTAATATTCAAGATGGTTCATAGAGGGAGATATGTTTGGACAAATAAACTGGGCCAGAATCAAAATAATCAGAGATCTAAAAAAAACAAGCCATATGAGGAGCAGCTTGGAGAGTTGAGTATGTTTAGCTTGGAGAAGAGAAGGTTGAAAGGAGGCATGGTAGCCATGTTTAAATATGTGAAAGGATGTCACATTGAGGAGGGGGAAATTAGGAGCAATGGGTTTAAGTTACAGGAAAAGAGGTTCTACCTAAACATTAGAAAGAACTTCCTAATGGTTAGAACTGTTCAACAATGGAATACGCTGCCGTGGAGTGTGATGGGGTCTCCTTCACTGGAGATTTTTAAGGCTGGATGGGTTGTTGTATGATTTTCGGGTTGTATGGCCATGTTCTAGAACAGGGGTGGGCAATTACCGGCCCTCCAGGTGTTTTGGACTACACCACCCAGAAATCCTAGCCAGTTTACCAGCTGTTAGGATTTCTGGGAGTTGAAGACCAAAACACCTGGAGGGCCGTTAATTGCCCACCCCTGTTCTAGAATCATTCTCTCCTAACATTTCACCTGCATCTGTGGCAGGCATCATCAGAGGTTGTGAGGTTTGTTGGAAAGTGGAAAATTGGGTTTATATATCTGTGGAAGGTCCAAGGTGGGAGAAATGGAGGCTGGATGGCCATCTGTTGGGAGTGCTTGAATTGTGGGTTTGGATAAGATGGCACTAGGGTCTCTTCCAACTCTAGGATTCTATGATTCTTAAATTTCCCTGGCTGAAACTTCCCAGCTCCACCAACCTGCAGCAAAGTGACCTTACGGTAGGACAGTCCTGCTGGGTAGGAGAAGCTGAGTGTGGTGCTGTAGGAATCCTCTCCACGGTTCTGGATAGACGCTGTTACATTGAGCTCAGGAGTCAGGCCTACAATTACAGTGTTCAGGCTGGATGGGAATAAAACAAAATAGAGAACAAGGGCTGGTTAGTCCATGTGACGGCTCAGCGAGCGCCACTTGCATGGAAAACATTAAATTCTTAAGGTTTGCACTGTTGAATTGTGTTTCTGCAGCCTGCTCCATTTGTTAAAGGTGAGGTTGCATTGACTGGTCCCTAGTACCTGTCTATCATTGTTTGCAGAGCCCAGTTAAGTTTGTTCCACCCCCTTTCCCAGGGATTTTGGGAATCAAACCATTTTGTTTGTCAGAGCTTTCCAGGATTTCTCCAGAGAGGACGTGACTGAAGGTTTGCCAGGACAGGCCTTGGTCAGGTTGTCTTCCAGCACCAGATTGACTGACTTTCCTCAGGACTCATACAGAAATCCCAGCATACCAGAAGGTTGGGTAGCTCTGAGGAGTCTCAAGCGCCTTCAAACCAGTCAGTTGGCATCCAGAGGAAGGTTTCGTGCCTTCAATATAGGCCATCTGCCTGGGGTTTCGAGTGTCCTTACCTCGAAGCCATAGAAAAGAGGACTTGGAGAGCCATCCGGCTAAAGCTTCCTGGACTACAGCTACAGAGAGACTGTAATGTAAGATCTTTATCTTTTGGGAAACAAAGCGAAGTGCCTGAGTAAAGTTAACTCATGTTAAGAACAATAAAGCCTGTTTGAGTTAACTAGAGTGTCCAGCTTGGTCCTTGGGAGCCCCAAGCCTCTAAAGGAAGGCAAGAAGCAATCCCCCGGTATAGAGAGACCACGTCCTTGCCCTTCACTGGGTATTTACAGACCGGGTGCGACGGCACAGTCCAATTATAGGTCTCAATGGCTAGCTTTACAAAGGGTTTTAGGCTTCTATCTCATGCGCTAAACTCTTCATACATGTCCTCCACTATTTTAACATCGTGCTTGAAAATTCAAGAAATGCATAATCTCTATGTCAGTGTCCGCACTCACCAAATGACAAAGACTAAAATAATGTCTGTGGCCTGAGGTTCTCTAAAGTACTCTGCATTAACTTCACATTTCAGAAGTCTTGTGGTTTCAGCAGACCTTATTTCAGTGCAATAGATGTTGAAACAAACTCAAATTTAGTTTGTTTTGCTGGTCATCTTGCAAAAGACAAGCTGACCATGAAGCAACCTCAATTCACTGGAAGTGGAACCAAAATGAAAGAAAAGCTGGGGCATAAAATGGAGGTTTTCCTTTAAAATCAGTCTAGAATGGTAAGGAGAAGTTCAATGAAATGAGTTGGAAGAGACCTCATGGGCCATCCATTCCAACCCCATTCTGCCAAATAGCAGGAAAATCACATTCAAAGCACCCTGGCAGCTGGATGGCCATATATCGAGGGTGCTTTGAATGCGATTTTCCTGCTTCTTGGCAGGGGCTTGAACTGGATGGCCCCTCAGGTCTCTTCCAACTCTATGATTCTATGATTCTATGACAGTGTGAAAGGAATAATTAATTCAGAATGGGAGATATGCCACCACTATGAATTTTAAAAGGGCAAAAAAAAAATACCCATCACTGGGACTCTTTGAAAGACTATGTAATTCCACATTGATAATGGAGTGACAAGAAAGGAAAAGAAGAGAGAAAATGTGTTTCCTACCCTGAGAAAGTAAATGAGGTTTGTAGAACATCTTCACATTTCCCATCACTGCCACAGTTCTTCTCAAAGGGGAGCTGCAAAAATGTGCATAACATTCAAATGGATTCAAAGTCCCCCTCTTAAATACAGAGTTTTTGAATGGGTTGGTAGGAGAATTATATGAACATGCCTAAATCCCAAGATCTTCAGGCAAGAGATTTCTTTTAGTCCCACCACCCAGCTAGTGGTTAATTGGCCTTTGACCACCTTCTGAGGATTTGAATCGATTCCTCAGCATCCTCCACCTCCGGTCGCCTTCACGCTTCACATTGGGTGGATATCATCTGCTTTCGCATTTGCGACCATCCGGGAATTTTCAACTCATCCGCTTTGGCGTTTTGTCGTTCCCCATCGGGGGCAGGATTGGAACTCTTACAAATACGTTTGTGAGTTTCTAGCCCATTTGGGCTATATTATCATTTATTTCTACAATTTGAACAAGGATTGTGTGTATATCCCCCATGCGGGACTCTTTTGATTTGCTCACCCATTTGGGTAACGTATTCCCTTGAGATACAATGTATATGTTATGAATATTATATTATACACGTATTGATTTCATGAATATTGCTTCGTGTTGTGCTTTCTGACCCTCCTTCGGGTACTGTTTAGTTGTAATTGGTTGTATGGAAAGGACTTTATAGGAGAATGGACTCTACCTTCAATGTTATGTTCTTAAACAATTTCAACATTTTTTAAAAACCTAGTGGTGCTTTGATTTATTGATTTATTTATCGTGTCAGAAGCAAATTGAGAATACAGTTATAATGTATACAAAAACCACAAACAAAGTTAAAAGCTTGGCATTGTACTAAATTTCCTTTGACCAGAAGCTGGCCACTTGGAGTGCCGCTAGTGGTGCCCAAAAGTGCTGGTGCCTCATCAAACGACAACTTCCAGGATTCTGTAGTTTTGGCCCATAGCAGTTTGTTTATTTATCATGTCAGAAGCAAATTGTGGGTACAGTTACAATATATTTAAAAACACAAACAAGTTAAACTCGGCATTATACTAAATATCCTTTGACCAGAAACTGGCCACTTTGAGTACCTCTGCTATTGCTGTGAGAACGTCCTGCATTGTGCATGTGGCAGGGCTCAGACTGCATTGGAGTAAGCGGTCTGTGATTTGCTCTTCTCCACACTTGCATGTCGGGGTCTCCACTTTGTAGCCTCATTTCTTAAGGTTGGCTCTGCATCTTGTGGTGCCAGAGCACAGTCTGTTTAGCACCTTCCAAGTCGCCCAGCCTTCTGTGTGCCTGGGGGGTGCTTTTCATCTAGTCTTAGCCACTGATTGAGGTTCCAGGTTTTGGCCTGCCACTTTTGGACTCTGGCTGTCTGAGGTGTTCCTACAAGTATATCTAAATCTTGGGAAGCTATTTCTTGATTTAAGGTGCTGTCTTGCTGACTGATATCTGTACAGGGGATGGGCCAGATATGTCAATGCCTTGGTCCTTTCATTACAGGCTGCTACTTCTTGACAGATGTCAGGTGGTGCAATACCAGCTAAACAGTATATAATTTATCCAGTGGTGTAGGGCGTAGATATTATGTGATAATGCGGCATGTCTCATTAAGAGCCACATCCACTGTTTTAATGTACTCTACAATTGGTATGCTATTCAGCAGCAGAGCAGCAAAGCACAAGTACAGATGCCTTCACTGTATCTGGTTGTGATTCCCAGGTTGTGCCAGTCAGCTTTCATATGATATTATTTCTCGTGCCCACGTTTTGCTTGATATTCAACCAGTATTTCTTGTAAGTCAGAGCATGGTCCAGAGTAACTCCCAGGTATTTTGGTGTGCTGCAATGCTCCAGTAGGATTCCTTCTTAGGTAATCCTCAGAGCTCACATCTGCATTTTAGATGGATTCAGAATCTGCTGGCTTTTACTGTAATAGACAGTAAGACCACCTAAATCTTTGGAGAGTTTCTGTTCAACCATTTCAAAGCTCCCTGCTTGAGCACTGATGGCACAATCATCAGCGTAGATGAAACTCTCTGTCCCTTCTGGCAGTGACTGATCATTTGTGTAAATGCTAAACACTAATGGAGCAAGCATATTCCCCTGGGGCAGGCCATTCTTCTGTTTTCACCATCTGCTTTAATGATAACTTCCTTAATTGTGCTTTAATTATTTTATCATCAGGTTTTAGCTTTATCTACTTTTGACCTTGCTGTAAGTTATCTTGGGTCCCATGTTGAGAGAAAATACACTGATTTTGTATCCACAGTTTCAACCATACATGGCTTGAAAATATCCCCCCATTTTGTATAAGGAGTGTCATTTTACTGTGTCATTGTGAATAATGGGACCTGGGAGGGCACTCGCCTGGGCAGTGTAGATCCTCTGGGACTCTTGGCTCAGGATCGGCTGGAGTCTCTGGGCTTGATCAATGGGGTTCCCTACAAGGCTGTAATTGAGCCGCAAGGTGATGGGAGTCAGGGTGTCTTCGATGCAGCTCTGAGAAATGAAACAGGAAGGGAAACACTTTAAAAAGGATATTAGTGCTTCTGGGTTTCTTTTGAACATGCACATCATCAGGGAACATATCTTTTGCACATTATTTCTGAGACCAAGGGGGGGGGGGGATCATTATTGAAATGAATAATATAAATATTTGCAAACCCATTTTATGTATATGCCTCCAAGTCACCTGTCAACTTACAGCAATTCTATAAATTTCATAGTGTTTCCATAGGCCCCTTCCACACAGCTGTATAAAATCTACATTGAACTGAATCATATGGCAGTGTGGATAACCCAGTTCAAACCAGATATTGCAGATTATTTCCCTTGATATTCTGGGTTATATGGCTATGTGGAAGGGCCCTAAGTCAAGGAATACTCAGAGACTATTTTGTCAGTTCCCTTCTCTGAAATGTAGCCTACAGGCAGTCTAGAGTTCGAGGCCTGCCAAGGTCGGGGTGAGCTCTCGACCAAATTGTGTAGCTTGTTGTCAACCTTTGTAACCCGAAAGACAGTTGCATCTGTCAAGTAGGAAATTTAGGTACCACTTTGTGGGGAGGCTAATTTAACTGATTTACGAGGCTATAAAAATCTCCAGGAAGTATGCAAAGAATAAAGGAATGCGACAGCTCCCCTGGTGGCCAGAAGCTGGAATGGTAAATGAGTGTCTGTCTATATATGTTGTGTGTCTATGGCATTGAATGTTTGCCTGTATATGTACATTGTAGTCCGCCCTGAGTCCTCTGCGTGGTGAGAAGGGCGGAATATAAATGACGTAAATAAATAAATAAATAATGCCCAAATATAAATCCAAGCTGACACTGCTTAGCTTCCACGATCATATGGGATCTGGTTCCTTTGGAGTATTATATAGCCTTTATATAAATTCAGCACTTCCCCAAAATATACAAGGGAAGTTCTATAGAACATGATGGCAACTCACAGGTAAATAGATGGCATGATCCTTGCATTTTTGTTCAAGCCCAATCTTGAAACCTGCACGCCAAACAGGAGATTGAGAGCCGAAGGAGGCTAGAATCTTTGTCTTCTCGGGATCCAGGGCCAGGCTGTACTGAAGGTCACTAAAAATAACACCTGGATTGGGAAAGGGAGAGAAAAAAAGAGGCAGAGATTATGAATAGCACCACAGAATACTTGAGGAAGCCATCTGCAACAGCACATGGAAAAAAGTAAGAGGGACATAAGTCCTTCCCCTTTGGCACTCTCCTTTCCATACTTCAGGAAACCTATTCTGCTTTGTATTTGTGTTCTTTAACCTCTTGTATGGAGCCCTCAGTAGTGCAATGGGTTAGTTAAACCCTTGTTCTGGCAGGACTGCTGACTAAAAGGTCAGCGGTCATCTGTCAGCTCCAACTTCTCATGCAGTGACATGAGAGAAGCTTCCCAAAGGATGCTAAAACATCCGGGCGTCCCCTGGGCAAAGTCCTTGCAGTTCGCCAATTCTCTCACACCAGAAGCGACTTGCAATTTCTCAAGTCACTCCTGACACGAAAACAAACCCTCTTGTATTCTTGTGCTTGTTGATTTGAATTTGATGGTGAAGTGACAGCTCTCCTGGTGGCCATAAAATGTTAAATAGCCTCTGACTGTTTGTCTATATGTGTTGTGTGTCTATGGCATTGAATGTTTGCCATGTAGGTATACATTGTAATCTGCCCTGAGTCCCCTGCGGGGTGAGAAGGGTGGAATATAAATACTGGTAATAAATAAATAAATAAATGTTCTCTAAAAGCAGTATCCACCCATTGTCCTATCATTTTCCTCTTCTGAACAAGCTCATACTTGGAAACTGATCATAGATTCACCTAGTTTATCCTTTGTAGCTTTGGAAACAGTGAAGCACACTCTTGCCACACTGGCCATCTTTTCCACAAGTTCTTGGCTCTGACACTTGAAGATGGAGATGGGAATCAAAGGGGGCTGGAACTCAATAGAGACCCTCATATCCAGAACAGGACGGGACCTAGAAAGAAATAGAAAAGGACAACACAGTCACATCCAGTAGCCAGGGCTTAGAATTGGCAGTCCTCCAAAGAAAGCCTACAAGTCGATATCTGGAGAATTGTTTAATTTGTGGTCAGTTTGTTTTTTTAAGCCAGAGAAAAAAGGAATGATGGTAAAGGACGAAGAAAGTCAGAGCAGGGCTGGCTCTTTGTTTGTGGTTTTGACAAGTAGAATTCCTACATCATTGCGTCTCTCAGGCTTCTCTACATCGCTTTATAACCAGGTTGTTGGCTTCAGACACTTCGCAGGTTTGGGACCTGGAGGTACTGCTTTGCAGTGGCTCTGGTCCTTCCTGGATGAACCCCAGGTCTGGGCAGTGGCCAGGACAGCTTTTGCATAATTAAAACTTGTGCACCAGCTGTGCCCGTACCTTGGGAAGTCTGATCTGGCCACAGTCGTCCATGCTCTTGTTACATCCCAAATAGATTACTGCAACACGCTCTACGTGGGGTTGCCTTTGAAGACTGCTCTGAAACTTCAACTAATCCAACGAGCAGTAGTTTAATTACTCACGGGAGCATTATACAGGGAGCATACCACCCCCTGATGTGTCAGCTCCACTGGCTGCCGGTCCAGTTCCGAGCACAACTCAAAGTGCTGTTCTTGGATTATAAAGCCCTGTACAGTTCTGGCCCAGTTTAATTGTCCGAATGTATCTCTTTCTATGTCCCACCTTGGAGAATAATAATAATAATAATAATATAAACTTTATTTATACCCCGCCACCGTCTCCCCAATGGGGACTCGGGGCGGCTTACATGAGGCCAGGCGCAAACAACAAATTACAATAAAATAAAATCAAAAACATCAACAACACAATAAAAATATAAGCATATAAATAAAAGCAATGTGCAAATACAATATCTAAAATATCTAAAAACATGAATGACAAAGCAAGCTGCATGTACAAGATAAAATGTTAAAAATGTTAAAAGCTTAAAATCATCTGGGGAGGCCCTGCTCTCGGTCATGCCTCCATTGCAAACGTGCTTGGCGGGGACGAGGGACAGGGCCTTCCCCAGCAAAATAAGGTCAACTGCATCCCTCCTGTCTTTCAGGAAGATGTTGAAAACATGGTTGTGGGACCAGGCCTTTAGATAGCAAGCTGACTAGGGTTGCCATATGAATAAGGGACAGGTACCTAAAAATAGGGAATTTTTCACAAAAATAAGGGACACTTCCTAAAAACTTGGAAATTATCAATTGATTTTCAAGTTTTTAGGAAGTGTCCCTTATTTTTGTGAAAAATTCCCTATTTTAGGTACCTGTCCCTTATTCATATGGCAACCCTAAAGCTGACAATGATGACAATGCTATGGAGAATGGACTACGGATAGGCTTAGACTAAGTCGTTGGTCGCAGAATTTGAATTTAGATATGGCCAACAGTTAATACTATTTTAAATGGATTTTAATGTAATTTAACTGAATGATTCTACATAATGTTTTTACTCATTATGTAAATTATGCTTACTATGTTTTGTATGTGGGGGCATTGAATCGTTGCCGGCTATAAGCCGCCCTGAGCCCCCCTCCGGGAGTTGAAAATGGCAGGGTACAAATATTTGAAATAAATAAATAAATAATGTCCAGGGCTATGGATTCTATTACATGGAAGCCTGAAGTCCATGAAATCCCATTCCCCACGTACAAATTATGTTGAGCTACATAGAGTGATGACATGTATAGGTTGCTTACCTATGACTTTATTTCTGGGAGTGGTAGTCTGTGAAATTAACACACATGGCTTTCCGTTGCGCATGCGCAAAGGAAACCCATATGTGAGCATTTCACAGACTCCACGAAGAAGAATTCTATGTTTGCTAGACATGAAGCTATCCCATGAAAGAAAAACGACGAGGATGTCAAAAACAAAAGGATTGCATGATTAGATCTTGTTCAGAGGAAACCAAGAGAAAATGGGAACCCTCACCTGAGCAACAGGACCTGTCCCTGTTGTCCCACAGCTATGTCCTTCAGCCCGTCCCCTGTAAGGTCTGTCCCTCCACTGACAGCTTGGCCAAAGTACAAGAGCCCTCCAGTAAAACGTAGCCCTTCAATGCGCTGCAAAAAGAAAAAAAAAGAGGAGACAAAATTGAAGATGTTATCAGAAATAGACTATGGCCCTTCCAGACAAGCCCTAAATCCCAGGATCTGATCTCAGGTTTGCGGCTTCAAACTGGATTATATGAGTCTACACTGCCATATAATCTGGGATAAACAGAAAAAAACATAAACTGCGCTCAGAGGGGCTTAATCTACTAGAGGTCCCTAGTATTAAGATCTGTAGGCTGTCGAGCACCCGGCAGAGAGCATTTACAGTGGCCGCTCCGACCCTCTGGAATTCTCTGCCGGAGGAGATACGAGCACTACGGGGTTTGTTGGCCTTCCGCAAGTTTGTGAAGACTTGGCTATATAGGCAGGCATTTGGTCCCAACTGATGCCTCCTTAGTTGCCAGCTGCCAACATACCGTCCTGCCATGTATTGCCTCTGCGTATTATTGCTTGCCGGGATCATTTGTGGGGAGGGGGGCTTTTGGGTATACGTCTTTTATCTGTTTATTGATGTTTTATTGATTTTATGCTGTAAACCGCTCTGGGCTCCAGAGAGAGCGGTCTACCAAATCGAATTTATAAATAAATAAATAAATAAATAAAAACTGAGATCAGATCCTGGGATATAGGGCCTGTCTGGAAGGGCCCCATGACTAACAAAGGAAGGTTAATACTATATGAGAAAACCTGTGCTCATATTATACAAGTGTACCTCAGTTAAGTAACTACTGAATTAACGTAACTGCCCTATGAGGAGCGGCTTAAAGAGCTGGGCATGTTTAGCCTGCAGAAGAGAAGGTTGAGATGAGACATTTATTTATTTATTTATTTACGTCATTTATATTCTGCCCTTCTCACCCGGCAGGGGACTCAAGGCGGATCACAATGCACATATACAGGCAAACATTCAATGCCATTGACATACAACATATATAGACAGACATAGAGGCAATTTAGCATTCCAGAAATCAGTTAAATTTAGCCTCCCCACAAAGTGGTACCTAAATTTCCTACTTGACAGATGCAACTGTCTTTCGGGTTGCAAAGGTCAACAACAAGCTACACAATTTGGTCGAGAGCTCACCCCGACCCAGGCAAGCCTCGAACTCATGACCAGTAGAGATCTTATGCAGCTGACACCTAGCCAGCTGCGCTACATTCCCGGTGCTCAAATATTTGAAAGGATGTCATAAGGAAGAGGGTGCAGGATTGTTTTCTGTTGCCCTGGAGACTCAGAGCAATGAGTTCAAATGACAGGAAAGGAAATTTCCATCTGAATCTGACTGTAAAAAGAGCCATTCAATGGTGGAGCCTCCTTCCTTGGAGGTTTTTCAACAGAGGCTGGATGGCTATGAACTTTTCCTGCATGGCATGGGATTGGACTGGATGGCCCGTGTGGTCTCTTCCAACTCTATGATTCTAAGAAAGTCCTTTAAAGTCACCAAACGGGTGCTCAGCTCACCTGGATGTATTCGGGGTTGAGTGACGTCTGCTTCCCTGCAAAGATATACAAAGCTCCAGCGTTTTCATCTTCCAGGGGTGCCCCAATTGCCACGTCCGTCCATCCATCCCCAGTGATGTCACCTGCTTCTGCCATGCTGGCCCCAAAGCGACCAAAAATGTGTCCCGCCTGCCCTTTCAAAGTTGTGTAACAATGAAGTGAATGCCCCTGACCAGTGGAGACAGAGGAAAACATAGGAATGAAAAGGGACAAAAGGCAACTAAATTTATTTATTTATTTCACAATATTTATATGTTGCCCTTCTCAACCCCAAAGGGGACTCAGAGCGGCTTATAGCAAATTGGAAATACAAAAAACGACATTACTTCCATAGCACAATATCAGTACTGCACATCACATTGCACTATAACATTATATCGCAATATCATTAGCAATATTGCATGTAAAACAAATATACAATTATAATATCACAATATCATTAGTAGTATTATATTGTATCAATGTATATACAATATATTATACCGTACTCACATTATACTATATTATATCATAATTATATTATACATTACATTATAATTATTATATTATAATATACTGACATTATAATATAATATAACATTATATTATTATTATAAAATAATAAATAAAATTATTTATTTAAATAAAATATTTTTTATGTTTATTTATTTATTCGGATTTAATTAGTCGCCACTCCTGTACGGCTCGGATAATTATAAAATTATCTCTACCAATGGTACTGTTGTTTTCTCCTGAGACAAGGCTGAAAGAGTAGGAAAAGATTATGCATCCCATCTGAAATTCTATGGCTGCCTCCTGCAGAATTTGGAGACTTGGAGTTCAGGAGAGGAGCCTTTAGAAAGCTCAGCTAGAGTGGTCATAGGTCTCAATGAACTATAAGTCCCAGAATTCTGCAGGTGGGATGCATACTCTTTTCCTACTGTATTGTCGAAGGCTTTAATGCAGCTGACACCCAGTCAGCTGCGCCACAGTCCCGGTGCAAGAACATCAAGGCAGAAAATCCCACAATATCTGCTTTGAACTGGATTATCTGAGTCCACATGGCCATATATTCCAGTCCAATGCAGATAATGTGAGATTTTATTCAGCTGTGTGGAAGGGGCCTCACTCTTGTACTAGAAGTTTCTTCTTCCCAGCTACTGAATTCCTTTATATATTTTCATCTTGAATGCACTTTCTCCAAAGTCTGTGCACATGTGCACATGTATACATAGGTGAGTGTGCACACCACACACACACAAACACACATAGCTACCTTAGTCCCCTTTGCCATAAATTCACAGATGTAGACCCTTCCTCCAGTGACAGCATCATAGTACATGGGGGCTCCAACTAGAACCAGATCTGTGGTTGCATCTTGATCCAAGTCCACTGAACACAGAGTCGCTCCAAAATAGGAACCAACCTATTTGGCATGAGAGAAATTACCTTTTATATTTTGTCTTCCTCCATTCATGTTGACTTTTATTCAGGTTCATGTCTGTGCTTGTATATTTTGTTTGTGCAGAAAAATCAAAATTTGGAACAAACTTTTTAAAAAAGTGTTATTCCTTGTATTAGAAATGGAATGAAGCAGAAGTATTACAACATGGTACCCTATTCCCAGAATGATATTGGGATCAATGGGCTACTGGAAGCATCTGAAATAACCAAAACTTTAACAGTGTCATTTCCCCACTCTCTTTGGTTGTCCAGGTCATCTAACAGAACAACTAAAGAGTTTTAGTCCCAAGTCCAGGCCAAAAGATTAGGAAATATTTAATAGCTGCCCCATAAAAAATTATTCAACAGCCCAACAACAACAACAACAACAACAACAACGTGTTGTCAAAGGCTTTCATGTCTAGAATCACTGGGTTGCTTTGAGTTTTCCTGATTGTATAGCCATGTTCCAGAAGCATTCTCTCCTGACGTTTCACCCACATCTATGGCATGCATCCTCAGAGGTTGTGAGGATGCGTGCCATAGATGTGGGTGAAACGTCAGGAGAGAATACTTTTGGAACATGGCCATACAGCCCAGAAAACACACATCAACCCAATAATAATAATAATAATAATAATACACTCTATTTATAGTCCATCCTTCTCCCCTAGGGGACTCAGAGCAGATTTACAAACATAGGCAAATATTCAATGTCTTTAAAATCATATACAATGAGACGCACAAACACAAACAAAGGCAGAGGCTTCTCCTTTCATTTCAGGCTTATGGAGGCGGTGCTCATCTCTGGCTCTGGGGAGGCACTTTCTCCATTTTCAAGCCGAGGAGCCTGCGTTGTCACCTCCTGGTTGTGTGGCCGGCGAGATTGCTTTGAGCACCTCTTTGCCTTTTCCCACTGAAGCGGTACCTATTTATCTACTCGCATTTGAATGTTTGTTAACTGCTAGGTTAGCAGGAGCTGGAGCTGACAGATGGGAGCTCACCCCATCTCGTGGATTCGAACTGCCAACCTTCAGGTCAGCAGTTCAATAGCACAAGGGATTAAGCCATTGTGCCACCATAGCTCCTTAGTATGAATCCAGCAGACAATATTAAGAGAATGTTCTCAACTGGCGAGAAGGAGAAATCTCTAATGCCTGTGAGTTGATCCACAAATGATTGTGGACTCCACACCTTCTGTCCACATTTAGAAGTTTTCCATCAAGTATCTCACCTTCATCTGCATTTCCCTCAATGCAACCCATACCTGTTCTCCAACAGCTTCTGCTTTCAGTTGCCATTCTCCACGCCTGGGGTGTTTCTCAAACAGAACTACTTTGCCAACGTAGTCATAACGGGGAGCGCCCACCACAAAACTAATTCTCCCATTGCGCTGGACAAGCTGAGATGAATAGCCTAAAGGGGAATGGAAAGTGGTGGTAATTTAGCGGTGCAATTCTAATTGGGTTGGATTGAAGATGGTGGTCCAGAGGAAAAAATATATCTGAAAGCAATTCATAAAAAACCTCTGGTCTCAACGTAAAGGTTTGCAACAATGTCATGACCAGCCTTTTTCCAGAGTTGTCAGATTGGTATACCTGCTTTCCCTTCACCTCGCCCCCACAATAGCCCTTTGGGGTAAGCTCAACTTAGAGAGGAAGAAGACTGCTTGAAATCCAGGTTCCAGGTCAGTCAAAAAAAGGTCTCTGTAAGGCAAGCCATGGGTGGATGATAGGGCAAAATTTTGCTTCTGGTTGTTGCCCACCTCAAGTGCTGCTAGTCATGGTGGTCCACGCTTTGGTTACATCCTGTATAGACTACTGCAACGCTCTCTACATGGGGTTGCCTCTGAAGACTGCCCGGAAGTTGCAATTAGTCCAACGCTCGGCAGCCTGGTTACTAAAGGGAGCAGGGTATAGGGAGTGCACAACTCCTTTGTTGCGCCAGCTCAACTGGCTGCCAATTAGCTTCCGAGCACAATTCAAAGTGCTGGTTTTAACCTACAAAATCCTATATGTTTCCGGCCCAGTTTACCTGTCCGAACGGATTCTCCCCTATGAACTATCAAGGATGCTAAGATCCTCTGGAGAGGCCCTGCTCTCAGTCCCGCCACCTTCACAAGCGTGAGTGGTGGGGACAAGAGACAGGGCCTTCTCTGTGGTGGTCCCTCGGCTATGGGACTCTCTCCCAAGCGAGGTTAGATCTGCACCCTCTCTGTTGTCCTTTAGGAGGCTGGTGAAAACCTGGCTTTGGAATGAAGCATTCCCAGATTAATGGCTGAGTCTGGTTATAAACCAAAGTGAATGACCACATTTACAGACTGAGTTGAACTTGTTTTTAGCCGGCGATTTGGCTTTTATGTATTTTACTTATATGTATTTTAATCTTGTATTGTTGTAGGATGTTTTAAAATTGTATTAGTAGCATTGAAGCCGGGCTGAGTCCCTCTACGGAGGTGAGAAGATCAAGATACAAAAGTTTTAAATAAATAGTTAAAACAGACCAGATTGAAAAATGAAGAGCTTGGTCTGCCAGAAGACTGTGTCCTGTGTTTGAGATGCAAGAAAAGAGGCACACAATGAGGAAATACGGCCAATTTTTGGTAAATTCTTTATCAGTAAGAGAGCAAGGTTTGCTCCAGAAGTCTCTGGAGTAAAAATAAAAAGTGGTTGTACAAAAAAATGGAAGATTAGGAAAGAGATAGGGTTTTCACACTTACCAAGGTATGCATTGTCCATTTTCTTAGCAGCACTAGAAATATTAACAAAACTTGGGTTTCTGTTGTTGTTCTGGTACAGAATCACTCCCCCAGCCCAGTCGTAGGACCCCACAGCTCCTACAACAGGGCCTTCCTGCATCAAACAACAAAGAGAATCAAAACGTTTACAATTGGCTGTATGTTCGCTATTATTGCAATTAGGCATAACGATCAATGCTAACTCAAATGATAGGATGTCACTTGTTGTGCTATTGTTCTCTGCCATCAGGTAACCTTTGTGTTATGGTGGAAATATCTCCAAGATCCTCAGTTGTCAACAGCTCTGATCAGATCTTGCATCCTCAAGCGGACAGCCCCACTTTACTGTAATGCACTCTATGTGGGGCTGCATTTTGAACATGGCTCGTAAACTGCAATTGGTTCAAAGATTGGTAGCCAGACTATTAACTGAAGCCAGCTATAGGCATCACACAATGCCCCTACTAAAGCAGTTCCATTGGATGCCAATAAGTTTCCAGCCCCAATTCAAAGTGCAAGTAATCACCTATAAAGTCCTAAAGAGCTCGGGTCCTGCCTATCTTCATGACCACAGTTCTCCCCTATGAACTGGTACGGGCTCTAAGATCTGCCGTGGAGGCCCTCCTCTCACTCCTGCCACCGTCACAAGCGTGATTGGCGGGGACAAGAGAAGGCTTTCTTGGTGGTGGCCCCACGGCTTTGGAACTCCCTCCCCAGGGAGATTAGACAGCCCCCCACACACACACACACACACTATCCTCCTTTTGTAGGGACTTTAAGACATGGCTCTTCAATCAAGCCTTTGAGATTGTTTAGTCCCTAGTTGTCCTGAGTAGTAGTCACACATCCTGCACTTTATCCCATACCCTCTCTCAATTATTGCAGCTAGCACTTATTTTATTCCCAATGTTTACAGCTTGGCCATGTTTACAGCAATTTACCGCTATGGTTAGAGAACCACAGTTTGATTGAGTCTGAGTTGATGTTTTTACACGTACAGCACATATTTATTTTCTTGTATTTTCTTGTATCTTGTCTGTAAACCGCCTCAAGTCCCTTTGGGAAGATGGTGGCGGGATATAAGAATAAAGTTGTTGCTATTATATTATCATTATTATTATTTTACTGACACAAAAACACAGTACATTACAGCAAACGAGATATATATGCTGGATTTCGTATCACAAAATCACAAGTCGAACACTTCCCAACCATCTAGGTCTGTGTGGTGTATTTTAACATGATGCACACAGATCCAAGTAAGGTGACCTTTTGCAGTTGACAGATCGTGATTTTGTCAATGTTTATTGTTTCCTAATGCCGGCTGAGATCTTTTGGCATGGCACCCAGTGTGCCGATGACCACCTATTATTATTATTATTATTATTATTTCTGCCACCTGCAGAATTCTGGGAAATGTAATTTGGGAAGGCGAGGACTTCTGTAGCTGAGAATTCATAAGGCCCTGCTATACAAATATATGTGTTGGGGAAAGTGGTAAAGTTTCGTTTAAAAATATACTTGTTTTGACTTACATAAAAATTCAATTCAAGACCAAAACTACAAAACCTATCTTGTAAGTTGATGACTGCCTGTATAGGGTTAAATTGCAAAAAGAAAGCCAATGTGTTGTACTAGAACTCTGGACAACAAGTTTCGAATTTCTACTTGGCCATGGAATCCCACTTTGTGACTTTAGGCAGGTCACACTCTCTCGGCCTCAGAGGAAGGCAATGGCAATCCCTTCTAGTCAAATTGTACCAAGAAAAACCTATGAAAAAATTCCTTTAGAATCAACAGAAGTCAGAAATGACCTGGAAATACCCAAAACCAAAGTACAAACGTGCTCTTTCACTGGTGAACCACAGCATTATCACTTTTTTTATAAAAAAAAACAGAATGAAGAAATAGAGAAGGGAGTATATTGTTCCAATAAGTCTCAGAAATGAAAATGATCCAGCTAGTGCCAGTTATTTCCAGAAAATAGACCAGGACGACATAACTGTTGTTTGGATATATTAAGAAGCCCTGAGAATTACAGCAGCAAATACTGCAGTCTCCTGACACATTTGATCCACCTAGGGGTCTACAGAATTCGTTAATGTGGGCTTTGCACATGCTCAGAGGGAGGAAGTGACTTACTGGTGTCAGCATGGCACTGAATCCTTCCTGAGACATCTCCATCTGGAAGGAACTGGTGCTCTGAGATTGTGTACCTGAAGAGAGGAAGCAGAGAAGGACATTTAATAGTTCATAAAACAAGCAAAACCCAAAACTCTCCACAAAGTTTTCCCCAATGACATGACTCAATCACGGTAGTCCACGCTCTAGTTATATCCCAAATAGATTACTGCAACACTCTCTATGTGGGGATGGCTTTGAAGACTGTTTGGAAGCTTCAATTGGTCCAATGGTCAGCAGCCAGGTTGACAACAGGAACGGCACTCAGAGAGCGCACAACCCCTCTGTTGCGCCAGCTACACTGGTTGCCAATTTGCTAAATTCCTGAACCTGTGTGTGTATACAATTTGCTACTGGGCACAATTCAAAGTGCTGGCTTTGGCCTTTAAAGCCCTAAACGGTTCTGGTCCAGCTTACCTGCCCGAACACATCTCTCCCTATGAACCATCTAGGTGTTTAAGGTCGTCCTGAGAGGCCCTGCTCTCGGTCCTGCCTTCTTCGCAGATCCAATTGGCGGGGACAAGAGACAGGGCCTTCTCAGTGGTGGCCCCTCAGCTTTGGAATGCCATCCCAAGGACATTAGCTCGGTCCCCTCCCTCCTAACCAGGCATGTAGCCAGGGAGGGGGCTTAGGTGGCTTCAGCCCCCCCTCCGAAATTCTCAGGGTGGTCCGCGAGAAGGCCTTACTGGTACGTTATTTAAACTGTTATGTTTATTCATATCATGATCTGATCACCATGCTCATTATATCCCACATTCATGGGGTTATTAGGATAACAATACAAAAGGTTTGGTAGGGTAGTCCCTCTCTTGCCCAGACTCAGCCCCTCCCGAATCAAAGTCAGCCCTCCCCGAATCAAAATCCTGGCTACGGCCCTGCTCCTAACATTTCAAAAGAAAGTTAAGACCTGACTGTTCAAGCAGGCATTTGCAGATGAATTATAACTTTTTAATTAGACCTACAGAATAATATGACGATGTGACAGAAAATGATTTCAAATATGAGACGCTGAGAATTGTAATTTTTATGGTTTTAACTGCTAATTGTATATTGTTTTTATATGGTTGTTGTTTTAGTTGTTGTGGTTGTGTTTTATCTGTGTGCATTGGTTGCCATATGCAAACCGCCTCGAGTCACCTTCGGGCTGAGAGGGGAGTAAATAAATAAATAAATAAATAGTTGCATTTGATGATGCAGGATCTCAGTCAATGTTTATTACTATTGTTGCCACGGAGGGCAGGGAAGCTGGTCTTCTCACTTTTCACAGTGAGGTAAACGTCTCATGACACTTGATCGTTGTTTCCAACCTGACAAGACTGTCTCTTCAAGTCTGAGGAAACTTGTTACCCTAGCCCAAACCCAAACCCAAATCCATTACATGAAGGAGGAGAGGATTGTGAGGTGGCTTTGCTCAGTGCCCTTATGGTACCTTCAATGGCAAAGATCTTATCCTGCAGCTGGTCCTGGATGCCTTTGAGAGCATTGAAATTGTACACCGTGAAGACATGCTCTGCCTTTGGCTCAGAGGCAATGTCATTCAGTTCCTGCTTGGCATTGGTGCTCGAAAAGGCATCGCCCACCTTTCACAGGGGAAAAGAGAGAGAACAGCATCACAGATTCCGTTATAACTAGCATTGATAAGAAAGGTGAAGCTCAGGAGCATATAGAAAAATGTGAACAACCCCCATATAATTTATCCAGCTTTATTCAACTTGGGTCCAGGTTATTTGAAGGACCACATCTCTCTCTATGAATTCGTTAGGAATTAATGATTATTTGAGGAGGACCTTCTCTCTGTCCCACTACCTGCTCAATTATGTTTGGTGGGAACAAGGGAGAGGGCCTTTTCAATGCCTGGAACTCCCTCCGAAGAGAAACCAGGGTGGCCCCATCCATGCTTACCTTTTGCAAGCAGGTAAAGACTTCTTTTGACATCAGGCATTTGGGAGAGGATAAGGGACACACTACTAGGGAGGTTGTGTGTGGGATTTTGGAGGGATGGTGAATTTTTTAACATAATTTTAAAAAGTATTTATTGTATTTTAACTGTATTAAAAATTTGATTGTTTGTGTTGAGTCCCTATGGGAAGAAAGGCAGGGTATAGATGATGATGATGATGATGATGATGATGATGATGATGATGATAGGCTTTAGGGCAGGGGTAGGGAACCTATGGCTCGGGAGCCAGATGTGGCACTTTTCATGATTGCATCTGGCTCTCCAGAGCAGCCCGGACCTCGGTTTCCCAGCATGCAGCTCCCTCTCACCCCTTCCATTCTCCCTCTTTCTTTCTTCCTCTTCCTTCCTTTCTTTCTCCCCTTCACCCTTTCCTTCTCTCCTTCCTTTTCCCTCCCTCTCTCCCCTTCCTTCTTTCCTCCATTCTCCCTCTTCCTTCCTTCCTTTCTCCCCCTTCACCCTTTCCTTCTCCTTCTCTCCTTCCTTTTTCCTCCCTCTCTCCTCTTCCTTCTTTCCTCCATTCTCCCTCTTCCTTCCTTTCTTTCTCCCCTTCACCCTTTCCTTCTCCTTCTCTCCTTCCTTTTTCATCCCTCTCTCCTCTTCCTTCTTTCCTCCATTCTCCCTCTTCCTTCCTTCCTTCCTCTTCCTTCCTTTCTCCCCTTCACCTTTTCCTTCTACTTCTCTCCTTCCTTTTCCCTCCTTCTCTCCTCTTCCTTCTTTCCTCCATTCTCCCTCTTCCTTCCTTCCTTCCTTCCTCTTCCTTCCTTTCTCCCCTTCACCTTTTCCTTCTACTTCTCTCCTTCCTTTTCCCTCCCTCTCTCCCCTTCCTTATTTTCTCCATTCACCCTCCCTCCCTCTTCCTTCCTTCCTTTTCTATTCTTTTTCCTTTCCTTCTTCTTCCTTTCTTTTCACTTCCCTCTCCCCCTTCTTTCTTTTCTTCTTTTCCCTTCATTATTTTACTTTTTCCTCGCTCCCTTTCCTTTCTTTTCCCCACCCCTTCCTTTCCTCTCTTCCCATTTCCTTCTTTCTTTTCCCCTCCTTGTCTCGCTCCTGCTTTTCTTTTCTTCTTTTCTTTCTTTCTTCCTCTCCCCCTCCCTCCTTTATTTCCTCTGTCTGTCTATCTTTCTTTCCCCCTCCCTTCCGTCTTCTCTTCCTTCCCAGAGTCCTGAGCATGCCTTTTGCAGAGCCAGGTCTGAAGTGTCCCGTCATTCTGCCGGGGGAATCCTTTTCTCATAGTATGTACGTATATACTCACATTTAGTTGAATTCTATTTTAAAATATATTATATATTACAGTATATGGCTCTCACTGAAATAAATTTCCAAATGTTTTGCTTTTATGGCTCTCTGAGTCAAAAAGTTTCCTGGCCCCTTCTTTAGGGGGTTTCAGCGTAGAGGACAGACTTTGACACACATGAACATGTACATACAAATGTGTGCATATAATCAAGCAAGCAGCCATTCTCAAATATTGTTTGTGGGCTTACAAGGATTGAATGAAAATTAATGCCTCCACCTTCGTAACTCCTCAACAGATGGCAGTACTGGTATGCGGCAGGTACTGGCTTGTTCAGTAGACTCTCTTCTACAGTTCCATTTTGGTGGAAAGCCTTAGCACAAAATGGTTGTGTTGTTAAATTGCAAAGTATGGAACCCTGCGCAGACGGTCAGTTAATGCAACTTTATGCAAGTTAACGATCGTAGTATCACTCAGAGAGAAATTTCAAGCATAATCGGCATTTCACAAGAACGTGTGGGTCACATTATTGCTTTGCTTGGCTATTGGAAGATCTGTGCATGATGTGTACCCAGGATACTGACGCTTGAAACAAAAGCGCACAGACTTCTTCCATGACGGCTTCAAAAAACTTGTTCATCGTTGGCAGAAATGTATCCAATTTTCTGGTGATTATGTGGAAAAGTGAATAGTGGTAGTTAAAGAGCACACTCTAAGAATTATTTCTGCGTTTGATTTATTAAAATATTCTCATCCAAACCCAAGTAACGAAGGTGGAGGCATTACTTTTCATTCAACCCTCATATATGTGAAGCTGTTCAAATCAAAATCCTGCTAATGCTCACCCTTGTTCAATCCTCACCCCAATAGCATAGCGGATGATCCGTGCTTGCTCAGCCTCCGGAATCACTTGCCAGTACTGAAGGTTGTCGGTCTTCAACCCGTCTGTTATCACAATAAGAATCCTGGTGGCTCCTTTCCGAGATCCCTTTTGCGAGGTGAACAGTTCCCGGCTTGTAAAGAGAGGGGGAAATAAAACAAAAATGATGATTCAATAGATTATACAAAGGAGAAGCAAGACAAGAGACAGAAGGAAAGAAGACAGAAGAGGGGAGTAAGATGATATGGCTAAGAGGAACCTACACAACTCTTCTGATGGCTGTAGGTGTTTTGGTCCATCCACCGACCTGATGAATATCCAGAACAAGTTGCCCTGGGTATTTGCTGTTGAAATTAAAGTGTTCCCGGTATCTGTCTGAGAACTGTACGAGGGCAAACTGATACAAGGAGGAAGAAAACAGGGTTAGTAGGCATGTGCTGTACGTAGAATCATAGAGTTAGAAGAGACCTTATGGGCCATCCAGTCCTCTGCCTTAAAAAAAACAAAACAAAATTTGACTCTCTTAATTTCCAAACTTACATCATACAAACAACCCATGCAATAGGAGTAGATGAAAGGACTTGGTGGGTTTACCCTGCTTATGGACAGAGTTAGGATTCCACAGGAAAATTGATTACAGAGTTAGGGTCCTTTAGGGAAAAAAGTATTGGTTCCGTGACCAAAAAAGTTTGGGAGCCACTGCCTTAGTATTGCAGCACCCTCTAGTGTCGTGCTAAGATAAACATCTACATAATGGTCTCCACCAGATATTAAGTTGTAGAGCTGAAGAAGTTGGAATCCCAGGGGAAATCAGGACCAAGGAGCCCAACTTATTATTCATTTGATCACATTTTTTAAAAAAAATCCCAGAATAAGTATGAGTTGCAGATCAATTCCTTTTTTTCATATCAGGAGCAACTTGAGAAACTGCAAGTTGCTTCTGTTATGATAGAATTGGCCGTCTGCAAGGACGTTGCCCA
The DNA here is from genome assembly GCA_030556195.1 of Anolis apletophallus. NCBI lineage: Eukaryota > Metazoa > Chordata > Lepidosauria > Squamata > Anolidae > Anolis > Anolis apletophallus. Next base: position 136,570,614 of record JARBWK010000008.1, on the reverse strand, counting down.
GGGGATGCCCTAAAGGTGTTTGATGTTTTGCCATCCTTTTGGGAGGCTTCTCTCATGTCTCCGCATGGGGAACTGGAGCTGATAGAAGGAACTCAACCCGCTCTCCCCGGATTCTAACCGCTGACCTGTCAGTCAGCAGTCCTGCCAGTACAAGAGCTTAACCCATTGCGTCACCGGGGGCTCCATCCATGCCTTAAGAAAGCATTTCTTAACCTAGTGGATGGGGTTGCGAGGGGGTGTCAGAGGGGTCGCCAAAGACCATCAGAAAACACTATATTTTCTGTTGCTCTTAAGGGGTTCTTTGTGGGAAGTTTGGCCCAATTCTATCATTGGTGGGATTCAGAATGCTCTTTGATTGTCAAGGTCTATTTTCTCCAAAGGTCTATTTTCCCCAAACTCCACCAGTATTGACACTTGGGGTCCTCGGGAACACGGTGTATGCGAGACTCTTCCTCCACCATGTATATGTATCCCGTGACGCTGCGCATTCTGCTGATTTAACTGCCGCTTGAGAAAGCCCATAGGGCGAAATGGATCGGGCCTTGCAGATCGACCATCGCGGCCCCTCCAGCGTCCCAAGCAGTTAATGCCAGTAAACCTTTCAGCAACAACACTGTGAATATTGGATTTCATATTCGGGAACTTTATTTTTCACTATCTGGATTGTGTGAACCTTGGGATTATTGCCCATTTGGGCTGACCAGTGGGAGACCGGCATTGAACTGTTATTACAGCCGCATTTTTTCTGTTGCATTGTATTTATTTATTTATTTTATTTATTTCTTCGGTTTTATATTCCGCTCCTCCCTGCAGGCTCGGGGCGGATCACAATTACAACATACAATAAAACATACAGTAAAACAGCAGTAAAAACATGGTACATGACCGAGATGGAACAGGTCTATAGTTCATTGCTGGGACAGGCGAGCCAATCGCGTTTGGGTCTAGCCAAACGCTAACCTGAAAAAGGTTGTCTTACATTCCCTTCGAAAGGGGGAAGGAGTTCAGGGATCGCTCGGATGTGCTCAGGGAGCGAGTTCCAAAGTGCTGGAGCCGCAGCAGAAAAAGCTCTCTGTCTAGTACTGGACAGATGGCAGGGAGCGGGACGATGGAATCACTAACAAATTTTGCTCTTCCGAGCGCAGTGATCTCGGGGAACATACGGGGTAAGGCGGTCCCTCAGGTACACAGGCCCCAGACCGTGTAAGGCCTTAAAGGTTAAAACCAGCACCTTGAAGGCAATCCGGTACTCAATAGGAAGCCAGTGCAGGTGCCGGAGGATGGGAGTAATGTGCTCTCTCACTGGTGCTCCCACCAGCAGGCGAGCCGCGGCATTCTGCACCAGCTTGAGTTTCCGGATTGTCGACAAGGGAAGGCCAACGTAGAGGGCGTTGCAGTAGTCCAGTCTCGAGATGACCGTCGCTTGGATCACCGTGGCCAGGTCGTCCCTGGACAGGTAGGGGGCTAGGCGCCCTAGCCTGCCGTAGGTGAAAAAACGACACCCGCTGACCATGGAGACCTGGGCCTCCATGGTCAGCTGGGAGTCCAGTTTAACACCCAAGCTCTTAACCAAGGGTGACGGGCTAAGTTGCTCGCCATCCAGGGTAGGCAACCGGCACTCATCCAGCCCAGGGCGACCGGGCCACAAGATCTCCGTCTTCGACGGGTTCACCTTCAGCCGGCGGGCACGCAGCCATCCAGTCACGGCTTCGAGGCATTGATGGAAACAATCGGGTACGGTGTCCGGCCTGCCGTCCATTCTCAGCAGAAGCTGGGTGTCATCCGCGTACTGATAACACTCCAGACCAAAGTCGCGGGCCAGCTGGGCCAAGGGGCGCATGTAGATGTTGAATAATAAGGGCGAGAGGATGGCCCCTGGGGGACCCCACAACTTAATGGGAGCCTCCCGGAGACCTCCTCTCCCTCTCCACACGCTGTCCCCGATCCCGGAGAAAGGAGGCCACCCATTTAAGGGCAGTCCCCTGACTCCAGTCACGGCTAGGCGGTGGGCTAACAATACATGATCTACGGTGTCAAACGCTGCTGTCAGATCTAACAGGACAAGCAGGGCTGATCCACCCTGGTCCAGCTGGCGGCGAAGTTGGTCTGTAATGGCGACAAGCACGGTCTCCGTCCCATGCCCAATACGGAAGCCGGACTGGAAGGGATCGAGTCCAGCTGTGTCTTCTAAGAACCGCTGCAGCTGATCCGCTGCTGCCCTCTCAATTACCTTGCCTAAAAAAGGCAAATTAGACACAGGTCGGTAATTGGAGGGAGCCGAAAGATCTAAATTCGGCTTCTTCAGCAGCGGTCTTACCATTGCCTCTTTCAAACCCCCTGGGAACACTCCTTGCTCAAGGGAGCTGTTGATAATCTTTCCCAGGGGGTCTCGTAGCCCCTCCCGGCAAGATCTAACAAGCCAGGAGGGACACGGATCAAGGGAGCAGGTAGTTGGTCTAGCTGCAGTCAGTAACTTATCGACAGCTGCTGCGGCCCAGCAGTTGGAAACGGGTGAAGGTGGGCCCGCCGAGTGGCGGCGGGGTCTCGAGCTCGCATACTGTCTCAAAAGTGGCTGGGATATCCTGGCGGAGGGTCGAGATCTTGTCGGCGAAATAATTCTGAAATGCCTCAGCTGTGGGAGCCAAATCCCTATCATTTGGGACAGTCGAAATTGTTGTCAATGACCGAATTATTCTAAAGAGTTGAGCTGGGCGTGAATTGGCTGACTCTATCAAGGAGGAATAATGAACCTTTTGGCCTCCTTGATAGCACGCTCATAAACATCCTTGAATTGTTTATAAGCCGATCTCGACGCTCCGTCACGGCGATCCCGCCACACGTCCTCTAACTGTCTCCTCCTCCGTTTCATCGCTCGCAGCTCCTCGGTAAACCAAGGCGAGCGATTTCTACGAGGGGTGAGAGAGCGTCTAGGGGCGATCTCATCTAAGGCTGTGGAGAGACAGGTATTCCAGCACTCCACTTGCCCCTCGACTGAGTCGCTGGTGAGTTCCAAATCCCTCAGAGCATTCAGGAACCTAGTGGGTTCCATAAGTCTCTTCGGGCGAACCATAATGGGTTCGGCACCCTTACCGGGTGGAGGGGCCACTCCCAGACGGACTTCCAGGACACTGTGATCCGACCATGGAACCTCTATAATAGAGGTTGGGATCACTTTAATTCCGGCCGCGAAGATCAGATCCAGGGTGTGTCCGGCTTGGTGTGTGGGACCGGTCTTACAAAGTGAGAGTCCTAGCATCTCCATGGTGGATACTAGGTCCATGGCTGCTATTGAAGGGAGGCGGTATCGGCGTGGACATTGAAGTCCCCCAACACAATAAGTTTAGGGAACCTCAATGCCCACTCCGAAACCACCTCCAGCAGCTTAGGCAGACTCTCTGCTGGTGCGTTGGGTGCACGGTACACCAGCAGAAAGGCTACACTCCCACAAGAATCCCACACTAGGCCCGCACACTCAATTCCTGGGATGTTCGCGGTCGGGATCGTCCTGGAATTAAATTTGTCTCGGCTGAGAATAGCTACTCCACCCCCCCGTCTCTCTGTCCTAGTCTGGTAGCAAGCCACAAAACCTGGGAATGTCAGCTCGTGCAGAAGGACATCGTCTCCCTCCTGTAGCCATGTCTCTGTGATACAGGCAAGATCTACGTTCTTCTCAAGGAGGAAGTCTCTGATGGTCCCTGTCTTATTCCGCACGGACCTGGCGTTTGCTAGTACCAGAGTCGGAGAGGAGATCGTTGGAGACTCACCATCTGTGTGCCTAGGGATAGCTCGTAGGTCAGAAGGGGGACGAGTCTTCCCTCGACTTGGCCTCCTTCTCTCATAAGGCCTACGTCTACCGTCCCATTTACCCCTCCCCGAGATCACTGGTATTCCCTGCCCCCGCCTAATGTCCAGCTGGTCATCTAGGTGTCTGGTCTTCTGCTCGCCTCCTGAAAAGGGGGCGGCATTGATTGATTAAGACCCACAACTAGTCCCGAACCAGGAGGCCTAGTCCTTGTCTCCCGGATGGAGCCAGTAGAATGTCTGCGACCCCAGCTATTAAATCCCCGGCCCCAAAAGGTCCTGGATCTATAGCGGGTCCCTCTGGAATTCTCCAGGCTTTCAGGAGGGCAGTTCGGTTGAAATCCTGACTGCGTCTCCTCAGGAGTTTCCTGGTCTAAAGTTGGGTCCTCAAGCTGGCCTGTCAGCCCATCCTTCCTAGGTAGGCCACACAACACCTGCGCCTTGGAGTCCAGGCATGCTGGCCTCAACAGCAGCTGTTTAGGTGGTTGCATAGCCAGAACTGACAGATTCCTCTGTGAGGGGCCAGCTGATGGTATTTGTGTCATTGCTGAGGATGCAGTAAGCCCTCCGTCCTGCTGGTGGCGCTGGTGCTCTCCCTCAGAACAATCTGGCAACAAGGGAGGGGTTTCCGGCGAACTGGCTGAAGGTGGAGGTGGGGCCGAGGGGGGTGGGGCCGTGGCCGGCTTCCTCTTCCGGCGACGATGGCGTTGTCGCTTCCGGCCGAGGCTTGGTCCTCCTCCTTCCATTCCAGAGGGGCGGGGGATCGCATGCCCTCCTCGAGCAGCAGCCAGTCCCCTTCCCAGCGTCAGAGGGAGGTAGGGCCTTTGGCGGGCTTCTTTTCCGGTGTCGGCGCTGGCGATGTCTGCGCCTGCGCCCGGGTCTCGCTCCTCCTTCCTCAGAGTTTGTCGGTGCCATGCTTTCCCCTTGCGCGTCCCCAAGGTCGCGAGCCATCTTGATTCTCTCCCTCAGTTCCTCCCGGTCGGAATGCGACAGTGAGGGGCGTCTTCGCCGGCGGCCCTCAAGACGCTCCAGTACCTGGGAGATGTCAAAGTCTATCTCCTCCTGGCACTGGGTAAGCTGGGGTCTCGCCGATCCTTTGCTGACTGGCCAAGGGCATGTCGCCGGATCCAGTCCTGCCTGGGCAATCGGGCAACCGTCCCCGAAGAAACAGCCCGCCGCCTGCGAAGCCATAGCAAGGTCCCCGCTTTCCACTCCCTGTCCCATCTCCAGTAAGACACCGGACGAGCTGGGTGAATTGGATGAGCTGGGTGAACTGGGTGAGCACCAGAGGGGCACCAGCCCCTTTACTAGGCCTTCCGACTCTCCCAGGGGCGGCTCAGTTTGTAGTAGGTCATCGGGCTCCTCCGGCTGCAGGTCCCAGGAGTGGTCCCAACAGAGGTCGGGGGAGCTCCTGCGGCTATAGGTTGCCGCAGTGTCCTCATCCTCCTCTTCCCCCTCTTCCCCCTCCGTCAGCCCCCGTTGGATTTGGGGCTGAGGTTGGGACCCCAAGATAGTGGACTCTAGCCGCCTGCTGAAGTCGTTGAACTTATCTGCCAGGCATCTAAACTCACCCCAGAGTTGCTGGAGATCTCCCAGACCCGGCCTTGATGTTATGGCCAGGGCCTCTGTGGTAGATGGCTCTGGTAGAGGGCTCTTCAGATCTTTTTGGGCCTTCGCCTCGGCCTCCAGTCTCAGACAGAGAGTGTAGAAGTCCTCATACTCTCTGTCTAACTCGGTTTCCTCTCGCTGAGGACCCACACCGGCCTCCTCACAAGGACGGGGGTCGACTACAGCTCGAGCCTGGTCAGTTATGTGACCCAATTTCTTCTCCGGCACAGAATTTGGCATGCACGGGCGGAGCACTCCTGCAAGTTGCTCCTGCACCGGCGCCATCTTGGATCTCTTATCCCCTCCCTGGTCTACTCCCCCACATCCGACAAACTCTCGAACTGTTTTCCAAGTGTTTATTTTGATACTCATGTTGCGAGGTTTACTTTAATGTAACAACTCATACCAATTTTGGTTGTGCAAATGCAATAATATGTATGTTCATTAACTCTACAAGGGTTTGATTATATGAATACATTATATTATATATATTCCTACAGTCTTTCAGTGTGTTTACCTATTGAGTATGTGTGCCAAATTTGGTCCATATCCATCATTGTTTGAGTCCACAGCGCTCTCTGAATGTAGGTGAACTGCAACTCCAAAACTCGAGTTCAATACCCACCAAACTATTCTACTATTTTCTCTTTGTCAAGGGAGTTCTGTGTGCCAGGCTTGGTTCTCTTCCATCATTGGTGGAGTTCAGAGTGCTCTTTGATTACAGGTTAACTATAAATCCCAGCAACTACAACTCCCAAATCACAAAATCAATCCTCCCAACCCCACCAATATTCAAATTTGGGTACATTGTGTATTTTTGCCAAATATGGTCCAGTGGATGAAAATACATCCTGCATATCAGATATTTACATTATGATTCATAAATATAACAAACTTTAGTTATGAAGTAGCAAGGAAAATAATTTTATGGTTGGGGGTCACCACAACATGAGGAGCTGTATTAAGGGGTCTCGGCATCAGGAAGTTTGAGAAAAAACTGCCTTAAGAAGTTATGCACCATGCCATCCAACTTTCACATCACAACAGTACACGAACTAACCCACCACAAAACTGGGCAATGCTGAGCCATAGCATGGCACTTCCTAGGTGCCCATTACCCGCGTGTCTCTGCCAGAGAGTCTCTTCATGGTCTGAGAAACAAACTGCTTCATCCGTTCAAAGTCTGCCCCATCAATGCTACCCGAGCCATCAATCAAGAACACAATGTCTGTTGGGCAGGTTGTGCATTCTGGGAATGAATATAAAGAGATACAAGTGAATGCCCATTTTTAAGATGCCACCTTTTATAGCAAGCCCTAGACCACTAACAACCCAACATCATTCAAATTTATATGAAGACAATTTTACACCATTTGGGTAAAGATTCCTGGAAGAACAGGAGCAAACAAGGGTGAACAACAATTTTTTTTAAAGGATAGGAAGAAAAGGGAATCGTTAAAGTAAGTTTTACATTGGAAAGAGAATGAGGAGAAACAGACGGTTCTTTAGGGATGTCTTGAAAGTCACCAGATAGATGATTTACTATGAAATCATCAAATTAGAGGAGGGGTTTAATCTGGACTGATAAATTCTAGTTCCAAATTAGAGTAATTTCAGATAAGAGTTTTATCATTTCATCATCCTGCCTCAATCTATTATTATTATTATTTTAATGACACAAAAACACAATATGACACAGCTGTTTTTTTGTGCTGGATTTCGTTTCACAAAATTACAAGTCTAACACTTCCCAAGTGTTTAGGACTATGTGATATATTTTCGAATGATGCGCACAGATCCAAGTAAAGTGGCCTTTTGCAGTTGACAGATCATGATTTTGTCAATGCTTATTGTTTTCTAATGCCAGCTGAGATCTTTTGGCATGGCACCCAAAAGATCATACCACTGGGACCACCTGTACTGGTTTGTGCCAGAGCCTTTGCAGTTCGATTTTGAAGTCCTAATAATGGCTGAGTTTTTCCTGTTCTTTTGCGTCAACTCGGCTGTCACCTGGTATGGCAAACTGAACTGCACCAAAAACAACATCTTAGAATGAGAAGAAATATGGCATATGACCTTGCAGGAGTCAACACCTTAATTCGATAGCATCTTGCAAACCCCGCAGCCACATTGGCTCTATTTGTTGGATCCTATTCTGTGGGCATGAGATCTCACCTTGCAAAGTCTCTGGGAAGTGTTGGACCTGTTGGAGATTCTGGTCCAGAAGGAAACAGTAGCCGTTCACATACATATTCTCCCCACAGGTTCGGTGGACTGTAGGCCCGCAAACCTTAAAAGGGAGCAGAGAGGTGTTTCAGATGGTAACATTCACCAAATCATACTTCTCGGCATCTCAGGACAGGCTCGGTCTTCACAGGAGCAGAATTCAAAATGATCTTAACAGATTAGAGAGATGGGCCAAAACTAACAAAATGAAGTTCAACAGGGACAAATGCAAGATACTCCACTTAGGTAGAAAAAATGAAATGCAAAGATACAGAATGGGGGACGCCTTGTGTGACAGTAGCACATGTGAAAAAGATCTCGGAGTCCTCGTGATAAACAAGTTAAACATGAGCCAACAATGTGATGTGGCAGCTAAAAAGCCAATGGGATGTTGGCCTGCATAAATAGAAGCATAGTGTCTAGATCCAGGGAAGTCATGCTACACTCCTATTCTGCTTTGGTCAGACCACACCTGGAATCACACGGTTTCCAATTCTGGGCACTGCAGTTTAAGGGAGATGTTGACTCTAAGCTGTAATGTGTCCAGAGGAGAGTGACTAAAATGATCAAGCATCTGGAGAACAAGCCCTATGAGGAGTGGCTTAAAGAGCCGGACATGTTTAGTCTGCAGAAGAGAAGGCTGGGCAGAGACATGATGGCTATGTATCAATACACGAGGGAAGTCATAGGAAGGAAAGAGCAAGTGTGTTTTCTGCTGACTTGGAGACTAGTGTTGCACACCAGGGCTGGAAGGCACCCTGAATTAATTTCACTCTCCAGAGCTCAGTAAATAAGCAAAGTAGTTTATTAAAGATTAAATGTAGCTTCAGCAAAAGAATAAAAGCATTTAAAAGCAATACAAAATAGAGTCCATGTAAAAACAGTCACTTAAAAACTTGGAAGCAATAATCCAAAAGACCAAGGTACAAGCAAGGTCTTTAAACTGATGACTTGGCACACAAAACAATCCAGAGGTTAAAAGGTACATGGTAGGCATAGCACAGATCCAAAAAGTTACTTGAGTCCATGGTACCACTTGATTCCAGGAGCAATGCAAGAAACCATGAAGAACACTTAAAACCATGGAAAACCACATAGGAATATCCAAGGCCCATGAAGCTTGAAACGAGAGGTAAAGTATTTTCCAGCATATAAGACGACTGGGCGTATAAGATGACCCCCAACTTTTCCAGTTAAAATATAGAGTTTGGGGTATACTCACCATATAAGACTACCCCTCTTCCAACACGCACCAAATAGAAATTTTTAAAGCATCAGATTTGATTTCAATATGGTAATTTTCCTATTAGTGTACTTCCTTCTCTGCCTCTCACATCTCGCACCTGCGCACCTGCACCGCTTCACTGCAGTCTCCAGGAGCGAGATCTGAGAGAGGAGGAGGTATGGTAATAGGATACAAGGGCGGGCCAAACAGGTAAAAGAGGTGTGTTTTTCTGTGCCCAGAGCCCCTCTATCTCTTTTTTTCCATACCCTGGGTGCCTGCAGCTTGCTCCGCCCTTCACTTACACCTTCCTGGTGAGGCGCCCCTTCACCTCACCATCGGGACCGCATTAAGTCCATGAATCCTGATGAATGGATTTTCTTCTATCGTACTTGTACAGCGTCACCCTTAATGCTTTCATACAGTCACTACATATGGCAGGGACGCAGCCACTGCCATTTTTGAGCTCCCCCCACCATATGCGGCAACCACCGATTCTCCAATACAGATTGGAAGTTTCAGCATCCACTCTATAAGACGACTCTTGGTGTTTAAGACGACTCCCGGCGTATAAGGCTACTCCCGCGTATAAGACGACCCCTGACTTTTGAAAAGATTTTCTTGGGTTAAAAAGTAGTCTTATATGCCAGAAAATACGGTATGATCCCTATACTAGATGCTGATTCCTCTGAAGAATCAATCCAAATAAACCCTCATTTATACTTGAAAAAACTATGTCTTTTTCCTTGAGAACTCTGGGGAGGGCCTTTCTTAGATAACAATCTCAGAGAGCAGTGCCTCCCTTCAGCCATCTGTCTCTGTTGACTATTTAACTCAGGGGAGTCAGACTGCTCTACATCTCCAATTAACTCATTCCAATCCAATTCTGACCTTGGTTCTCTTGGAAAGCTAGCTCAGGCCTGTCAGCCTCTGAATTTGTCTCTACCTGAACATCCACTGTTGGCCTGTGAATCCCAGAATCCTTAGCTGTATCAGGAGCAACACCAGACTCCTGCCCAAAATCCCCAGCCTCAGATTCCTGAGGGTCTACAAAAGCTTGTTCACTGTTCTCTGAAACATCAGGCAATGAAACAATCACAGGCTGAACCACAACAACTAGGGCAAGGAACAATGGCTTGAAACTACAGGAAAGGTGATTCCACCTGAACATCAGGAAGAGCTTGCTAACATTAGGAAGGATGAGAACCACTGTTCTAGAGAAATGTTGACTGTGTGCTGAGTTCTCTGAGGCACACTTTTGACATTTAAAAATCCGGGCAAAGAGCTTTCATGGCCAGAATCACCGGGTTGCTGTGAGGTTTTCAGGCTGAATGGCCATGTTCCAGAAGCATTCTCACTTTCCATACCAGTAATACAGGTGATACACTGTAGGGTGGAAAAATGGCCCAATATAGGTATAAATCAGGCATGCACAGGTGGAGAAACTTTGGTCCTCCCAGGTGTTTTCACACACACAAGACCTCAGAGCCCGCCCACAATTCCTAACAGCTAGTAAGCTGATAGGAATTGTGGGAGTTGAAGTCCAAAACACATGGAGGGCCCAAGTTTGCCCATGCCTGACACAGGTGCATTTTGGAAGTTCAAGTCTAAAACAATGTTTTCAAACTTTTATTACTATTGATACTGTTATTATTATTAGAACTTGAAGCAGCTTACAAAATAACTAGCATGAACTTGGATACACTTACCAAGACCTGAGAATCACGGGCAGCCAATGACAAACCAAGTGACATATTGACAGCATCGACTGGTCCTGAAATTAAAATAAAAATATGGACTGCACTTTACAATTTAAGACCACACAGAAAAAACCTAACCTTAACCCCAAAGAGATTACAATCTTCATAAAATACAGGAATTCTGGCTCCCAAAAATCTCTGGTGGACAATCTTTAGACCTCAGATAGGATTGAATACTGGATCACTAGGAGACCAAGGTCAAATTCCCACATGGAAACCCACTGGGGCCCCTTCCACACAGCTGTATACAATCCACATTGAACTGGATTATGGCAGTGTGGACTCAAATAACCCAGGGCCCGTTCAGACAGCCATATGACCCAGAACATCAAGGCAGAAAATCCCACAATATCTGCTTTGAACTGGGTTATCTGTGACCATACAGCCGTATATTCCAATTCAAAGCAGAAAATGTAGAATTTTATTCAGCTGTGTGGAAGGGGCCCCAGTGCAAAGCAGATATTGCGGATCATCTGCTTTGATATTCTGGGTTAACTGGCTTTGTGGAAGGGCCCTGGGTGATCTTAGGCAAGTCACACACTCTCAGCCACAGAGAAAGGCTCTCTGAGCAAATTTTGCAAAGAAAACTCCATGTCAGTATTCCCTTCAAGCTGAAATGATTTCACATAAGTCAAAAGTGTTCACAGATCGAGGATTCAGCAGTATGAGTGTGTGAGGGCCCTTCCACCCAGCCATATAATCCAGAATATCAACACAGATAATCTACAATATCTACTTTGAATTAGATTATCTGAGTCCACACTGCCATATAAACCAGTTCAATGTGGATTTTATACAGTTGTGTGGATGGGGCCTGAGGGATGAACTTTAAGGAGGAAATATACCAAGGAGTTAGAAAACTAAAAGTAAACTTTGTTGTAGGAACTCCAGACAGGAAAGATGAGCCTACCTCTTTACAGAAGCCTGAAAGGGTTAAAAACAACAACACCAAAATGGACTTTAAAAAAAGATATTTGAGTCACATGCAAATTATGAAGTCTATCAGAGAAACTGTAAAGCTGAAACAAAAAATAAGAGTTTAGCTTTCCATGCAAGATACTCTAAAGCAGTATTTCTCAACCTTCCTAATGCCACGACCCCTTAATACAGCTCCTCATGTTGTGGTGACCCTCAACCATAAAATTATTTTTGTTGCTACTTCATAACTGTAATTGTGCTACTGTTATGAATCATAATGTAAATATCTGATATGCAGGATGTATTTCCCTTCAGTGGACCGAATTTGGCACAAATACCTTGATACGCCCAAATTTGAATATTGGTCGGGTTGGAGGGGGGTGATTTTGTCATTTGGAAGTTGTAGTTGCTGGGATTTATAGTTCACCTATACAATGAAAGAGCATTCTGAACTCCATCGATGATGGAATTGAACCAAACTTGGCTCAGAGAACTCCCATGAGCAACAGAAAATACTGGAAGGGTTTGGTGGGCATTGACCTTGAGTTTGGGAGTTGTGGTTCACCTGCATCCAGAGAGCACTGTGGACTCAAACATGATGGATCTGGACCAAACTTGGCAGGAACACTCAATATACCCAAATGTGAACACTGGTTGACTTTGGGGAAAAATAGACTTTGACATTTGGGTGTTGTAGTTGCTGGGATTTATAGTTCACCCACAGTGAAATAACATTCTGAAGCCCACCAATGATAGAATTGGGCCAAACTTCACACACAGAATCCCCATGACCAACAGAAAATACTGTGTTTTCTGATGGTCTTTGGTGACCCTTTGTGACAAAACCGGGTCCCGATCTCCAGGTTGAGAAACACTGAGATAGATGGATGGATGGATAGATAGATCTGCCTTCAGAAGCCAGCATATGTTTTCTAGTGCCTAGCTCTCCAGTTATCTTTCTTATCCAGGCATTGGAGTTCCTACAATAAAGTTTACTTTTAGTTAGTCTTAGTGTCTCTTCCTCCTTAAAAACCATCTCACACTACATACTGCTTAGGCCCCATCTGTATGGTTATATAATGCAGTATAACTGCATTGAATTGCATTATATGGCAGTGTAGACCCATATAGTCCAGTTCAATGCAGATAAACTGCATTATCTGTAATGCATTGTTTTATGTAAATCGCCTGGAGCATTTTAATGGAGGGTGATTAAAAAGTGAGAAACTGATGATGATGATGAAAATGCATTATATGGCAGTTCTGGTAAAACAAAAGGCCTTGCTATTAACCTGAATCCCTCACCTCAGCCCTTTACATTAGCCTTCCTAACCGCCTCCTGTTTCTCACTTCCTACAAGATCTCACTTCTTTCTCACACATGTGTAACACCTGGCTTCTCAAATATCATATTTTATAAAACCACATTCCCACCAACAGCCCCAAGGAAACCTCAATTTCTGACATTTCTTCTGTCCTCATAGAAGGTGTGTGTTTCTCTGTGTGTGGGAACCGAATTATCACAGCTCCACTATTCACACTTACGTTGAATATTAATTTTTTCACAGCTGCCTGTACGGGCATCGCACCAGTAAATTTTACCCACTTCATTCACCTCTCCTTTCTCAAGCGGAGCCCCAACAAACACCCTGAAGATACATGTGAAGAGACAGATTGTTAGTACTTCTATAGCATGCACAGTGTTCTCCATTGTATAGGTAAAGGTTTCCCCTTGACATTAAGTCTAAATTATGTCCGACTCGGGGGGGGGGGGTGCTCATCCCCATTTCTAAGCCAAAGAGCCGGCATTGTCCATAGACTCCTCCAAGGTCATGTGGCCAGCATGACTGCATGGAGCACCGTTACCTTCCCGCCAAAAGCGGTACCCATTGATCTACACACATTTGCATGTTTTTGAACTGCTAGCTTAGCAGAAGCTGGGGCTAACAGCGGGAGCTCACTCCGCTCTGCGGATTCAAACCGCCAACCTTTCGGTCAGCAAGTTCAACAGCTCAGCGGTTTAATCCGCTGCACCACCAGGGACTCCTCTCTCCATTGTATACTAAGGGAAAAAAGGAACGAAAGAACAAGATAAACGCCTGCCAAAAGAACTTCACGGACAACAAAGGGAACTGAAAGAAGGGAGAGGCCAAGGAAACAAAGAATTAATGGGACCGACTGCAGTAATTATTGTTGTTTCAGGTTCATTGAAGCTCAAGAGGAGATGCAAAGAATTCAACCAAAGGTTTCTTTTAGAAAATGTGGGCAAAGAAAATGTGTGACTTCATATACATTTTCCACACATACAGATTTCCATAGGAAGGGTCAAACTGTTAGAATTCTGTGGTGTCTCCTAATAACAACAGTTATATACTGCAGAATTAGATACTTCAACACCATTTTAACTGCCATGGTTCCTTTTCTCAAATACTGGGATTTGGAGTTTGTTTTGGCACCAAAGATCTCTGGCAGACAAAGTAAAAAGCTCCCCAGACTACAAATCCCAGAATTCCATACCATTTAGTCAGTTAATGGGTATCAAAGTGCTACAATTCTGCAACTTCTGGGATTCAATAACATTGAGCCAAAGGAGTGTCAAACTGCATTAATTCTACACTATAGATCAGGCTGGCAACGAAGATCCACATAGTTAAAGCAATGGTATTCCAGTAGTAACCTATGGATACAAGAGCTGGACCATAAGGACGGCTGAGTGAAGGAAGATGAACGCTTTTGAACTGTGGTGTTGGAAGAAAATTCTGAGAGTGCCTTGGACCACAAGAAGATCCAACCACTGACTGACTGACTGACTGACTTTATTATTTCTGAGTCGCCCTCCACGTTAGTGCTCCGGGCGACTTACACACAACAAATTCCACAATTAAAATAGAGTATTTAAAACTAGATTAAAATATTCAGTGGTTAAAACCAGTCCATACTCCAGGGAAAAAAGCCTGACTGCTCACTGGAGGGAAAGATAGTAGAGGCAAAGATGAAGTACTTTGGCCACGTAATGAAAAGGCAGGAAAGCTTGGAGTAGACAATGATGCTGGGGAAAATGGAAGGAAAAAGGAAGAGGGGCCGATCAAGGGCAAGATGAATGAATGGTAACCTTGAGTGACTGGCCTGACTTTGAAGGAACTGGGGGGTGGCCACGGCCAACAGGGAGCTCTGGCGTGGGCTGGTCCATGAAGTCCGGAAGAGAATGAACAAATGAACAACACCAACATAGATCAGGCATGGGAAAATTTTGTCCCTCCAGGTGTTTTGGATTTTAACTCCCAGAATTCCTAATAGCCTACCAGCTAACAGATATAGATGCACCCCTAGTTTGTATTTTATTTTATTTTATTTTGGGATTTATTAATCGCCCATTCCAGATGGCTCTGGGCGATTTACGGTAAAACACACAGTTAATACCTAAAACATCTAAAAGTATCTAAACATCTAAAAACAAGTAACATCTAGAAACATCTAAAAACAATTAACAATCTAAACAGTTTGTTCTTCCCTCTTTATAACTTTGGCCATCTTGATCGTATACTGCTGTTGCTTGTCCGCATTTGTTTTGGTTTTCATCGGTGAAATCTTGGAGGAGTCACTTTAGGTCTTTGACATGATAGAGGGGCCCAGAAGAGTGGCATAAAAGTAATATAGAAACTGAAAGAAATCAGATGTGGCTTCTGCTGTGATAGCGTCACTTGTTTTCAATGGGATACTAGGAGAACAATCAAGGGCCTTGCTATTTAAACTTTATATATTTGCACTGCGGTCTTTGTCCCTTATTTCCAGTCCTTTCCCCCAGAAACCCATTCCAACAACCTTGGTCCCAAATCAGTTCCCTCTTACGCATTTCTTGTTTGTGCTACGCTGGCTCCAAAGCTCTGCGTTTGCACTGGGAAGATGGTTGGTGTGTTCACATCCACACTGAATCCACAGCCTTGTGGCACCAGCACTGTAGGAAAGACATTACAGAAATTACATGCTTCTTATATATGAATGTGCACACACGCACATATGCACACTACTCACACAGAAGGATTCCACATTAATTAATTCAGAATTATCGCTGTTACTACTCAAGAGCTTAGAGCTTCAGCTCAAATTTAGCTACTAGGCATGAGAAAAAAGTTATGAAAATTAAATGATTCGGAAGGGATTAGTAAGAAATGCTACTTTTGAGTATTTCCGTATCTGGAACGCCAACCAGGAAGTGGACTTTCTTTATAGAACTTCGGGGGCCAGGATTTTCTTAAGTATCGTAATTAGGTCGTAAGGGGGGGGCACCCTCCTTCTCTCTCACCACCCTCCCGCCTCCCTTGCCAATAAGTATTATGGCAAGGCAAGCCCTAAACTCGCTCCTTCTTTCGGCTGGAAGCCTGGAAAAATGTAAACAGAGAGGTTTACTCAGAAGTAAATCTGCAAAGGAAGTAAACAGAGAGGTTTACTCATGAGTAAATGCAAAGGAGTAAACAGAGAGGGTTTACTCATGAGTAAATCCGCAAAGGAGGGCACTTTGGATGAAGTGCCCTCCTTTGTGGATTTACTCTTGAGTAAACCTCTCTGTTTACATTTTTCCAGGCTTCCCTGCCCCTCCTGCCTGCCAGGATCTAAAGCATCAAAGAGTATTGGGGTAGTTGCACACAACACGTGAGAAACCAACCTAATGTATAATAGAATGAATGCTAACTTATAGAGTAAGTGCCTAATATTATAAGTAATCCAACTGGTCATATACCTACATTCCATGCACATGCAATAATACAGCAGTAATAACAATGGGTATAAGAAGAGGTAAAATTCAAACCGAAGTATTCTGACTCTGGTCCTCAAGCTGTGCAAACTGCAAACAGCTCTTCTCTATGAGCCCGGGAGGCAGCCTCTCCCGGGAAAAGCCAAAAGCCCGGGCACAGCGTTTGCTGCCTGCGTGCACATACATAATATTTGGGGGAGGATTTGCTGCAGAATCCCGGGCTCATAGAGAAGAGCCCGTTTGCACCGCTTGAGGAGGGACCAGTCAGAATACTTCGGTTTGAATTTTACCTCTTCTTATACCCATTGTTATTACTGCTGTATTATTGCATGTGCATGGAATGTAGGTATATGACCAGTTGGATTACTTATAATATTAGGCACTTACTCTATAAGTTAGCATTCATTCTATTATACATTAGGTTGGTTTCTCACAGGATCTAAAGCGTGCCAAGCCTTGATGCGCTTTAGATCCTGGCAGGGGAGGAGGAGTGGACGGGCCCTCCCTGCCCCTTCTGCCTGCCAGGATCTAAAGCCTTGAAGAGGCTTCATGACGGGCCAACTTCAGCCCTCCAGGTGTTTTGGACTTCAACTCCCACCATTCCTCACAGCCTCAGGCCTCTTCCTTTTCCTCTCAGCCTGGGCAAACTTGGGCCCTCGCTCCCTCGGGATCGGGGTGAGAGAGAGGCAGCGAGGGGGGGCCTCCTCCTCCTTTTTTTCTGCTTCCAAGAATAGAATATTCCCTCCCTCCTTCCCTCCCTCCTTCCTATTTGGAGAGTCCCATCTAGAATTCAGTGTGATTTATCCCAGTTTTGGCCTACAACTCCCAGAAATCCCAGCCAATTTACCAGCTGTTAGGATTTCTGGGAGTTGTAGGCCAAAACCATCTGGAATGCGCATGCGCTGGCATACGAACTACTAACAAATTTCGTTAGTAATTACGTTACATTTTAGAAATTTTTGGAACATTTTTTGTAAGTCTTTCTATTACTAATAACCCCCCCCCCCCCAATTAGATTTTCGATTCCCTACTTTTGGGTTCTAAACCATGCCTAGTAGCTACTGTTCATTCATGAACACTGAGATCTGAAAAACTGAACATTTCAGATATGCAATAGACTCTGTTAACTGGCACATATGGAAATCGGTAGATGAGTGCCTTCGGGGAGATAGGGCAGTCTACAAATAAAGTTTTTTAATTATTATTTATTATAAGCATAGTTTTTGATTGCTTGCGAATTACTATTAAAAATTAGAATTTTGCGCGGATCCATTTCCCTTAGTTACATCCGTTCTTTCGTTATTTTCATTACATTTAAGAGCACATAACCATAACCCTACCCTAGCCCCGTCCCAGTACAAAAATCAGCTCAATACAAAAGCAAGTGGGAGCTGATCATTGGCTCCTTTGCTTTCGTGAGCACGTGGTGCTCCATCCCTCTTTGCCTTGCCTCAGTGTGTGTGGGTGGGGGGGGGGGCATGCAGGCTCAGCATGCATGCCTGCTTGCAGCCAAGCACATCCTCTAGAGTAAGAAGGAACTTGCCTCCTTGCCTTGGAAAGAGAGTGTGTGTGTGACTTGTAGGCCCAGAAAGTGTGCATGCCTGTCTGCAGTCGAGCACCCCTCCTGTAGAGTAGAAACAGGTAAGAAGCCTCCTTAAAGCGTGGGCCTGTCTGTAGCTGAGTGCCTCTAGAATAAAACAAATTACATGCCTAAAATGATGGGAAGGGGAGCCTGGGAAGTCCCCCCTCCCTTCCCATAATGGGCCAATAGAAAATTGATCTTTCGGCACCCCAAAGAGAAAAGAGATATCTGCCCTCCTGATTTTGGGAGGTTCCTAAAAAACAGATCAGGGCCCCCACCGAAAGCTGGGGCACAAAACGGGTCAAGGTTTACCCTGAAAGCACAAGCCTTTTAAAAATAGACCTAACTAATACTATACCATACCATAAACTCTGTATTAACTTGATATTAACATTGAAATGCAACCATTAAAAGCAAATGAATGCAAGCTTAACTTAATATATATTAATTATAACATAGTTTACTGTATTATAAAAACAACTTTGTGAATGCAGTATGCTTCTGTTTTTTTCCAGCTGCTTGAGTGTTCCAGTTGCTTGAGTTCCAGTTAACTGAGAGTCTACTGCATATGTATTTTGTGTATGTGTAAGTGTAAGTGTGTGTCTGTCTGTGTACATATAATAATAATAAATTTTATTTATACCCCGCCACCATCTCCCCAACAGGGACTCGGGGCGGTTTACATGAGGCCAAGCCCAAACAACAAATTACAATAAAACAAAAATCAAAACATCAAAAACAATACAGTAAAATAAAAACATAAATAAGAAAGCAATATATAAATGTAATATCTAAAATCACAAACAACACAGTGGGCCACATGTACAGGATAAAATGTTAAAAACTCATACATTGATATATATCCATATATTGATAACTTATGCAAAATCCAATTTCTTTACATTTTCTGCAGAACTGACACTTTTGATTTTGTCGGATCCAGAAGAAATCATTCTCATAGCAAAAATTAAAATTTAAAAAACGACTTGTAGAAACATAAGTGAAGTGATCCAACTGACCTCTTATATTATTGATCACTTCCAATACTAAAACCTATCAATAGCCTTCTTATAATTCAGCAATTGAGATAGAGACATGCCTTCATATTAGTTTCCACTGTTAGGCTCATCTTCCACTTATTTGTCTAAACCACTTTTAAAATTCCCTAAGTTGTTGGCCATCACTACACCTTACAGTAGAAAATTCTACGCTTTAACTATAGGTTTTCTGAAGGAGAAATATTTGTCTCCATTCACTTACTTCAACTCAACTTTATAGATCTTTAACATTCACTTTTTGCACCCCTAAAAAGATACAAATATTGGAAGCTTTTCTTAATGGATACTCCTCACCTTGCTATTTCCCACACGTTTTCCATCACTGTGAGTGCACCTACACTGCCGAATTAATGCCGTTTGACACCATTTTAACTGCCATGGCTAACTGCCATGGGATTTACTTTGCCAAAGCACTTATACCAGTGATTCTCAACCTTCCTAATGCTGCGCTCACTTCATACAATTCCTCATGTTGCAGTAAACCCAACCATAAAATTATTTTCATTGCTACTGTTATGAATTGAAATGGAAATATCTGATATGCAGGATGTATTTTCATTCACTGGACCAAATTTGGCACAAATACCCGTTACGCCCAAATTTGAATACTGATGGGGTTGGGGGAGATTGATTTTGTTATTTGGGAGTTGTAGTTGCTGGGATTTATAGTTAACCTACAATCAAAGAGCATTCTGAACAATGGAATTGAACCAAACTTGGCACACAGAACTCCCGTGACCAACAGAAAATAATAGAAGGGTTTAGTGGGCATTGACCTTGACTTTTGGAGTTGTAGTTCACCTACAACCGGAGAGCACTTAAACAATGATGGATCTGGACCAAACTTAGCACGAACACTCAATATGCACAAATGTGAACACTGGGGGAGTTTGTGGGAAAATAGACCTTGACATTTGGGAGTTGTAGTTGCTGGGATTTGTCATTCACCTCCAATCAAAGGGCATTCTGAACCCCACAAAGAATAGAATTGGACCAAACGTCCCACACAGAACGTCCATGACCAACAGAAAATATGGTGTTTTCTGATGTTCTTTGGCAAACCTTTGACACCCCCTCATGACACCCCCCCAGAGGTCCTGACCTCAGGTTGAGAAACACTGACTTATACCCTTTGGCAGAGGAAGCTAAAAACCTTATAAAACTATAACTCTAACTTTCCATAGCATTGACGTATGGCAGTTAAAGTGGGGTCAAGCTATATTTATTTGACATTGTAGATGCACTCTAATTAAGGATAGGTCTACACTGCCCCTATATCCCAGGATCTGATCCCAGATTATCTGCTTATTCCAAACTATCTAGCAGTGTACACTCATATAAACTGGTTCAAAGCAGATAATCTGGGATCAGATCCTGAGATACAGGACAGTGTAGATCCAGCCTGAGAGAAATACGTTGATCGCATACACTTTCATAGACTTGAGTCTATTCCCTTATGAAAAGAGATTTGAAAATGTGCTCCCAGTACATACATTATCCAAGGTTTCCATGGCTGTTGGCACTCACCTGTGCACAGGTAAAAAAGCAAAGGGAGAAGATCCATGACAGGTGAGGATCCGGATGTGAAGCGGTAAGCAGGATGGATGTTCCAGGGCAGAAAAAAAAGAGCAGGAAAGTGAGCAGCAAACTGCCTTCAGGGGAATTTGCAACAATGCAGCTGCGTATATAAATCTTTGAAAAGCCCTGCCCTTAAGGGAAAAGAGGCGGGCAAACAGGAGTCGTGCAGGCCGATCAGAACTGAGTGATTCAGTTTGGCTGCTACATGAGAGAAATAAATGAAAGAGTTCTCAAAAAAGTTAGTTGCAAGGTTATCAAGATCAGAGGCAAAAAAGGAAAGAGCACTGAGCCGAGCTCTTTAGCAATTCTGTAGATAAGAGGTTTTTTTCTTACTTCTTTTAATACCTCCTGAAATTCTCTTTCTCTGTGTGGTCAATGGAGAAGGAGCCCTGCCCCTGTCTTGCAAAATCGTCTTGAGTGACTTCAGTTTGCAGCTCAGAGAGCTAAACGGTCAGATAGCAATTGTAGCATTACCCACATTAGCCACAGAACTGTTCACAGTATACCAGTAGCTATGATTGTAGTCCATACTATAGAATTAATGCAGTTTGACACTGTCCACCTCTTCACATGGGGCATTTTTGCCCTGTTTAGCAGCTTTGTTGCACGGCAAGGACGGGGCCTGCCGTGTGCCTTCACACGATGCACGGCAGGCCCAGCCAACATTCCTCCCAAAGTGGGGTGAAAGTGCTGAAAGGCCCTTCCTCCTGCTCCTTCACTACAAGGAGGAGTGTGGTTTGGGTAGCTCCACTGGAGCTACCTGCCCTTTCCTCCTCTTTTCCTGGTATGATGTGTTGCTGCATGTTGCCACTCTTTCTCCCATCTGATAGGGACAGGATGCTATCGCACTCTATCCTGTTCCCACCATGTGATGAGGGAAGGAGGAAGGATGCACGGGGCACCATGAACTACCCAGCTCGCTTTCCCTTTCTTTGGTGATTTTGGCACAACAGCACAGCCCAAAAGGGCCATGTGAAGAGGTCCAAAAACTGCCCCGGCTCAATGCTTTAGTGACCAGCGCTCTTTGGCACAGAAGGATAAAGATATTATACAATTCCAAGTTCCATAATGCCACAGCATTGAGTCATCATTGAGTCAATGTGGTGTCAAACTGCAATCATGCTATAGTGTAGTTGCATCCATAGTTAAGGATAGGTGCATCCATAGTTAAGGATACATAACAGTTCTTCCACATGACACTAATATAGTGCTATGATTCCACTTTAACTGCCCTGGCAACATTGTAAAGGAATCTTAGGATTTGCAATTTAGAAAGAGACATTTAGAATTTGCAGCGAGAGTTTCTGGACGTCACTGAATACAAACCCCAAAATTCCAGAGCATGTTGTCATGGCAACTGAAGTGCAATAATAACATTATAACAGTGTAGTGTGATAGAACCCTCCTCTTGGTAAAGTAGGTTTGAGAAGGCGTTACAATTGTGGCAAGGGCAACCATTTGATCTCAATTTACTTGTAATTGTTTATATGCAAGAGGAAGAGGGCCAGTTGCACTCATTTTTTGCCATGGGCGCAACAGTGGCCCAAGACGTCAGAGCCCACAAAAGGGAAGAAAGCTTCACTTCTCAGGGTTGCTGTGAGTTTTCTGGGCTGTATGGCCATGTTCCAGAAGCATTCTCTGCTGACATTTTGCCCACATCTATGGCAGGCAGCTAAGAGGTTCTGAGGTCACAACCTCTGAAAATGCCTGGCATAGATGTGGGCGAAACAGCAGGACAGAATGCTTTTGGGTGCCAAGTTTTCAAAATAACAACAAGGCTAGACAAAATCCATGACACATAGTCTTGGCAGGAAGTAGCTATTAATAAGACTGGTCTGCTTAAATAGCAAATAAAAGTGCTAATTTCATTGAACCTTCATCATGCATTACTTGGTAATGTTAATATACTGTCTACATTTTGCAAACACAACTTACATTAAGTTGGACTTAATGAATAAATAGCTTTTTAAAAGAATTGTATGAAAAAAAAATGCACGATTGCTATGATACAAATTCAAAGTAGAGTAGAGTCTTGCTCTAGAGTAGAGTAGAGTAGACCATCGCTCATGCAATGTTCTGTCGTATCCAACGCAGTCTGCCTCCCGGATCCACAAGTGTTTCAATACATTGCCATGTTTTAGTACTAAATTCATAAATACATTAATTATTACATAACGTTACTATGTATGGAACTGATTTTTCTGTTTTGGTGCTTAACTTCTAAAATCATAATGTAATTTGCCATTTAATAGGCTCTTTCCTTAATCGTTCTTTAACATTTTTGCTTACCCAACGTTGTGCTGGCCCGTTTATGTTGGATAAGTGAGACTCTACTGTATCCTAAATCTCACATTTGGTTAGATTTTACAGAACATTGGTTCCTCCCCATGAGAACTACACTTTTAAATATTTTGCGGGATATCTGATTCAATTTCTGTAAGAAAAAGCTTTTCAGCCCTGAAATAAAGAAAATCTCTACCTCATCACACATTTTCCGCCATCCTGCTTTCTTTAGAAATCACCCGTTCGCTGTACCACCATATGGGTGGGAGAGTTATCTGTCCTCCCACTGACCCTTCTCTCATTTTTTAAAAATTCGGTTTTTGATGTTGTGGAGGAAATTGTTCCTAAATTATTTGGCAGCGTATTTTCCACCTATTTTATATACAAATAAAGAAGTCTAAATAGATTAAAGGGAACACTGGTCAACTTTCGATATTAGAAATGCTGAAAATGTAATCCTCGTGTCAACTCTCTCTCTCTCTCTCTCTCTCTCTCTCTCTCTCTCTATATATATATATATATATATATATATACTTTTGGAACACAAGCTACATTGGGATATCTTTCCTGTGAAAAGTTTATGAAGTCAGCAGTGTTAGTATGCAGTTGGTAGTGTCAGTGTACTGCAGTGAGTAGACAGTTTATATTGAGTCAATGTTCAGTAATATATTAGACTGAAGAGAGTGTTAGTCTGTATGCAACAAAGAAGAGACTGAAACATAATGCTTAGGGAACTTACTGTTTAAACTCTCAACCAATAAGAAATGTACCTGAATGCTGAATACATTAAGTTTTTAAGTAAATCAACCATGTTATTAACGAAGACTCCTTATTTTTGGTCTCTTGAGAGCATGATTTGAAAGCAATATATTTTGTAGAAGAGTAGATGTTTTTTGGGCAACTGAAACAACATTTTGGAAGATCTGCTATATATTTATGCATTGGCATATCTTTGTTCTGAACAGTTCAAAGAGATAACCAGGAATATCAGTCTAACAACTGAGAAACTTAAATTGTCTTGCATGAATACTAAGTAGGATATTTGCCACAAAGGAGAAGATTAACTCAAGAGAGTTTTTAACTCTTCTCAGGAAGACCATGCCTTCCCAAAAAGGTTATAATTTTTCCAAATAGTGTGAATGCCAATTAATCTCCAAAAGGGGCCATGCTTCCAAATAGCTTTGGAGATTCTAGTTTTCCAAAAAGTTATGGTCTCTGAAAGGTTTTTTTTTTAAGTGACATAAAAGTAATGCTGAAATGGAGAGGGAGACAGAGAGAACAGCAACCTACTTAGTGAACTGGAATTGTTCTTTAATACCTTGTTGTTGTTTTGTTTGTTTATTTGTTTGTTTTGATACAGATATTGAGTATCCCTTATCCAAAAAGCTTGCATACATGATTGGATAAAGGTTTTTATTAATTTATTTAGAAATACATACTTAATATCTTGGAGAAATGGTCCAAATCTAAATACGAAATTGATTTATGTTTTGTATACACGTTATACCAGGTATGGGCAAACTTGGGTCCTCCAGGTGTTTTGGACGCCAACTCCCACAATTCCTAACAGCCTCAGACCCAGGCATGTAGCCGGGGGGGGGGGCTAAGGGGGCTCCACCCCGAAATTTTAGGGTGGTCCACGAAAAGGCCTTACTGCTACATTAATTAAACAGTTATGTTTATTCATATCATGATCTGATCACCATGCTCATTATATCCCACATTAATGGGGTTATTGGGATAACAATACAAAAGGTTTTCTAGGGTAGACCCTCTCCCACCCAGTCTCAGCCCCCCCCCCGAACCAATCTCGCCCCCCTCCCCCGAATCAAAATCCTGGCTACGGCCCTGCTCATACCCTTTCCTTTTCTGGGGGCTGGGGGGGGAAATTGGAGAAAATTGTATGGAGAAAATTGGATACAGTATTTTAAATAATTTTGTGAATGAAAGAAAAGTTGTGTTGAACCACCAGAAAGCAAAGGTGCCACTATCTCAGCCATCCATGTGGACAATGTTGGATCTTTGAGGTTTTGGATTCATGTTATCGAACGGCCGCCAATCCCCAGCCAGCAGTCCGACAACCGGGCAAGCCCGCGGACCGACCACGGGGCAGAGCCCGCGAGGGTTCAATTAACCTGGCGAGCCCGGAGCGATTAGGTCCTCGTAACCTACCCACCTCCCGGAGATCCAATTATGCTCACCAATCTGCAAGGTAGTTGCCACGAAATTGTTTTATTCTGCTCAGCTGAGAGGATGCGAACCGCAATACCCTGATTCCCGCAAGGAACGCATGCATGTACAATCAAAACATTGGTTTTTAAAGGTTACAGAACTGTCAAAACAATTGAATTTCCCGCCTGCCCCCTTCTGGGCCGGCTCCGCCTATGATTGGCCGGAACGTCGAGACCAGCTGATGGGCGGGAAGTTGACCGGCTCCGGGGAACCTATCAGCGCTCACTCCCATTCGCCCTCCTAGCCAATCAGAGGTCTGGGGCCATATATGGTATGTCCGGGAAGGGAAGCTTAGACGGAAATTGCTGTCAATAATGGCATGTGGGTATAACAAAAGAATCCCTTTCGGGTAAACGACCCGAGTGATACCTGGAGTGATAGGATTAGTGGAGTTGACGTTTCATTCATGGGAATGAAAGGAAAAAGGGGAAGAGATCTGATGACAGAAACTCACTCAGACCTTTTGGTGACAAAAGGATTATTTTGGGTCACACCTGGGTTCCGAGGCCAGCTGTGAGACCCACTATGAATAACAAACTTGTATTGTCCATGTCCCAAAGGCGGATTAAGTTTGACGACTCAGACGGACGAAACCCTCTTCGGGCTGACGGAAATGTGGGGCGTAAGACTAGGGCTCAGCTGATCCATAACAAGACTTTCCGTCAGAATAACGCATGCAATATGAATATGGTGATCCACAAAAGGTTTTGGGAAAACAGGCTTCAGTTACATTTCTTCCAGCGAAACACAGTAAAACATTCTCAAGGCAATCTTTCTTAACCAGGCAAAGGGGGAGGGGAAGGTTTTCATGGGGTCAGGGGGCAGGGATACAATATCGTACAGAGGTACAGACACAGGGATGAACCTTTATTATGATTTATGATTTCCTGATTCCTGATGTCAACCCAACATAGACAGAGGCGGCCTCCTGCTCCACAGGCCAATTCCTTTCTCAAAACTTTCTTCTGGGCCCAGAGGCGTCCCAAGAGTGAGAGGAGAGGAATAGGGAAAATAAAGATAAAAGGAAAAAAAGCAAAAATGAGTTCCTTTCCTCCCTTTGGGGGGGTCTCGAACCCGGGACTCCCATCCCGAGCGGTCTTGGCTCTGCCGCCTGAGCCACCGCATCTTTCCCTTAGATGCGGTTCTCCTCGCAGTCTTAAGGCGCCCGGGGAGACGGGAGAAGAGAAAAAAAATAAAGAAACTCAGGAGAAGTAGGGAAAAGTCAGAAGGAGGAAAGAACCCTTTGAACAGACTCCAGCGGGGCTTAGGGAAGGGCGTGGGGGGTTTTCACCCGGGAACAGGCGTGCATGCTGGAGTTGGGACTTGTTCACTCGCGGAACGACCTGCAGCTTGAGAACTGTTGCCCTCGGCAACAAATCCCCCCTTAGAGGCTAAAGCAAACTAGGGGCCGTCCCCTAGTTGCGGTAAGCCTCTATTGCCACGTTGTACCCGTCGAGGGGCAGCATGACCATCTGCTCGGAAGGTTTCGGCCGGAAACTTTGGAGGCAATTTCGGAGGAGGGCGAGGAGGCAGGAGCCACCGCACCCCAAGAGGAGAAGGAGGAAGAGGGCTCCCAGGAAGATCAGGAAGCCCTTCCTCAGCCAGTCGAAAGAGGGGAGCCAATCAGTGAGAAAAGACAAATCAAAGCCAATTTCTTTCTTGATGTTGGTGGCGATTTCAGTCATACCCTGGATGTCTCGGTTAATGGATGCTGTCCTGTCACTTAAGTTGAAACAACACATCCCATGGACCGCGGAGCACGACAGATGGTGTTTTAATAATAGGAAATCTATAGCTGCCCTGTTCTCAAGAACCGCCTCCCTTAGCTCAGACATCTCAGAGGCCATAGATGCAAGAGCATGGGAAGTGAAGTTTATGTTCTTCACTAGGGCGCAAGCCAGATGCTTGACAGCCCGGTAGTTCATAGCAGCAGCAACACCAGGAAGGAACACCGCAGTGGCCACAAATCTGGGGACCCCGGCCAGAATAACAGAGGGGTCGCAATCTGGATCTAAACTTTGGGAGGATCTAGCCCGACGATGGAGAGTGTGTGCCAACTCTACATCCCTTTTTGAGGGCATGAATAGGGTTAGTTTCCCCAAAGCACAGGTGCCCAGAGTGGACTGTGCTGGGAGATATGAATAAGCCATATTCCCACATATGAAAAACCAACCAAGGGGCAATTTGATGTACCCTGGGGCAGGGGCCACAGAGTAGGTGTAAGAGCAATTTAGTAGATTGTCTCTGGGCAAATGGTGGCACACAGGGCCTAAACATTGAGAAATTTGGAAGCACTGCTTGGCAGGAAGGATATGGGCCAATCTCATCGCTATCATGCCTGGTTCCTTCTCAGGGACCGTCATCTTCCACTTCCACATGTCCTGGAAGGAGACCGGTCGGTTGGGCATGGCAACCCAAGGGGTGAGCTCCCTAAACGTTTCCAAGTCCGATGGTACGCCAATAAGACAGGTAGAGAACAGATCAGTAGCCGAGACACCACTGGCTAGACAGAAATCAGTGACATTCAGAACCTTAGTGGCAACCTGTTCCCAAAAATTGGTTTTGGAAGACAGCCAATCAGTGAGGTAAGGGGAGGCATGGAGGAGGACGGGGGAGAGCCCCAAAAGAAAAACCAAGGGAATCGACATGACAGAAGGAGAGGAGAGAGGGAGAGAGAGAGCGAGAGCCTCTGGACCCCGAAGGTGGAGAAAACTTACTTTATCAACGTGCAGGAGGCAAAAGGGAAAATCTCTCCTCTGCGGCGGCTGAACTGACAGCGGGAAACCGAAAGCAAACACGTGTGTACCAAAAAAACAGCTGATTTTGACAAGAGTTCGAGGCTTTGACAGGAGTTTGACACTGACAGCTGTCAAAGAACCCGGAAGTGTGCGAAAAGTGGGATCCCGCGGTGTCAGGGAGGGGAAACTTGGGGAGACAGGTCAGCGGCTGGTTCTGGAACAGACGAAGAAAAGTTCTTTTCTACTTAAGAGTCCGGTTGCTGGGCGGGGGGCCGGGCAGGGTCGTCTCTAGGTGCTTTCCGGAACAGCAACCTAAATCCTTCCCTGGGCTCAACGGACCAATCGTCCTGGGCGTCCTCCTTCTCCGCTGGTTCCGGTGCAGGGGCTTGTTTCAACCTGGTGTGGTGGACCCAAGCCTTTATTCCCGAAACCTTGGCTGCGGTGTTGGTGGTGAGGAGGATCTGGTGAGGCCCGACCCACTTCTCCTGGAGCGGCTCTGACTTCCACGTCCGGACCAGAACCCAATCGCCGACTGACAGGTCGTGTACAGGGCCGTCCAAGGGGATGGGGGAGTGTGGCAGGAGATACCTATTAAGAGAGGAAAGAGTAGAGGTGAGAGAGGCTAACCTAACCCTGACAGCTTCGGACCCGACCTCATGGAGATGTTCCGCCTTCAAGGGGACCCTAGAGGAAGGAAAAGGTCTCCCATACAAGATCTCAAAGGGGCTCAATCCCAACACCCCCCTGGGAGCTGCTCTAATCCTAGTCAGGGCAAGGGGCAGCACATCAGGCCAAGGCAGGCTGGTTTGTTGGCAGAGTTTGGCAAGCTGTCTCTTCAAAGTCTGGTTCAGTCTTTCAACCTTCCCACTCGATTCCGGATGCCAGCTGGTGTGGAGATCCCACTGGATCTGAGTGCCCGCGAGACCTGTTGGGTGACCTGGGAGACGAAGGAAGCCCCGTTGTCCGAAGAGATGCATGACGGAAGTCCGAAGCGCGGGATGATGTGATTGAGGAGGGCTTGGCTGACCTCTCTTGATGTGGAAGTGTGACAGGCAAAAGCCTCCGGCCACCCGCTGTGACCGTCGACAAACACTAGCAGATAGCGGTGGCGCCGGCTGGATGGCAATTCGGCAAAGTCCACTTGCCACACTTCCCCGGGTTCCAGACCTGTCTTCACGTGACCAGTCGCTGGTTTCCTCTGGATCTTGGGGTTGTTTTTGAGGCATATGAGGCACCGGCGGCAGGCCCAGATGGATTGGAGAGCCATCCGGGGGCCCACGAACAATGTCCTTAGATGTTCAAGCATGGCATCGTGGCCCCAGTGGGTGCTCTTGTGGAGGCGCAAAGCAACCTCCCGCATCAGAGAGTCTGTGAGGAGCAAGCGCCCTTGCCCATCTTGCCACCAACCGTCCCGCTGGCTCATACCCTCCTTCCTTGCAAACTCATCATCCAAAGTCCCGTACAAAGGCAAGGTAGAGACGGTGGTGTCCGGGATGAGGGCCCCTTGGAAAGGGGGTACCCGGTTGGCAGCTGATTTGGCGGCGGCATCTGCTCTGCGGTTCCCCCTAGCGGCGTCCTGGTCCCCGGCCTGGTGTCCTCGGCAGTGGATGACAGCAACGGCGGAGGGTTTGCAAACAGCGTCCAAAAGCCTCAGGATCTGATCTGGATACTTGACAGGGCTGCCAGTTGTGGTCAGCAGCCCTCTCTCCTTCCAGATGGCTCCGTGGGCATGAAGCACGTTAAAGGCAAACCGAGAGTCCGTGAAGACGTTTATAGTTCTCCCAAGGCCCAATTCCAAGGCGCGAGTCAAAGCAATCAGCTCGGCCAATTGGGCCGATGTTCCGACCGGCAGGGGCTCCGCTTCAACAGTGTCCCACAGAGTTACCACTGCATAGCCGGCTCTCCGTTGTCCATTCTGCACGCTGCTGCTGCCATCCGTGAAGTACTCCAGGTCTGCTTGCTCCAGGGGTTGGTCCTTGAGGTCAGGTCTGGAAGAGTAGGTCTGCTCGATGGTGGCGATGCAGTCGTGGGGCTCAGCTTCGTCTCCGTTGGTCTCGATGGGCATCAGGGTGGCGGGGTTGAGGCAGGTCGTGGTGGTCAAGGTGAGGTCGCCCTGGTCAATGAGGAGGGCCTGATACCTGGTGAGCCGGCTGGTTGACAGCCAATTGGTCCCTTTCGCGTCCAAAACAGTCAGCACACTGTGGGGAACATAAACTGTCATTGGCTGGCCCAGGGAGAGCTTCCGGGCCTCCTCTGTCACCAGTGCCGTGGCAGCCACTGCCCTCAGGCAGGCAGGCCACCCGAGACTGGTGGGATCCAGGCGTTTGGAAAAGTATGCGACCGGCCTCTTGGTGTTCCCCAAAGGTTGGGTCAACACCCCCGCAGCCACCCCCCTTCGTTCGTGCACAAACAGAAAGAAAGGTTTTGACATATCTGGGAGTCCCAGGGCAGGGGCAGAGACCAAAGCCTTCTTGATGTTTTGGAAGGCCGTCCGGCACTCGGCCGTCCAGGTGAGGAAACTTTCAGGACCCGTGGTGGCCTCGTACAGTGGCCTGGCCATGATCCCAAAGTTAACTAGCCAAATGCGACAGAACCCGACCATGCCGAGGAAACCTCGCAGCTGTTTTTTAGTCCTGGGCTCCTGCATCCTGCAAATGGCCTCCTTCCGCTCAGGTCCTAGTGCCCTCTGCCCCTCCGAGACATCAAACCCCAGATACCTCACAGTTTCTTTGCAGATCTGGGCCTTCTTCTGAGAGACTTTGAAGCCGGTCTCTGCCAAGTAGTTGAGCAGGCTGATGGTTAGGCGTGTGCAAGTCTCCCGATCCACTGCACATAGAAGGAGATCGTCTATGTATTGGATCAGAACCCCCTGCTCACGATCCGGCCACTTCTCCAACTCCGAGGCGAGGCATTGGCTGAAGATAGATGGACTGTTCAAAAAACCTTGCGGAAGGACCTGCCAACACAGTTGCCGAGGCCTGCCCCCATCTGCCCCTTCCCACTCAAAGGCAAATATTTCCTGGCTATCAGGGTCAAGGGGAATAGAGAAGAAAGCATCACGGAGGTCAAGCACAGAGAAGAAACGAGAGGAGGGAGGAATAGCAGAGAGAATCGTGTATGGATTTGGGACCACAGGATGGAGTTCAACCGCGATGGCATTGATGGCCCTCAGGTCCTGGACAAAACGGAACTGATCCGTACCGGCCTTCCTGACGGGCAAGACCGGGGTGTTGTAGGGGGAGGAGCACTCTCGGAGGAGAGAATGCTCCAGGAAGTTATCCACGATGGGCTGGAGACCCTTCCGGGCTTCCAAGGGGATCCTATACTGGGGAATCCGGGGCGGCTTGACGTGGGGCTTCAGGGCGACATGGACGGGGGTGATGTTCTTGGCCCTCCCTGGGACCCCATCTGCCCAGACCCGGGGATCAACAAGGCGGAGGACTCGGTATGGGACAGGTGGGGAGGCTGGCTCTGGCTGTCCAAGCAAGAATGCCTGGGCTCTCCAAGCCTCTTCAGGGGGAACAGACATGGTGATCTTATCGGGCCCAAAGGCCAACTTAGCCCTGATCTTACACAAAAGGTGTCTCCCCAGGAGAGGGACCGGGCATTCGGGCATGTAGAGAAACTCATGGGAAAGAACCCTCCCCCCAACCTCACATTCCATGGGCTTGAGGAAGAACCGCTGGGCTGTTTTCCCTGAGACTCCCACCACCCGAGTTTCCCTTGATCCCAACTCCGTTCCCCGGAAGCCCTCGGTGACCACTGAGTGGGTTGCCCCACTGTCCAAGAGGAAATCCACCGACTTTCTCCCAAACTTAAGGGGCACCACAGGGTCAGCAGGGGTCAAAACTATCTCCCCCCCTAGTCACAACACCCGGGTCCTTGAACCCGCGAAACTCCCTCCCGGGGGGTGATCTTCCTTGGGACAGTGCCGCCTGATGTGCCCTGGCTCCCCACATCCAAAACATCGAATCTCCCCGGATCCCCCGAAGCGAGGGCGCCCCCCAAAATCCCGGCTCCCTCGTACAGGCCCCCGATCCGCCAGGGCGGCTACCACACAAGCAACCTGGCTCTCGGTCTGCACTTTCCGGTCCCGTTCTTCCTTCTCCACCGCGGCGTCTTCTCGGTTGTGGAAAACCTTAAAAGCAAGATCTATTAGGTGGGAGATGGGCTGGCTTTCCCCGCACTCCAGCTTCTGGAGTTTGAGGCGGATGTCCCTGGTGGATCTCCCAATGAAGAGAGAGTTCAGAGTCTTGGCATACTGGGGGTCCGCAGGATCCATGTTGGTATACTGGCGGGAGATCTTGCAGATCCGCTCATACCAATCGGAGGGGCTCTCCTCTGGCCCCTGCTTCAGTTCGTAAAATTTGGACATGTTCAATGCCTTGGGATAGACTAAGGGGAGTCCCGCCAAGATTCCCCGGTGGAATGTTGCCAATGCCAGACGACCCAGGTCGTCGTTGTAGTCCCAATCAGGGGCCTCCCTTGTGGGGAAGACCACCTCAGCATCCCTACCATCGTCTGGATCAGCCTTCATTATCACATCTTGGGCGGCCACAAGTAGCCGCCGCTTCTCTTCCTGGTTGAGGAGAGAAGATAGCAGAGTCATCACATCTGCCCAGCTGGGGCGATGGGTGACGAAGATGGTCCTGAACAGTTCTACCATGGCGGAGGGGTCCTGAGAGAGAGGTGGTGTTTCTCTTCTCCAATTCATCAGGTCGTTGGTGGTGAATGGGATGTGGACCAGAACCGGCCGTCCCAATGCACCCATGACTTCCCGGAGGGGGGCCATGGTGGCGGACGGGGCTGCATGGCTCCGGAGACTCTGCTTGGAAATAGAAGGCTGAAACGTTAAAGGGACAAGGGGGCCGGCTGTGGCTCCCTCGGCCTGGGGAGGTGGATCCATGTTGGAGAAACTGAAGGAGGGAGGAGGTGACCAGATCCTCCGGGGACTCGAGGGTCTCGAGGAAGTCCTCGAGCTGGGGCAAGATTGAACGGATTCCGGCAGAGAAGGGCTTGACGAGGGGGTCCGCAAGTACTCCAAGAGTTGAGTCAAACGGGGGGAAAGGGGAGCAGGCGCGGACGGGATGGGCTGTGGGGATGGAGGGATCGGATCAAGCACGAATGGAGGAGGAGGGGGGAATTCTCCTGGCGCTCCGACGAGCGGTGGAGGGGGAAGCGGGAGAGGGGGGTAGAGGGTCGCGGTGCCCGCTGGGCCCGCCAACCGGTAAGGAGGGGGAAACGAGAGCATGTCAAGGGGTTCCTCCTCGGGAGGAGGAGGAGGGGGGAATGGGTCTGGAGAGGTGTCCCGGCTCGGAGGAGAGATCTTCCCAACTTCCTTGCATGGCAAAACTTGGGGAGTCCCTTCACTCCTACACTCTCTCCGGTACAAGGTCATGAAGCATGCCGCATAGGCCAGTTCTTCCCATTTGGCTTCTCCATGGCAGTAGGCTTGCAGCTTGAGAATCAGCTGTTCGTCCAAACTGCCGTGGATCGGCCAGTTGGCGCTCCCCGGGAGGGGCACCAAAGGCCAGATGCGTGTGCTAAGCTTGACCAACTTGGCACGAGCGAGTGATTTTCCCGCTATCTCATCCCAATTCGCCAAGACCTTGCCTACCGGTGTTTCCTCTGGGATGAGGCGCATTTTACGACTAGAGCAAACTCCCATGTTAATGGTAAGCCCTCGGACCCGTGGCCGATTAAGGGGACGCCTGGCGACAGCCGTACCAGCTCAAGGATCCCCACGGTTCGGTACCAGTAACTTGAGAGGCCAATCACCTGAGGAAATCCAGACAGGAGCTCGGGCCTAATGCACTGGCTGCTTCCTTCCTTTCCTCAGGCCCGTAACCGCAAGATTGGACTGCCCTCAGCCGCCCTGAGCGCCAGATGTTGCCGCCCGGGACGCAGGACCTTTTGTTACAGGACGCCCGAAGATCCACGCAGGGATCAACCAGTATCCGTCAACCTACGTGCGGGGCGACGTTTTCCCGGCTGCTTTTTACCGGTTTTCAATTTCGGTGGCACTACCTTTGGGAGTCAAGGCGCTCCCCGGCTCCTTTGGCCAGAACTTGAAGACCAGCCAGATGTTTGGGGATACGATCTGGCGAGTTTAAGACTCTGAACCCTGGATGAAGGCGTCCCTTCCCAGGAACCCAATCGCTTCCCCAAATAGTCTGGTCGAGAAGTCCTTGGACCAGGTGCCTTCTGGAAATTTAGTTGTCCCTAAAATTTAGTCGGAAGTTCCTTCCAGAAGGGTCCCTTCCGTGGTGCGCCAAAATCTGTTATCGAACGGCCGCCAATCCCCAGCCAGCAGTCCGACAACCGGGCAAGCCCGCGGACCGACCACGGGGCAGAGCCCGCGAGGGTTCAGTTAACCTGGCGAGCCCGGAGCGATTAGGTCCTCGTAACCTACCCACCTCCCGGAGATCCAATTATGCTCACCAATCTGCAAGGTAGATGCCACGAAATTGTTTTATTCTGCTCAGCTGAGAGGATGCGAACCGCAATACCCTGATTCCCGCAAGGAACGCATACATGTACAATCAAAACATTGGTTTTTAAAGGTTACAGAACTGTCAAAACAATTGAATTTCCCGCCTGCCCCTTTCTGGGCCGGCTCCGCCTATGATTGGCCGGAACGTCGAGACCAGCTGATGGGCGGGAAGTTGACCGGCTCCGGGGAACCTATCAGCGCTCACTCCCATTCGCCCTCCTAGCCAATCAGAGGTCTGAGGCCATATATGGTATGTCCGGGAAGGGAAGCTTAGACGGAAATTGCTGTCAATAATGGCATGTGGTTATAACAAAAGAATCCCTTTCGGGTAAACGACCCGAGTGATACCTGGAGTGATAGGATTAGTGGAGTTGACGTTTCATTCATGGGAATGAAAGGAAAAAGGGGAAGAGATCTGATGACAGAAACTCACTCAGACCTTTTGGTGACAAAAGGATTATTTTGGGTCACACCTGGGTTCCGAGGCCAGCTGTGAGACCCACTATGAATAACAAACTTGTATTGTCCATGTCCCAAAGGCGGATTAAGTTTGACGACTCAGACGGACGAAACCCGCTTCGGGCTGACGGAAGTGTGGGGCGTAAGACTAGGGCTCAGCTGATCCATAACAAGGCCTTCCGTCAGAATAACGCATGCAATATGAATATGGTGATCCACAAAAGGTTTTGGAAAAAAAACAGGCTTCAGTTACATTTCTTCCCAGCGAAACATAGTAAAACATTCTCAAGGCAGTCTTTCTTAACCAGGCAAAAAGGGGGAGGGGAAGGTTTACATGGGGTCAGGGGGCAAGGAAACAATATTGTACAGAGGTACAGACACAGGGATGAACCTTTATTATGATTTATGATTTCCTGATTCCTGATGTCAACCCAACATAGACAGAGGCGGCCTCCTGCTCCACAGGCCAATTCCTTTCTCAAAACTTTCCTCTGGGCCCAGAAGCGTCCCCAAGTGTGAGGAGAGGAAAAGGGGGAAATAAAGATAAAAGGAAAAAGCAAAAATGAGTTCCTTTCCTCCCTTTGGGGGTCTCGAACCCGGGACTCCCATCCCGAGCGGTCTTGGCTCTGCCGCCTGAGCCACCGCCGATGCGGTTCTCCTCGCAGTCTTAAGGCGCCCGGGGAAACGGGAGAAGAGAAAAAAAAATAAAGAAACTCAGGAGAAATAGGGAAAAGTCAGAAGGAGGAAAGAACCCTTTGAACAGACTCCAGCGGGGCTTAGGGAAGGGGCGTGGGGGTTTCCACCCGGGAACAGGCGTGCATGCTGGAGTTGGGACTTGTTCACTCGCGGAACGACCTGCAGCTTGAGAACTGTTGCCCTCGGCAACATACTACAGAGTTTTGTCTGACTACGTGTAGCTTTTGATTTACTGATGTTGGGTTTTAATTTGATGTTAGGTTGTAATGTGACTTTCATATGGAGGGGTTTTCTGGGATTTCAGGTCAGTACTAGCTGCGCCCGGCCAGGCGTTGCTGTGGCCCTCGGAAAACAGAGGAATTCCCGACATGGAACAATCTGGGATAGGGAACACCTCCCCACAAAGATTTCTCACAGGCAGGAAGAAGCCAGGCTTTTAAGCTGCAAGGCTTTTCAAAGGTAATCAAGGTGGGCAATTCCAACCTTCACACCTGGCTCAAGAAGAAAAGAGTTATTTTCCTCACCTGGACCTTTCACATATCTTTAAAGAGAAGCCTCTCACAGGATGGTAACACACCTGGGCGTCCCTTTGGGGAACATCCTTGGAGACGACCCATTGACTCACTCCGGAAGCAATTTCTCCTTTCTCAAGGTTCGGGAGATATAAACAAACAGTACATTTTATTTATATAGAACGTCTGCAGGTTTGTGTGCCTGTGTATGTGTATTTGTTTGTGAGTATGTGTGTATAGGAAGGAAAAAGGGAAGGATAGAAAGGGAGGAAGGGAAGGGAGAGAAAGAAAAAAGGGAAAGGAGGGAAGGAAAGAAAGGGTGGAAGGATGACGTTTGTGGGTTTTTCTGGGGTTTTATGTCAGTATTGTGTTTTACGTAGGCATTGAATGTTTGCTGTTGTTATGTTGGAATCTGCCCTGAGTCCCCTCGGGAGAGAGAGAGAGGGTGGAATACAAAGAGAGTTGATTATTATGATTATTATTGAACCAGGAAATCAGAAGGCGTTTCCTTCTTGGGAGGAGAGCAATGACCCATCTCCATAAAAGAGTGAAGAGTACAGGCATCCCAATGGCCACAAAGATCCGCGTAAAGCAATGGGATTCCCCACAGTAACCTATTGATGTGAGAGCTGGATCATAAGGAAGGCTGAGCGAAGGAAGAGAGGCGCTTTGGAACTGTGTTGCTGGAGGGAAATCCTGAGAGTGCCTTGGACTGCGAGAAGATCCAACCAGTCCATCCTCCAGGAAATGAGGTGCTGCTCACTGGAGGGAAGGAAGTCGTTTACATAAAATTAGGCAACACATCATAGAGAAGACAGAACAATCTTGGACTCAAGGGAATGACTCCTGGGGGAAAGGAAGGCTCTCAGAAAGGGATGAGAGGGGCCGACCACAGGGAGAAGACAGGGTTTGGGTGGCGATCCTTGGGAGGAGCTCTGGCCTGGCCTGGGCCAGGAGGGCACCAAGAGGCAGAAGTGACTGAACAAATAAACAACAAAAAGCCATGTTAGTGAAATAATTCTACACGTGAGTCTATTGTATCTCTTTGGAGACATGGGGGGAGGATTATTCTACATATTCTGTAGTATAGGAAGGAAGTGAAGTAAAAGAAAAAGTTCCAACGATGACATCTTCTCTAAGGAGAATAATACCCATCAGAATAAGATTGCATTGCTATCCCACCCTCTCTCCCAGGGGGGCTCAGGGGGGAGTAACAGGTGATCCTTCAGACTCTGTGTTGATCCAGGGTCTGGAGAGAACATGAGCCCTGTGAGGAGCTCAGCCTTTGGAAAAGAAGGCCGAGAGGATGAGGGCCTTGGATCGAGAGGGGAGGGGAAGATGTCACAGGGAGGAGGGAGCAGGCTTCCTTTCTGCCCCCCCCCCCTCCCTGGAGACTGGGATGCCATGGAACAACGGCTTCCGACTACAAGGAAGAAATGAGGAAGGACTTCCTGGCGGGGAGACAGAGAGAGAGAGAGAGAGAGAGAGAGAGAGAGGGCTGTTCAGCAGTGGAACTCTCTCTCCTTCTTTGGAGGCTTTCTTTAAAGGCTGGATGGCCATCTGTCGGGGGTGCTTTGAATGCAATTTTCCTGCTTCTTGGCAGAATGGGGTTGGACTGGATGATGGCCGACCAGGTCAAGGGTTCTATGATTTCTTTTAACTTCTTCTACTGTCCCTTCTCTTTCTCAATAACCAAATAATAACTGTATTGATGCCCCTCCCCCATCTCCCAAAGGGACTCAGGGCGGATTACAAAACAGCACATATTGGTGCCGTGAAACACGTAAAAATACAAGTAAAATGTATCTACATGAGTAACAGCACAATATCAAAGCATAAACAACACTTACGGAAGACAAAACCTAACTTAATGAGATAAAATATTCAATATTCAAATATTCAACGACAGTAATTAAAATGCACGCTACTGTGACATAAAGAGCGTCCACATTTGCAGAGCGAGTATTCCTTCTTTTCATCTTATCAATTAACTTATTCAAACTCTATTTTTTCTACTACAGGAGAGTCTCGCGTATCCAACCTAAACGGGCCGGCAGAATGTTGGATATGCGCAAATAGGGAGAGATTAAGTAAAAGTCTATTAAACGTCAAATTACATTACAATTTTACAAATTGAGCACCAAACCATCATGTTTTACAACAAATTGACAGAAAAAGCAGTTCAATATATGGTAACGTTGTGTAGTAATTACTGTATTTACAAATTTAGCACCAAAACAGACAGTAATTCTTTATTTCTCTCTCTCGCCATGAACATTATTCCACAGGTAAATATACACTCCACTTCCCTCACCTGTGGTTGGCAGAGGCTGCGTTTGATAATACAGAACGTTGGATAAGTGAAGGTTGGATCTACTCTACTGTATTAATAGCAGCCAGAATAGAATCTGTTGATAATGACGTCTGTGATGAATCACATGGAGCAGCTCTAGAGGAAAGTAGGCAGTACGCTTGGGCAACCCATGGATCTAAATGGTCCTAAAGAACTTACAGAACCAGGGGGCGCTGGTGCTTTGCTCCTCCAGTGTTGCTAAAGT
Organism: Anolis apletophallus; assembly: GCA_030556195.1. NCBI lineage: Eukaryota > Metazoa > Chordata > Lepidosauria > Squamata > Anolidae > Anolis > Anolis apletophallus. Next base: position 136,532,138 of record JARBWK010000008.1, on the reverse strand, counting down.
TCTGGTGGGGAAAATTTCGGCACTCTAACAAAACTTTTAAAAATTCATTATAAATTGCAGTTCCTAATTGGTTCTGTCATAAAAATGGCCAATAATGAGATTTTGAAAGTTTTGTTAGAGTTCTGAAATTTTCACCCCCAGAACTTTAGCAACACTTTAGAAGCAAAGCACCAGCCCCCTCGTTCTGCAAGTGCTTTAGGACCACGGATTGCCCGTGCCTTCTGGACAGCGTGGCACTCTCATCCAGTGCCCTTGTTCCTTAGCTACAATTTGTACTTGTATTCCCTTGTCCTTGTTTACACTTTGGCCATGTTTTAGGGCAGTGGTCACCATAGGTTACTGGGCGTTGTTCAGAGTTTAAGCTGCTGTTTCATAGGCTCTTGGTTTCACTTTCTGTGTTGTCCTGTGTGTTTATTTTATGTTGTTTTAGGCATTTTGTGTCATATGTAAGCCGCCCCAAGTCCGTTCTGGGAGATGGAGGAAGGGTTCAAAAAATATGAAGTTATTATTATTATTATTTGTACTGACATAAAAACACAGTATGGCAAAATCAAACAAGATCAATATGACTGTGATGTATTTTTCATATCACAAAATCTTTTGCAAGATCGTGAACATTGTTTCCAAATGCGTCTAGTTTGCCACACCACGATGTTCCAATGACCGCTGGGACCACTTGGACTGGTTGATGCCAGAGCTTTTGCCGTTCGATTTTGAGGTCCTGAGAACAGCTGAGTTTTTCCTGTTGCTTTTCCTCAATGCGTCTGTCACCCGGTATGGCGACATGAATAACCCAAAGTTTTTTTCTTTTCCACAATCATGATATCTGGTGTATTGTGTTCCAGAACTTTGTCAGTCTGGGTTTGAAAGTCTCACAGTATTTTTATGTCTTCATTTTCTACTACTTCTGCAGGTTGAGGATCCCTTTACCAGTTCTTTACTACTGGCAGGTGGTCCTTGTGACATAAGTTCCAGTGAATCTTTTGGGCCACAGAGTTGTGCCTCTGTTTGTAGTCCGTCTGTGAGATTTTCTTGCAGCATCTGAGGAGACGATCCATGGTTTCATCGGCTTCCTTGAAGTCTGCATTTTGGGTCATCAGCGGATTCTTCAATCCTGGCCTTAATGGCCTTTGTCCTGATGGCTTGCTCCTGGGCTGCAAGAACCAGGCCTTCTTCGCTCTCCTTCTCCAGGGTCCCATTCGTGAGCCTTCACCAGGTCTTCTCCTTGTCAACCTTTCCTTCAGTTTTGTCCAGGAACTGCCCATGCAATGCTTTCTTGTGCCAGCTGTCAGCTCTGGTTTCTAGGGCAGTTTTCTTGTACTGATTCTTTGTCTGCTGTGCTTTCAGAAGAAGTTTCCGAGGTTCTTTGCTTCCCTTTGCATATTCTGCCAGTGCATGCCTCCCGATGGGTGCCACCTTGTCGTGGTGGGGGGGTTATCTGCTCCCAGGATGCGGAGAACTGTGCTGGCGGTAGTGTAACTACCAGCGGGTCCAACCAAGCCAGAGAGGTCTCAGTTGAGGAGTGGAACTCAGAGCACCAAGCCCGTTAGTACTATGGAGAATCAAACCAAAACAAAGTCTATACTGGCTCGGTCGTCGCCCAGGATAAAAAGGACCGCGGTGGATGCTGCTGATTCTGGACATCCATTGACAAGTGGGACACAGAAGCAAAATACAAATGAACAGTCACAGAAGCGGCAGAAATATACAATGCCAGAAAACCGCAGTTATTATTATTATACAGTAAATATTATATGAAACTTATATCTATAAAGTACTATATTATATTATATTATATTATATACATATACTAGCAGTTCCCTGCCACGCGCTGCTGTTGCCGTCTGTTGATCTGGAAAATAAAGTACTGAAAAACTGTTCGTTTCTAATATATGCAATTTCTTTATGCTTGTGGGTAAAGAGTATTTTTTGTGGTTTCTTTATCAGTGTTGATGTAGAGACTGTCTGGTTTGCCTACTCTAGAACTTGCAACATATAATTCTGCTTCTTTAGACGTCCCTTTCAAAACTATGATACTGTATCTGTCATATACATGTACTACGTAGCTGTACCCGGCACGCGTTGCTGTGCCCTATTTAGGAGATGCGAGAAAGTCTGAGTATGTAAGGGTTGGAATTGATGTTACTTATGGTCTTGGTGGGGTCATGGCTGTGTGGTTGTGGGTTGTTCTGGTGGGTGGGATGTTGAAGTCCTGTGGAGTTGTCAGTGTGTGGTGTTCCTGGCGTTCTGCAGAGCTTGTGGATATACAATGTTTTTTGTCTTTCCGTCTGCTGTGTTGATGTAGTTCTGTGGTTTCCCGACTCTGGAGCACGCTACGTAGAGTTGTCCGTGGGAGAAGCATTCTGGGTCAAGGTCTATGCCACAGATTTGTAGTGTTTGTCCTTGAGCCTTGTTTATGGTGATGGCAAAAGCTAGTGTGATTGGGAATTGGAGACGGCTGAAGTGGAACGGCATATCGGTCGGGACCATAGGTATGTGTGGTATGTGTGGTGTTGAGTGTGTAGTTTGTTGTTGTGAGTGTGCAGTGGTAGTGTGGTGTGGATGTACGGTGTGTATGTAGGGTGTGTTAGTTGGTTGTACTGTGCAGGTTTCTGTTTAGCAGTGGTATGTATGCGTTGTGTGTGTTGTGTGTGAGTTGTGTCATGGGTCTGTAGAGGTAGGCATCGCGAGTTGTGTGGCTGTCATGTTGTGGGGGTGGTGTTTGTAAAGTGGAGGATTGGTGGTGTGTGTTTGGGATGGTGCTTGGAGAAGAGTGTGTGGTGTTGAGTATGTAGTTTGTTGTTGTGAGTGTGCAGTGGTAGTGTGTTGTGGATATACGGTGTGTATGTGGGGTGTGTTAGTTGGTTGTACTGTGCTGGTTTCTTTTTAGCAGTGGTATGTATGCGTTGTGTGTCTGTTGTGTTGTGGGTCTCTAGAGGTAAGTATCGCGAGTTGTGTGGCTGTCATGTTGTGGGTGTGGTGTTTGTTAAGTGAGTGTCTTTTGTTGTGGGTGTCTTTTTGTCCTGTGAGTGGTATGTATGTGCTCTGTGCACATAGTTGTGTATCTTCTGCATATTGGCGTTGTGTGGTATCTTGTGCTGGCTTGGTCTTTTGGATTGTGTTTCTCGAGTGTGGTTGTGAGATTGTAGTGTCTGGAGGATGTGTGGTGTTTTTTGTTGATTTTGTTGTTGTGATTGTGTGGCTGGTCGTACCGTGGTCAGTGGTTTGTGGTGATTACCAGTGGTTAGTTTTCGTGGTTTGGCCAGTGTGGGCGAGGCTGAAGGAGCCTGTCCTTTTGGCACTGTGTGTCCTCGGCAGTCCGACTGGCTGTGGTGTGTGGGATGCTGTCCTGAGGTGATTTGTTTTGGCGGCAGTTATTTTGGAGAAATTGTCACGTGCAGGGGGCGGGGCCAGGCCGGGGGAAAGGGGTGGAGTGGTTTTGGGGATGGCAGGGGGTGTGGCCTCCGCTGGGAAGCGGCGCCGGCATTTTGTGTGGGCTGATGTCGGCCAATGGGATTCACTGGCGGCCACGGAGGACGCTGGGAAATGATTTTTTTTCATCGTTGTTTTGGGGGCCTTCTAGTTTTTGGGGTGGGGGTTTCTTTGCTAAAAACCTTCCTTGCCTGAGGCCTATTTTTGTTGCCAAGTTTGGTGTCTCTGCCTTGGAAGGTTTCTCTGCCTATGGCAGTCTTTCGACGACGGGTCCTCCTTTATATATATAGATGTATCTGTGTGAATCATATACAGTGCTCCCTCACTTATCGCGGGTGATCCGTTCCAGGACTGCCCACGATAGGTGAAAATCCGCAAAGTAGGGACGCTCCACCCACACGGCACCAGCCTCGTCCTCTTTGCCAAGTCTGCTGCTTCCCGTCTCGGAGGCCCCTTGGAGGCTGCTGAGTAGGTGGAGACAGGGTAAGGCCCAGCGCCTGGCTCCCCCTCCCCCCTGTGGCTCCCCCCCTTTTATTGCAGACCTGCAAAACGGCGAGTCCGCAATAAGCAAAACGCGATATAGCGAGGGAACACTGTATATCCATCTATGGCAAGATTGCTCTTTGTGAGCAGATAATGTTGATAATGTTTTCTTGCCCTGGTGAACGGAGTTGCACTGGATGGCCTTCAGGCAGCATTTCTCAACCTGGGAGTCAGGACCCCTGGGGAAGTCACGAGGGGGGGTCAGAAAGGTCACCAAAGACCACCAGAAACCACAGTATTTTCTGTTGGTCATGGGGTTCTGGGTGGGAAGTTTGTCCCAATTCTACCATTGTTGGGTTCAGAATGCTCTTTGATTGTAGGTGAACTATACATCCCTGCAACTGCCAAATGTCAAGGTCTATTTTACCCAAACTCCACCAGTGTTCACATTTGGGCACAATTGAGTATTCGTGACAAATTTGGTCCAGATCCATCATTGTTTGAGTCCACTCCATCATTGCTGGAGTTCAGAATGCTCTTGGATTGTACATCTATATATATAAAAAGAGAGTGGTCGTGGTACCCGGCAAATAGGCGTGAAAACTACATGTCCCACACACACAAAACTCGCAGGGCCACTGATCCATACCCCTGGGTTCCTATAGGGCCCACAAAAACACCCCAAAACACAACGCAACCCCTCAAAAACACCCCAAAACAACATTTCAACGCATGCGCGAACGCCGGCGGACGCGGCGGCAGCTAAGACTCCGCGCACCTCCTCCTCCAACACACTCCCCACCACACCTCCACGCGCCAACACATTGCCACCAACCCGGACACGACACGCCTCTCACCCGCTGCCTGAACCCAACAGCGTCGCCCGTGCCACCTTCTCCGCAACGTCCAAGCCGCTCCTCAACCACGTGCCAGCAACCTTGGCCGCCTTCGCCCAGGACCGGCTGGCCAACGGACGAGGAGAGGGGCAGAAGGCCAAGGAGGCGGCGCCGAGGCCCGGATCCAAAACAGGAAGGCGGCCGGCGAGAGAGAACGAGGACGCTACGGGAAAGGCGTCCGCGCCACATGGCTCCATGCAGCGCCTGGAAGGTAAGTGAACTACAGCTCCCAGAAGGCTCCACGGCGGCCCGTTTCCCAGCGGCGGCGGAGCCTTCTGGGAGGCAGTTCACTTACCTTCCAGGCGCCGCATGGAGCCGTGTGGCGAGGAGGGCCGTGGAAAGGCGCCCGCGCGACCCGGCTGCATGCGGCACCTGGAAGGTAAGTGAACTACAGCTCCCAGAAGGCTCCGCGGCGGCCCGTTTCCCAGCGAGCGGTGCGGAGCCTTCTGGGAGCTGTAGTTCACTTACCTTCCAGGCGCTGCATGGAGCCAGGGCGCGCGGGCGCCTTCCCGCTGCGCCTCGCTCGCCCGTTACCACGCCACTCCTGGACTGACCGTGAGACGAAATGGACACGATCTCTTCCGCGCGGCCCGGGTCAGGGACCGGGGAAGAGGCGCCGGAGAAGCCCGGAGAGACAATGGCGTGGCCAGGTGAAGCGGCGCACCACCACCCAACCACTTCCGTGCGAAGAGGCCAAGGAGTGGGACACCCTCCTACCGGGGATCCCCCAAGCCCCCCCACCCCAGGGAGCTAACGACTACGGGCGACCAAGGAAAGACACGGACAGGCAAGCTACCAACACATACATTACTATTGACATCCATACAAAAACCACACAAACATTACCACACCAACACAAAACTTACACATATACATATATACACATATATAGACACACAAATACATATACACACACATCTATATCTACACATAAACCCACACATGGACACATACACATAGATACATACACATAGAGACACACATATATACACACACATACACATACACACATAGATAGATATACACAGACAAATAAATACAAACATAACTATACACACAGACACATATACACAGACACAAATATACACATATACATACATACACAAACAAACATAAATACACAACCACACACACATATACAAATAAACATATAAACACACATACACAAATATAGACATATACATACACAACAACCCACACATACATACACACACATACAAATCAACACGCACATATATACACACAAACATACACATATAAACACACACAAAACACATAATCACATCATTCCCAACAATACAATACCCAGATTCCTCACATCTCCTACATAGGGCACAGCAACGCGTGCCGGGTTCAGCTAGTTTACTATAAATCCCAGCAACTACAACTCCCAAAAGACAAAATCATTTTTAAACGGATGGCCACTCCTTGAATTTCCCCGCCTCTTAACTGAAAGGGCGACACTGCTCCTGTCAACAGGCACCTGTCAGTTGACTCCTGTCAAAATTTGAACAAGCTGCGTCATTGAGTTTGTGTTGGACAGCCATTGATAGCCGACTACAGTGTGATGTGAGGAGAAAATGGAAAAAAGTGACTTTTGTGTGCTCATTAAGCATTATTTTTTGCGGAAAAAAACCCATCACTCAAACCAAGGCTAAGCTTGATAAATACTATGGGGACTCTGCACCATCAAGTTCAATGGTGAAAAAGTGGTTTACTGAATTTAATTGTGGCCGTACAAGCACAGAAGATGCTGAACGTTCTGGACGCCCAGTTGAGGTCTCTACACCCAAAACAATTGAAAAAAATCATGATATGGTGTTGGTCGATCAGAGATTGAAAGTGCGGGAGATTGTGGAAGCCATAGGCATCTCACGTGGCTCAGTGGTTTCAATTTTAAATGATCACTTGGGTATGAGAAAGCTTTACGCAAGATGGGTGCCGCGTTTGCTCACAATCGACCACAAACGCAATCGTGTGACAATTTCGCAGGAGGGTTTGGCGTTGTTCAACCAAAATATGGACGAGTTCTTGCACCATTTCGTAACCATGGACGAAACGTGGATCTACCACAACACACCAGAGACCAAGCAGCAGTGAGTTTCTCGGGGTGAATCGGCACCAAAAAAGGCCAAGGTGGGCTTATCAGCCAATGAAGTCATGGCGACCGTTTTTTGGGATGCACGCGGTGTAATCCACATTGACTACCTTCAAAAGGGTAAAACAATCAATGGTGAATATTATGCCAACTTATTGGGTCGATTTAATGAGGATTTGTAGAAAAAAGACCGCATTTGGCCAAGAAAAAAGTTTTTTTGCACCAGAGCAATGCAAGGGTGCCCACATGTGCAGTTGGATATGAACTGCTCCCTCATCCGCCCTATTATCCGGATTTAGCCCCAAGTGACTATTTCATGTTTCCAAACCTGAAGAAATGGCTTGGCGGAAAGAGATTTGACTCCAACAATGAAATCGTCTCACAAACAAATACCTAATTTGATGACCTCGACAAATCTTCTTATTTGGAAGAGATGAAAAAATTGGAGAAATGTTGGACAAAGTGTATAGAGCTCAAAGGAGACGGCGTTGAAAAATAAAATGATTTTTTATCCAAAAACCTGTGTTTCATTCAAAAAGACACTGACTTATTGACCCGCCCTCGTGGGTCACTTGTGGCCAAATTTGGCCGCAATTTGGCCAGCAGATTTTGCGTTATGTCATATATATACAGAGAGAGAGAGAGAGAGAGAGAGAGAGAGAGAGAAGAAACTGAATAATCGTGTCACAAAAAGATGGAGTTGTAGTAGTCTATAAAGCAGGGTTGGGCATTGCACGGCCTGCGGGCCGGATCCGGCCCTTTGGGGGACCCCATGCGGCCCATGGAGCCTTGGGCAGCGAGGAAGGGAGCAAAACGCGATCTCCCTTTCCTCGCTGGGGCTTGTAAACAAACTGTGGGGGAAGCCCCGCCCCCAGCATCCCTTCCGCGGTGCCGGCTGTGTCCTCAGCGTGGAAGGGATGCTGGGGGCTTCCGCAGTTTGTTTACAAACCCCGGCAAGGAGAGATCGCGTTAGGAAGGAAGCAGAACGCGATTTCTCCTTGCTGGGGCTTGTAAACAAACTGTGAGTCAACCCCCCCAGCGTCCCCTCCTTGGTGCCGGCTGTGTCCTCAGCATGGAAGGGGTGCCGGCGGGGGCGGGGCTTCCCTGCAGTTTGTTTACCAGCCTCAGCGAGTAAGGAGAGAAGGCGTTCCTTTCCCTTCCTACACGTGGCTTGGTACCTGCCCGGACCTGCCTCTCTTACCTGGGAAAGCTGCCACCGGCTCCGTTTCCGCCAAGGAGGAAACAAGAGGAAGAGAAGCGTAGTCCTACGTAAATGTATGTCATTCAATTAAAATGTTATTATTTATTATGCTTAGTGAGCTTGCTATACTAGGCTCTGTGTGTGGTTTACTAGGCATGCCCCCTAGTAAACACAATGGGCCTAAAAGCGTTGGCAGAAGCTGGGGCTAACAGTGGGAGCTCCCCCACTCCCCAGATTTGAATTGGCAAACTGTTTAATTTGCTGGTTCATGCATGGGAATGTTCTGGACAATGCATGTGAATCTATTCTGGGATATGTAGTGTCTTTTAAATTCCCTGGGCAATGCATGTGAATCTATTCTGGGATACGTAGTGTGAGCAAACATTCTCAGTTATGAAGTTCAACAAATCCAGCTATAGATCTAATCTTACTGATGATCATCTGTCAGCTGTGCTTCGCATCTCCACCTCTGACATGCAACCTGACTTTGATGCACTTGTTAAAGACCAACAGAAATTAGAATTCTCTCACTGAATAAGAAAAAAACTGAATAGTACCAAATGAGGTGATTAAGCCAAAAATGTTGGCAATGTTTTTATATGTTTTTATATGTCTGTTCAGAAATGATACAAATGTTCACATTTTGTTAACCATTGTTTTGTTATATGTTAGTGAATAAATTTCATTTTTCCTATGACAACCTCTCTTTTTCATTGTTCATAACATTTACTCTAATCTGTCTTATTAATATATCAGAAATGCAATGTAGTGACTTTTTATTATTATTAAAGAAATTGAATTGATATTATGTAGAATGCAGTTCCGCCTTTAGGTGCAGCCCTCCATAATATTTTTTGGCTCTCATGTGGCCCCTTGGAAAAAATAGTTGCCCACCCCTGCTATAAAGAGTCCATCTCCCTGTCCAGGTGCCCCATCCCGCAGTCAACCTTATTTATTTATTTATTAATTTATTATTTGGTTTTATATTCCGCCCCTCCCTGCAGGCTCGGGGCGGGTTACAACATATAAAACGGACAGCATGGAACAGCCATGCGGCCCTACAATAAAACATTAAAACATTTAAAATTACATGTCACAACGCCATATAGAGGAAATACAGAAAGTGCCTTAGGTCCGGGACCCCAGTAGGCAAGGTAATTGTGTCAGGATCAGCCGGCCGAGGGGCCTAGTCAAAGGCTGATCTAAATAGGGCAGTTTTACAAGCCCTCCGGAAGGGAATCAGTGCTGAGATGGTTCGAGTTTCCTCTGGGAGAGAGTTCCAGAGCACTGGGGCTACCTCCAAAAAGGCTCTTTGCCTAGTTGAAGACAGATGGCAGGAGCGGATTGATGGTATCAGAAGCAGATTTTGTTCTTCTGAACGGAGTGGTCTCGGGGTAATATACGGGGCAAGGCGGTCCCTCAGATACGCAGGCCCTAGGCCATGCAAGGCCTTAAAGGTCAACACCAACACCTTGAAGGCGATCCGGTACTCAATGGGGAGCCAGTGCAGTTGCCGAAGGATGGGAGTAATGTGCTCCCTTACTGGCGTTCCCGCCAGCAAGCGAGCAGCGGCATTCTGCACTAGCTTGAGTTTCCGGATCGTCGACAGGGGAAAGCCAACGTAGAGGGCATTACAGTAGTCTAGTCTCGAGATGACCGTCGCTTGGATTACCGTGGCCAGGTCGTCCTTGGACAGGTAGGGCGCCAGTCGCCCAGCCTGTCGTAGGTGGAAGAACGCCACCCTGCTGACCGAGGAGACCTGAGCCTCCATGGTCAGCAGGGGGTCGAGCTGAACACCTAGGCTCTTAACAAGGGATGACGAGCTTAGTCGCTCGCCATCCAGGGTAGGCAACCGGCACTCATCCAGCCCAGGTCGACCGGGCCACAAGATCTCCGTCTTCGACGGATTCACCTTCAGCCGGCTGGTGCGCAGCCAGCCAGTCACGGCTTCCAGGCATTGATGGAAACAATCGAGTACGGTGTCCGGCCTGCCGTCCATTCTCAGCAGAAGCTGGGTGTCATCTGATAACACTCCAGACCAAGGTCGCGAACCAGCTGGGCCAGGGGGCACATATAAACGTTGAATAATAAGGGAGAGAGGATGGCCCCCTGGGGGACCCCACAATTAAGTGGGAGCCCCCCGGAGACCTCCCCGCCCCCCTCCACACGTTGTCCCCGGTCCTGGAGGAAGGAGGCCACCCATTTAAGGGCAGTCCCCCCCTAACCCCAGACACGGCTAAACGGTGGGTCAACAGTGTGTGATCTACGGTGTCAAACGCTGCTGTCAGATCTATCAAGACAAGCAGGGCCGACCCACCCTGGTCCAGCTGGCGGCGAAGTTGGTCTGTAATGGCGACAAGCACGGTCTCCGTCCCATGCCCAATACGGAAGCCTATTCAAATGTATCCACCTGAGCCTAGGAGACCGGGACCGAATAGGGATTGTTAGTGTGCCGACCACCCCGCTGCACTACAGTCGCCCTACCTGAGCTAGCAGGGGTAGTCCCGGGCCTGGCATTGGAGTCCCACCGGCTCTTAGTGCTGGGGGACTTCAATGTCCATGCAGAGTCTACCCTTTCTGAAGCAGCTCAGGAGTTCATGTCTTCCATGGCAACCATGGGCCTGACCCAGTTAGTAGCTGGCCCTACCCACTGCGCTGAACACACATCAAATTTGGTTTTCTGCCAGGGATGGGAGAACGATGGCGGAGTGGAGGAGCTGTCCATCGCTCCGTTGACATGGACCGACCATCACCTGATTAGGTTTAGACCTTCTGTACCACCTAACCTCCGCAGGGGTGGTGGACCCATTAAGATGGTCCGCCCCAGGAGACTTATGGATCCAGAGGGATTCCTGACGGCTCTTGGGGAATTTCCCGTCTCCTCGGTTGCTGATTCTGTCAATGCTCTGGTCCCTCTTTGGAATAGGGAATTGACTAGGGCAGGGGTGCTCATTAGGTCGATCGTGATCTATGGGTAGATCACGTAGGGCGTAGTGGTCGATCGCAGGCAGGGCGGGAGGAAGGCTCAGTCCCGCCCCGCAGGCTCCCGACGCCGACTGAGCCTTCCTCCCGCCCTGCCTGCTCCGGCTCCCGGAAGTGCCACGTGTACGGAGTGCGCCTGTGCGCACTGCCCAGGCCTCTTCCATTGTGAGGGTAAGTCCCTCCCCTTCTGAGCTTGGCACTGGGGCTGCCGGTGCAGTTAGGCTGAGGTGGGGAGCTTGCTAGCCGCGCACCGACCCTCCTGCCGCAGCCATGGCCCAGCCGGGGAGAGCCGCCTACGCGGGGAGCCAGATAGGTGCCGGGCAGCCCCAGCAGCGGCCCTACAGCAACTGTGAGAACCCAGCCAGCCGGCAGGCCCTCGCTATCCGCAGGAGTTGGGTTCCCGGACCCGTGGATACTCAGGTCCCATCCTCTCTCTCTCTCCCTCCTTTCCCTTCCTTCCTTCCTTCCTCATCTCCTTTCTTCCTTTCTCCCCTCCTTCTTGCCTTGCCTTCTTGACTTCCTGTTTCCTCCCTCCGTCCTTCCTTCCTTCCTTCCTCTCTGCCTTGAACATTTGCTGTTGGTTGTGGGAGTTCTGTGTGGGAAGTTTGCCCCAATTCTGTTCTTGGTGAGGTTCTGAGTGCTCTTTGATTGTAGGTGAACTATAAATCCCAGCAACTACAACTCCCAAATGACAAAATCATTTTTTTTTAGTGATGGTCAATCCTTGTAGGTGTCTTGTGGCCAAATTTGGCAGCAATTCATCCAGTAGTAAGAAATCAGTTTGTGTGTGTCAACTGTAAAATAGGATGTGTGGAAGGGCCCCGGCAGAAGGAGGTTGGACTGGATGGCCCTTGGAGGTCTCATCCTACTATAGGAACCCATTGTTGTTGTTATTATTATTATCATCAGGGGCTGAATGGCCATCTGTGAAGAATGATTGTGTTTTTCCCTTATGGCAGAAGGAGGTTGGAACCCTCCTATTCTAGGAACCCATTGTTGTTGTTGTTATTATTATTATCAGAGGCTGAATGGCCATCTGTGAGGAATGATTGTGTTTTTCCCTTATGGCAGAAGGAGGTTGGACTGGATGGCCCTTGGAGGTCTCATTCTACTCTAGGAACCTATAGTTGTAGTTGATGTTGTTACTACTACTATTATTATTAGCAGAGGCTGAATGAATATTACCATCATTATTATGAATAAATTCAGGGGCTTATTATACTCACATTTAGTTGAATTCAGTCTTAAAATATATTATATTTCCAAATACTTTGCCTTTATGGCTTTCTGAGTGGTGGGTAGGTAGATCATTTTGACTTGGTTGTTTTATAAGTAGCTCGCATGCTGAAAACGTGTGAGCACCTGTTGTAGGTGAACTATAAATCCCAGCAACTGCAACTCCCAAATGTCAAGGTCTATTTTACCCAAAGTCCACCAGTGTTCACATTTGGACATATTAAGTATTTGTGCCAAATTTGGTCCAGATCCATCATTGTTGAAGTCCACTCCATCATTGGTGGGAGTTCAGAATGCTCTTGGGTTGTATATTTACTATAAATCACAGCAACTACAACTCCTAAAAGACAAAATCATTTTTAAAGGGATGGATACTCCGTGAGTTGTCACTTGTGGCCAAATTTGGCGGCACTTTGTCCAGCGGATTTTGAGTTATGATGTCACTCAAAACGAACCGAGCATTGATATCTATATAACTATTTTTGAACGGTCGGCCCTACATACCTCCCAACACCCCCAAACACAAGCCCCACAAATTGCCCAACAGAACTGGCATCCCGGCCTCTTCGCTGCCAGCGCACGTTTAGAACGTTCGCACATGGCAGCCAAAGCGCAGTGGCCCGATCCCACAGACTTCTGCACAGAGGCCCATGCCGCACTCAAAGTCTGCCCGCAACACACCCTCGCCCCCTTCCCACGATCCCAAACCAACACAAACACAACACACCCTCACCCCTTCCCACGACCCCAAAGCAACACATAAACAACACACCCTCGCCCCATGGATCATGGGACTTGAAGTACGTCCACGGATTATGGGAGCCAGACAGGAGTGGCGACAAACAAATCAAAATAAATAAATTTACTGTCCTGATCTGAGAGGGTTTTCTAAATACCTGTAGCCCGATTTGGTTCATTTTCATGGTTTCCTCCTTCCTTTTTGTTGAAAGCCAGCACCTCCCTCCCAACAAAGGATTCCCCATCAGGCAGCAACCAGCCAGGCTTTGAAGCTGCAAGGGCATTCAGTGCTAATCAAGGTGGCATATGGCAACATCCCACCTTGCCTACACCCTGGGCATCATTCCACAGACATAGGTCAAGGCCAAGATTCTCCCCTGACAGGAAGCCCATTGTGTGTCCAGCTTGGGGACCCTGGTGCTCACCCCCATTTCTCAGCCGAAGGAAGAGCCAGCATTGTCCGTAGTCACCTCCAAGGTCATGTAGCCACTGGCATGACTGCATGGAGTGCCCTTACCTTCCCGCCAGAGCAGTACCTATTGATCTACTCACATTGATGTTTTCAAACTGCTAGGTTGGCAGAAGCTGGGGCTGACAGGGGGAGCTCACCCTGCTCCCCAGATTCAAACCTGCAACCTGCTTCCCAGTTCTCTCCTCTGGGTGTCTCTGCCACAGTTTTTGAGGCTGGCTTTGAGCCCGTCTTTCAATCACAATTTCAAAAATGTGGGGTAGGCAAAACTACGGAGAGGTGGGCCTGCCATTGGTGAAGCGAAGGAACCCCGAGGGTGACCCATCCTCCCCAAGGCTTCCTCCTCTTCAGCCTGGAAAGAAGTGAGCGGAGTGCCATCCGCAGGGTTCCCCCCTCCTGGGCATCCTGGTCCTGCTCAGGATCTTCATTCATGACTTGGGGCAGAGAGTTCCACTGCTGAACAGCTCTCTCTTTCTCTCTCACACACACACACAGTCAGGAAGTTCTTCCTCATGTTCAGGTGGAATCTGTTTAAATTAATGGAATTATGGCCAAATGCTCTGGTTCCCTCTGGATCCACTTCTGCCTCTTTCCTCTCTTCCATGTTTAGAAAGACACAAACCCTTTCTCTGCCCTGTTTTCTGGCAAACATCTTTCTGAGTCTCTTCTGTCTCATAATAACAGGTGCCGGGAAAAGTCAACCAGGTTTCTTTCCCGTGAGAACAAAGTGTTCGTAGCGTAAACAAACATTAACCAGTGGGTGTGAGCATTCTTGCTTAGGAGTGCCTGTGATGAAGATGCTGTGATGGCGCTCGTGCGACTCTTGGCCTCTCATGTTCATGAAGGAAGGTTGGATTCAATGGTGTCCTCTTGACTATTCCAATGCCTCCATTTGGATCCCTGTTGTGGTTCTGCTGTGTTCCTGCTTTGACTCTTGTGTCTCTGCTTTGTGTTCCCTTTCTACAACAAACTGCAAATGCCTGGGTAAAACGGCACGTTTGCCGAGAGGCCTTTTTCCCAGTTTGAGTCTCAAAGGCCACGTTTGCTCTGGTCTGCTCTGGACAGCTTCTTGGCTGCCATTTTGATGCTGTGCAAGGAACTAACATCCTTTGGAGTCCCATGACTTCACAGCGGAACCTCCTTCCTTTCCTCTCGTTTGAAGCCGTGGCTCCGTGGCGCCCTCGCCTCTCTCCAGGGCAGCAGAAAGGAAGCCTCTCCCTCCTCCCTGGGACACACTCCCCTCACGCCTTGACCCATGGCCCTCCTCAGGTCTCCTCTCAGACCACTTCCTTAACCATCTTTCCCAGAATCTTGCCTGGTATCGGCGTGAGGCTGGCTGGACATTGGTAATGGTTTTTCCCTTCCTGAAGAGAGAGAAGGACCACGTTTGCCCTCCTCCAACCTGATGGGATTTCTCCCGTTCTCCAAGAACCCTCCAAGGTGATGGCCAGAGGTCCCGAAATGACTTCCTTCCTCCGGTTCCTTCAAGACTCTTGGGTGGAGCTGGTCTGGCCCTGGAAGGGGGCTTGGGTTGGTTTAGAGCAGCCACGTATTCCTCAGATTGTGTGCATATCGTGAATTCTGGTCCCGGCATTGAATGTTCGTCCTATATATGATGTGCTCCGCCCTGAGTCCCCTTCGGGATATAAATGTTTTAAATAAATACATACATATAATAAATATTCCTGGAAGACTTGTTTCCCTATTTGGAGTTGGATTTCCCTAATCCTTCACCCACCCCACCTTTAGGGAAATACACTCGAACGCTGTTGACTGTGGGATGGGGAACCCAGTCCAAGGGGATGGAATCACGACAGACCATGCTCAGGGGTGGGGAACCTACGGCCCGGGAACCGCATCCGGCCCTCTGGCTGATGCTATCCGGCCCTTGGCTCCCTCAAGGCTACGTTGTGAAGAGAGGAAGGCGAACTCCCATTGGGGCGGCTACAAACATGAAGAAGCAGGCAGGCAGGCAAGCGGAGGGGAAGGGGAAGAAGGGGAGGCCAGGAGCAAGAGCATGCCTTCGCCCTCCCCCTCCCTTCACTTCCTCCTCACGCGCTCCCCCCTCCCTCTTGCCTCGGCTTACTTTTGTTTCCTGTCTTCTTGTTTCCTTCCTTCTTTCCCTCCCTCTCTTTCCACCTTTCCTTCCTTCTCCCTTCCACCACATGAACGCAGCGAGGGAGAGGGGGCGGGGCCGGAGCGCGCGGTGGGGGGCGCTTCCATTCACTCCTCTTCCTCCTCCTCTTCTGCCTCTTTGGGCATATTGAGGATTCGTGCCAAGTTTGGTCCTGATCCATCATTATTTTGAGTCCACAGTGCTCTCTGGATGTAGGTGAACTACAACTTCCAAACTCAAGGTAAATGCCCAGCAAACCCTTTCAGTACTTTCTGTTGCTCTCATGAGAGTTCAGTGTGCCAAGTTTAGTTCAAGATGGCTGAACGGCCATCTGTGAGGAATGTTTGATTGTGTCCTTCCCTTATGGCAGGAGGAGGTTGGACTGGATGGCCCTTGGAGGTCTCCTCTTTAACAACCTATTGTTATTGCTGTTGTTGTTATCATCAGCAGAGGATGAATGAATATTATGCCTTAATGTTCAGGGATATAGGCCTGTGTGGAAAGTCCCTGGCTTACCTGACTTCCTTTCCACACATCTGAATAAAATCCCATGTTCTCTGCTTTAAACCAGATTATATGAGTGTGGACTCATATAACCCAGTTCAAAGCAGATATTGTGAGATTTTCTGCCTTAATAATCAGGGTTATAGGCCTGTGTGGAAGGGCCCTGGCAGGAGATTGGACTGGATGGCCCTTCGAGGTCTCCTCCTACTCTAGGAACCTGTTATTATTATTGGCTGAATGGCCATCTGTGAGGAGTGCCTTGAATGTGTTTTTTCCCTTATGGCAGAAAGAGATTGAACTGGATGGCCCTTGGAGGTATCCTCCTATTCTAGGAACCTGTTGTTATTGTTGTTGTTAGCAGAGGCTGAATGAATATTATCATCATCATTATTAGGAATAAATTCAGGGACTTATTACACTCACATGTAGTTGAATTCAGTCTTAAAATATATTATATGGCTCTCACTGAAATACATTTCCAAATATTTTGCTTTTATGGCTCTTAGTCAAAAGGGCTTCCTGGCCCCTGATATAATGAATCGCAAATGATACAAATGTTCACATTTTGTTAACCATTGTTTTGTAAAATGTTAGTGAATAAATGTCATTTTTCCTATGACCTCTCTTTTTCATTGCTCACAACATATACTCTTATCAGTTTTATTAATATATCAAAAATGCAATTTAGTGCCTTTTTATTATTATTATTATTAAAGAAATTCAATTGATATTATGTAGATTAGAATGCAGTTCAGCCTTTAGGTGCGGCCCTCCATAATATTTTTTGGCTCTCGTGTGGCCCCATAGAAAAAATAATTGCCCACCCCTGGACCATGGCGACTCCGCTGCCCTGACCCCCAGGCCTCCGCTGCTGCTGACCATAGTACCTGGTGGGCAGAGTCCAGACTCACCCCCTCCCCCGCCCGCCTCTTCCAGCCGCGTCTGTGATGCGTCCAAGTCCGTTAAGTATCCCAGTGATCTCGGGGCGGGGAGAGTACGGTAGGCGCAGGCCGAGTGCGAGACCAACTGCGAGAACCAGGCCGAGTCCCGGCACGACTTGACCTGGTTCTGACCTGCGACCTATCCTCAGACACGCTGTTGATAGACCTCCAGTTATCTCCCCTTCCACTCTGGTGCTGGTTAACGCTAGATCCATACGGAACAAGACCGCTACTATCAGGGAGTTCTGTGAGGACGCGAAAGCGGACCTATTCTGTGTAACCGAGACATGGCTCCAGGATAGTGATGACATCTGCCTCCAAGAAATGGTTCCTCCTGATTACGTTGCCACGCACCAGAATAGGAACGGGGGACGAGGGGGGGGGGTGGCAATACTCTCCCATGATGGATTACACCTTAGAGCGATCCCCGCGCTGACCACCTCAGGGCTTGAAAGTGCTGGCCTGGTGTGGGAGTCCCAGGAGAGCTTGGCCGTCCTGCTGGTGTACCGTGCGCCTAGCGCACCGGCAGAAAGCCTGGCGCGGCTGCTGGAGACTGTGTCGGAGTGGGCATTGAGGTTTCCTAGGCTTATTGTCCTGGGGGACTTCAATGTCCACGCCGACGCAGCCTCTGTTCCATCTGCAGCCGCGGACCTAATTTCGACCATGGCGACATTAGGCCTCTCCCTCTGTAACTCGGGACCCACACACTCGGCTGGTCACACCCTTGATTTGGTCTTCAGTGCGAGGGTTCAAGTGGACCTAGCCTCCGTAATAGAGGTTCCATGGTCGGACCACTGTGCTCTAAGGAGCAACCGCCTCCCCCATGCAAGGGCGCCGAACTTGTTTTGGTTCGCCTGAAGAGACTTATGGAACCCGAAAGGTTCCTGAATGCTCTGAGGGATCTGGAGTCTATCAGCGTCTCAGTCGATGAGCAGGTTCAGTCCTGGAACACCTCACTAGCTAGAGCTCTCGACGAGATTGCCCCTAGGCGCCCTCTCCGACCCCGCAAACATCGATCCCCTTGGTATACGGAAGATCTTAGGTCGATGAAGCGAGAGAGGAGACGGCTAGAGTGCGTGTGGAGGAAACTCCGTGACGGAGCCTCACTATCAGCCTATAAGCTATTTAAAAAAGCTTATGAGCATGCTGTCAAGGCGGCAAAAAACATGTACTTCTCCGCCTCGATAGCATCTGCCAACTCACGCCCGGCCCAATTGTTCAAAGTAATTCAGTCTTTGACGACGGTTCCTACTGTCCCAAAAAATAGTGATCAGGCCCTCACTGCCAGTGCTTTCCAGAGCTTCTTCACAGACAAGATACTAAGCCTCCGCCAGGACCTTCCTGCCACGGTTGACACAGTAAGGGAGCTTGAGACCCCGTGGCCCTCCGCCGGGCCCACCCTCGACCGGTTTCGGCCACTGGACGCAGATGCTGTTGATAAGATTGTGGCTGCAACCAGGCCTACCACCTGCTCCCTCGACCCGAGCCCCTCCTGGCTTGTTAGATCTTGCCTGGAGGGGTTACGTGGGCCTCTGTTGAACATCGTAAATAGCTCCCTTGAGCAAGGAGTGTTTCCAGAGTGCTTAAAAGAGGCGGTGGTAGCTCCATTGCTGAAAAACCGTCATTAGATCCGGCGGTTCCCTCCAACTACCGACCAGTGTCGAATCTTTCGTACCTGGGGAAGGTAGTTGAGAGGGCGGCAATGGAGCAGTTGCGGTCCTTCTTAGATGATGCAACATGGCTAGACCCCTTCCAGTCCGGCTTCCGTTTGGGGCACGGGACGGAGACGGTCCTGGTCGCCATCACAGATCAACTCCGCTGCCAGCTTGACCAAGGTGGGTCTGCGCTGCTCGTGTTATTGGACCTCACGGCAGCGTTTGACACGGTCGACCACAATCTTTTGATCCACCGCCTGGCCATGGCTGGAGTAAGGGGGACAGCCCTGAAATGGCTGACCTCCTTCCTCCACCAGCGGTCTCAGCGTGTGAGGAGGGGCGAGGTGGTCTCCGAGGGCTCCCCATTAGTTTGTGGAGTCCCGCAGGGGGCCATTCTCTCCCTTCTGTTATTTAACATCTACATGCAGCCGCTTGCACAGCTGTTGCGGAGTTTTGGGCTTGAGTGTCACCAGTACGCTGATGACACTCAGCTCATTCTGAGGATGGAGGGCAGGCCTGGATCCGTCCCCGATAATTTCCAACACTGCCTCAAGGCCGTTACTGGATGGCTGCGAGCCAGTAGGTGGGGGTCCACTTGGACTCCCAGCTGACCATGGAGACCCAGGTCTCTGCGGTCAGCAAGTCTGCCTTTTTCCATCTCAGACAGGCAAGGCGGCTGGCCCCCTATCTATCCCGGAACGACCTGGCCACGGTGATCCAAGCCACGGTCATCTCAAGGCTGGATTACTGCAACGCGCTCTACGTTGGCCTTCCTCTGTCGGTGACCCGGAAGCTCAGGCTGGTGCAGAACACTGCCGCCCGGCTCCTGTCTGGCATGCCAGCAGGTTGCCACATAACACCTATTTTGCAGGATCTGCACTGGCTCCCAATCGAGCACTGGATCGCCTTCAAAGTGTTGGTTCTTATCTTTAAGGCCTTGCACGGCCTGGGGCCAGCGTATCTGAAGGACCGTCTCTTCCCATATTGCCCTATGAGATCACTTCGCTCTGAGGATACTAATCTCCTGACCGTTCCCTCCGCAAAAGCAGCTAGACTGACATCTACCCGCCGAAGGGCATTCTCGGTGATTGCACCTACACTTTGGAATGCCCTCCCCGTGGAAACGCGCGCCATCCACGACCTGCTTCCCTTCAGGCGGGCGTGCAAGACCTACCTATTCCAGCGTGCTTTTGATGTGTAGGTCTCTTTGGTGTGCACCCCCTTCCTGCTGTTATATTGCTCCCTGTTGTGTTGGTTTTCCACACCAGGTGTTTTAATCGCTGCTGTATGCCATGATGTTTTATTGATGTTTTATGCTATATTTTTAATCTGTGTTGCTGTTTTTACGCTGTTGTTTGGTGTTGTGAGCCGCCCTGAGCCTGCCGGGAGTGGCGGCATAGAAGCCGAATAAATAAAATAAATAAATAAATAAAGCAGGTCAGTGTGCTCACCCAGAATCAAGTCCTTTATCATGACCACTAAAATTGTCTAAGAAAATAAAATATTTTTTTGCTTTTTTTGGGCAAATAATTTTTATTTTGTTTTTTTAGAAAGAACAAACATATATATCAAACAGTAAAAAGAAAAAAGAAGGAAAATATGAGGAACATGAAAGGATATCGTGTGTAAGTCATGTTGGTAGATTGAGATAAATGGCCTTCCTTCTCTCCGTTTCTTCCACCTTCCAAGCTTCTGCTTCAAGGCACAAAACGGTAGAAAACACCCGACTCCTTCGATTCAGCTTTCACTGGAAAACGGCCCTTATCTTGACTATTTACACAATATATACACAAGACAACCTTCAATCACGTCCGCTCACACCTCAGCACGCTCCAAGAAGCACGTTCCTTGCTTCTCAGCCCTTCTTCATCCGGCCAGAACAGGAAACTACAAAAGTGATGGTGTACCAATACTACACATCTCTATGTACTAACCCATGCATTACTGACATCACACAGTTTAAACTATAAGCAATTTTCATATCGTACTAACAGTTACGGCTCGGGTCCAGGCTATTTGACCCATTGCATCTCCTCTGGCAAACCAGCCCAGAACTGTGGTCATTGAGGGGGCCCTGCTCTCGGTCCCACCCCCGTTATCCCAAGCACAACTGATGGGAACAAGGGAGAGGGTCTTCTCCATGATCGCCCACCCCTCCACTTCTAGAACTCCCTCCCTCAAAATAAACAAGCTGCCCCCTCCCTCATCTCCTTCAAAAAACAGCTGAAGACTGACTTTTGCACACTAGCGTATGGAAAGGAGGATGAGATGGTGGAGAGATCAGTGCCGGGCCTCTGGTTGAGAACTATTTGTATTTGGCATTTCTGGTCCACGCCGGCCCAATGACCTCATTTGACTACACAACCTGCCCACTATGTTTTGTGAACCCTGGCTGCCTGTTGTACACGAATGTGGATGTTTTCTTTAGATTTATGTTACTACAGAGTTTTGTCTGACTACGTGTAGCTTTTAATTTACTGATGTTAGGCTTTAATTTGATGATAGGTTTTCATGTGACTTTCATATGTAGGGGTTTTCTGGGATTTCATGTCAGTAGTAGCTGCACCCGGCCAGGCGTTGCTGTGGCCCTCAGAAAACAGAGGAATTCCCGACACGAAACAATCTGGGATAGGGAACACCTCCCCACAAAGATTTCTCACAGGCAGTAAGAAGCCAGGCTTTTAAGCTGCAAGGCTTTAAAAAAAATCAAGGTGGGCAATTCCAACATTCACACCTCGCTCAAGCAGAAAAGAGTTATTTTTCCCACCCTGGACCTTTCACATATCTTTAAAGAGAAGCCTCTCACAGGATGGTAACACAGCTGAGCGTCCCTTTGGGGAACATCCTTGGAGACGGCCAACTGACTCATTCCGGAAACAATTTCTGTTGGATTATTAATGATGAAATGTTGAGATTTAAATATTTGTGTATGTGTATGTGATTTAAAAGTTTTGTAAAAGTTATGCTATATATATACAGTATATGCTTAGAGAGAAGCTAGAAATGCAACTGATCAGCAATGACCGGGTTAAATACAGAGAGGCTCCTGTGTGTGGAGTGCTAGGCAGTTTATTGTTTGGTCTTGTATGCTCCTTTGGTTTAATGGTGACGTAGAGCTATTGTGTGAACTATAACCCGGAGCTGACATCAATGCAACTGTTGGGATGCAGGAAAGGGAGGAGAGTGACTGAGGAGAAGCCTGTGCCTGCGCCATGTGTCACTGCTTGTGAGCAGACACGGTTTAGCTATGCTCGGCGTTTTGTGTCTAATAAAGTAGATTTTAGAAGAAATATGGCTATGCTCCTTTGGTCTTTCTCATCTCACAGAGGAAGCACAAGCCTCAACTATTTCTCCTTTCTCAAGGTTCGGGAGATATAAACAGATAGTACATTTGTATTTATATAGAATGTCTGCAGGTATGTGAGCCTGTGTATGTGTATTTATGTGAGTGTGTGTGTATAGGACAGAGAAGAAAGGGAAGGATAGAAAGGGAGAGAAGGAAAAAAGGGAAAGGAAGGAGGGAAGGAAAGAAAGGAAGAAGTTTGTGGGTTTTTCTGGGGTTTTATGTCAGTATTGTGTCTTACGTAGGCATTGAATGTTTGCTGTTATATTGGAATCTGCCCTGAGTCCCCTCGGGAGAGAGAGGGTGGAATAAAGAGAGAGTTGATGATGATGATGATGATGATTATTGAGCTAGTTGTGGGGGTTCTGTGTGGGGCAGAGCTGGGTGGAGGTCTCCCACATGGGCTGGCTGTTCAGGGAGCCTTTGCCTCCCAGCACTCGCCCCTTGCCAAGCTCATCATCATCGCTGGAGGTCAGTTTGTTTCTGGGTGAACTGCAATTCCCAGAAAGAAAGGTCAGTTCACTCTTCAGTATCTTCTGTTGGTCATGGGGTTCTGCGTGGGAAGTTTGGCCCAATTCTACCGTTGGTGAGATTCAGAATGTTCTTTGATAGTAGGTGAACTATAAATCCCAGCAACTGCAACTCTCAAATGTCAAGGTCTATTTTTCAACTCTCCCCAGTAGACTTCCATTTTCAGTGAAGCTCTGTCCACACTCCAGGCATTCAAACGGTTTCCCCAATGTGAGTCTTTTGATGTGTGAGTACACAAGTATAGACTTCACAATAACAGAAATAGCAAAAATATCATATGTATTGAATAACAAAGCACAAGGTATACACTGTAGGGAGGCAGAGACAATAATGCCCCCCCGCGCTCGTAATAACAACAGTAATGGTTGAGATACCAGTCAGTAGAGTGCAGTGTGGTTGCCGGGCGGAGTTCCAGGAGCTGAGGTGACGTGGCTCAATGGGGAAACACAGTACGCAAGGGATGAGGATCATGGCAGTGTGATGAACGGGCGGAGAATTCCCGGCGTGATCCAAGCCGTAAACAATAAGCGGCTAAGGCAAATGCCCCGTGATCCCGCTTCCAAGGGCCAGTTGCCCGGAGCGAAGCGCACAGCGCGCTGCGACTTGTAACCCGAGCCACACACGTCGTCCTGGGAGGCAGTTCCGCGGGGGAAACTCACAACATGACAGTGGTCCCAAGTGCCAAAGAAACGCCGGGCACGCCGCAACGGCTTCAGCTGCAGGGGGCCCGTCAGTTTCGCCGATTAACGGCTTTATAAAGCGGCCAGGTGCTCTATAAACAGGTGTTTCATGGAATATATAGTATCGTGCGATATCATGGCCCCATCATAGGTAATTCCATGGACCCGAAGGGCAACTGGCCCTTGGAAGCGGGATCACGGGGCATTTGCCTTAGCCAGGATCCTCATCCCTTGCGTACTGTGTTTCCCCATTGAGCCACGTCACCTCAGCTCCTGGAACTCCGCCCGGTAACCACACTGCGCTCTACTGACTGGTATCTCAACCATTACTGTTGTTATTACGAGCGCGGGGGGGGGGGCATTATTGTCTCTGCCTCCCTACAGTGTATACCTTGTGCTTTGTTATTCAATACATATGATATTTTTGCTATTTCTGTTATTGTGAAGTCTATACTTGTGTACTCAGAGTTCCCATTGCGGTAAATTTATTGCTTGTGTATTACAGTCTTTTGATGTGAACATAGATGTGAATTCAGAGCGAAACTCTTTCCACAAATTAGGCATGTATAGGGTTTCTCCCCAGTGTGAGTCCTTTCATGTGAACGTAGATTTCCATTCTCAGTGAAGCTCTGTCCACACTCCAGGCATTTAAAGGGTTTCTCCCCAGTGTGAGTTCTTTGATGTGAATGTAGATTTGTACTCTGAGCAAAACTCTTTCCACACTCCAGGCATGTATAGGGTTTCTCCCCAGTGTGGATCCTTTGATGTGAACGTACATGTGAACTCCAAGTGAAGCTCTGTCCACACTCCAGGCATTTAAAGGGTTTCTCCCCACTGTGAGTCGTTTGATGTGAACGTCGATGTGAACTCTGAGTGAAACTCTTTCCACACTCCAGGCATGTATAGGGTTTCTCCCCAGTGAGTCCTTTGATGTGAACTCCAAGTGAAGCTCTGTCCACACTCCAGGCATTTAAATTCTCTTTGATGTGAATGTGAACTCTGAGTGAAACTCTTTCCACACTCCAGGCATTTATAGGGTTTCTCCCCAGTGTGAGTCCTTTGATGTGAACGTAGATGTGAACTCTGAGTGAAACTCTGTCCACACTCCAGGCATTTATAGGGTTTCTCCCCAGTGTGAGTCCTTTGATGTGAACGTAGATTTCCATTCTCAGTGAAGCTCTGTCCACACTCCAGGCATTTATAGGGTTTCTCCCCAGTGTGAGTTCTTTGATGTGAACGTAGATTTCCACTCCAAGTGAAACTCTTTCCACACTCCAGGCATGTATAGGGTTTCTCCCCAGTGTGAGTCCTTTGATGTGAACGTAGATTTCCATTCTCAGTGAAGCTCTGTCCACACTCCAGGCATGTATAGGGTTTCTCCCCAGTGTGAGTCCTTTGATGTGAACGTAGATGTGAACTCTGAGCAAAACTCTTTCCACACTCCAGGCATGTATAGGGTTTCTCCCCAGTGTGAGTCCTTTGATGTGAACGTAGACTGCAAAACTCTTTCCACAAGGCTCTGAAACTCTTTCCACACTCCAGGCATGTATAGGGTTTCTCCCCAGAGTGAGTCCTTTGATGTGAACGTAGAGCTGAACTCCAAGTGAAACTCTTTCCACACTCCAGACATTCAAAGGGTTTCTCCCCAGTGTGAGTCTTTTGATGTGAACGTAGATGTGAACTCTGAGCGAAACTCTTTCCACACTCCTGGCATGTATAGGGTTTCTCCCCAGTGTGAGTCTTTTGATGTGAACGTAGATAAGAACTCCGAGCGAAACTCTTTCCACACTCAAGGCATTTATAGGGTTTCTCCGCAGTGTGAATCCTTTGATGTAAACATAGATGTGAACTCTGAGCGAAACTCTTTCCACACTCCAGGCATGTATAGGGTTTCTCCCCAGTGTGAGTCCTTTGATGTGAACGTAGAACTGAAATCTGAGCGAAACTCTTTCCACACTCCAGGCATGTATAGGGTTTCTCCCCAGTGTGAATTCTTAGATGTTTACGTAGACTTCCATTCTCAGTGAAGCTCTGTCCACACTCCAGGCATGTATAGGGTTTCTCCCCAGTGTGAGTCCTTTGATGTTTACGTAGACTTCCATTCTCAGCGAAGCTCTGTCCACACTCCAGACATTTATAAGGTTTCTCTCCAGTGTGAGTCTTTTGATGTGAACCTAGAGCTGAACTCTGAGCGCAACTCTTTCCACACTCCAGGCATGTATAGGGTTTCTCCCCAGTGTGAATTCTTAGATGTTTAAGTAGAGCTGAACTCTGAGTGAAACTCTTTCCACACTCCAGGCATGTATAGGGTTTCTCCCCAGTGTGAATTCTTAGATGTTTACGTAGACTTCCATTCTCAGTGAAGCTCTGTCCACACTCCAGGCAAGTATAGGGTTTCTCCCCAGTGTGAGTATTTTGATGTGAACGTAGATGAGAAGTCTGAGCGAAACTCTTTCCACACTCCAGGCATGTATAGGGTTTCTCCCCCGTGTGAGTCTTTTGATGTGAACGTAGATGAGAAGTCTGAGCGAAACTCTTTCCACACTCCAGGCATGTATAGGGTTTCTCCCCCGTGTGAGTCTTTTGATGTGAATGTAGATGAGAAGTCTGAGCGAAACTCTTTCCACACTCCAGGCATGTATAGGGTTTCTCCCTAGTGTCAGTCTTTTGATGTGAACGTAGAGCTGCACTCCAAATGAAACTCTGTCCACACTCCAGGCATGTATAGGGTTTCTCCCCAGTGTGCGTCCATTGATGTGAACGTAGACCTGGACTGCGGGTGAAACCTTGTCCACAGGCTAAACATGAATAGGTTTTCTCTTCCATATCAACAGTAATAAGGGTGTTTAATTGCAATACAGATACTTGACTCCCTTTTTCTTTCTTATCTGTGAGTTCAAGAATTCTGCGAGATCATCACCTTGAGAGGATTTCTTCTTCTTCTATTATGGGTTTCTTTCCTGCATCCAAGAGGTGGCTCCACAGAATCCTCATTTACCTGGTTAAGAAAGAAGGGAAAGAGTATTATTATTTATTTATAGCCTGCTTTATCTCCCCTCATGGAGACTCAAAGCAGCTGAACATAAAACATCAGCATACAATTTAAAACATAAAAACATTCATACATTAAAACAGAATTAACTATAAACAGTATTTAAAAATTCCCAGATAAAACCCAGTAAAACATCCTCAAGGTTCAAAACCACAACACCCCCTGAACTGATCTTTAAAATCTTCTTCTTTAGAAACCTGCCTGAATAAAAAGTATTTAGCCTGCTGCAATAAGGAAAACAGCCAGGAGGGGGCCATGTGGGCTTCCTTGAGGAGGGAGTTCCAGAGTCGAGGGGCAGACACCGAGAAAGCCCCCTCTCTCATTCCCACCAACCAAGCTTGAGGTGGAAGTGGGACCAAGGGAAGGAAGGGCCTCTCTTGAGGATCTCAGGGACCAGGCAGGTCCATATAAGGTAGTGTTTCTCAACCTAGGAGGCGGGACCCTTGGGGGGCAGCAAGGGGGCTTTCAGAGGGGTCACCAAAGACTATAACAAAACATGTATTCCTGATGGTCTTAGGAACCCTTTTGACAGAGAAGGCTGAAGATCTTTCTGCCAGTCCTTCTTTTCCTTTTTGGTGTTGGTGAAGTACAACTTCCAGAATTCAAAAACAGCCCCCAACCCCACCAGTATTCAATGTTGGCCATGTAGGTAGTGTGCCAAATTTGGTGCAGATCCATTGTGGGCTGGGCTGAGAGTACTCTTTGATTGTATGTCAACTATAAATCCCAGTAACTACAACTCCCAAATGACAACCACTATTCTTCCCAAACTCCTGCAGTGTTCACATTTGGGTACAAGGAGTAGTTTGGTCCAGATCCATCATTGCTTGAGTCCACAGTCCTCCCCAATGGGTACTCGGGGCGGCTTACATGAGGCCAGGCCCAAACAAATTACAATTAAAATGCAAATCAAAATATCAACAATAACACAATAAAAATACATACATATCAATTTTTTTAAAAAACTACAACTCCAAAACTCAAAGGTCAATGACTGAACACTAACATTTAGGAAACACGGCATGAATACCAAGCACAGAGTAGCTGCACACAATAACATCCTGAGGAAACTTACTGGCAGCGCATGGGGTGCAGATGCAAAATTAATAAGAATATCAGCCAAGTCAAACCCGCATTTTGGACTTTAGGAGAGCTGACTTCCGAAAAATGAAGGAAATATTGAGCAGCATTCCGTGGACACAGATACTAAAAGACAAGGGAGTTACGGGTGGGTGGGAGTTTTTGAAGAGTGAAACACTCAAGGCGCAACTGCAAACAGTGCCGACAAAGAGAAAAAGATAGGACAAGTGCAAAGAAGCCAGAATGGATGTCCAAAGAACTTCTAACTGTGCTAAGTCTCAAAAGAGAAAAGCACAAGAAGAGGAAAAAGGGAGAAACCACCAAAGAAGAATTCAAACAAACAGCCAACTCCTGTAGGGAAAAGGTCCGCAAGGGTAAAGCCCAAAACGAGCTCAGAAAAAGGGAGGCGATAGGGCCTCTGTGAGGAGAAAATGGGGCAATGCCGACAGGGGATAGATGGGGAAAAGGCAGAACCACTTAATGCCTTCTTTCCCTCAAAAAGAAAGTCATCTTCAACCTCAGCAAGATGGAGTGGATGAGGGATTAGAGGACATCCAACCCCAAATTGGGAAACAAGTCGTCCAGGAATACCTGGACCAAGTCCCCGGGGCCAGATCAACTACACCCAAGAGTAGTTCCATGCAGTAATGCTGCCTAAAGGAACTTGGAGGCATCTAGGAGGAAAGGCAGCTGGTGGGGTTAAGAATGAACCCCCCCCCTCCCTTGAGTTGGGTGAAGTTAGGAAATTGAATGCACGGAGTGTGGTGAGCTCCCGGTATTAGCCCCAGCTTCTGCTAACCTAGTAGTTTGTAAATATGTAAATGTGAGTACAGCAATAGGTACTTACGGAAGTATTGGAAGGAAGGAGAGAAGGGTTCCGATGGGGAATCGGTGAGGGTCCTGAGGTTCGGTAAGGGTAGTTGTCTCTGTCAGCTGTGGTCCGTTAGTCTGTGTGAGACGGAGGACCACGGAAGCAGTGGTATCTGAGAGAGATAGCAAGGAAAGGGATAGGTGGTCCTGGGAAACGTTAGGACAGCTTTTTTTTTTATTTTAGAGAGGTAGCCTTCTTTTGATTCGCGGGTTTACTTTTGAATTTTTGGTAGTGCGCATGCGTGTTGCTGTGCTTGGGCGCTAGGTTTGTTGGGAGTTGTAGTTTTGAATGGATGGAGAGAAGATGGCGTCGGTCGAGCAAGTGAGGGATGTTTGCTGTCAAAGTCAAGGAAAGTTTGTGGTTTTTTGTTGTTGTGGGGTACAGGGAAGAGTTGAAGATGTGTTTATTTTTTTGGTTAGAGATGGTGGGAAGGGATCGAGGTTTTGTTGCGGGTAGGCTTTCATTGTAGCGTGCAGTAGTGTGTATTGTGTTGTTTTGAGGTCGTGGGGTGGGGTTAGGCTGATTCGCGGGGGGTTTTTTTTTGAATTTTTGGTAGTGCGCATGCGTGTTGCTGTGCTTGGCCGCAAAGGGTGTTGGGAGTTGTAGTTTTGAATGGGTGGAGAGAAGATGGCGTTTGTTCAGCGAGTGAGGGATGTTTCCTGTTAAAGGTAAAGAAAGTTTATGGGTTTTTGTTGTTTGCTGTTTGTTTTGGTAAGGGATGGTCGGAAGGGAGTAATGTTGGGTAGCGGGGAGGGAAGTTTGTGGGTTGGGGCAGGGCGCTTTGGCAGCCATGTGTGGGGGAAGGGGGGCAGGGTATATCAGTAATGTGTTGGTTTGTGTAAGGAAAGTTTATGGGTTTTTGAGGGTGTTTGCTGTTTGTTTTGGTAAGGGATGGTCGGAAGGGAGTAATGATGAGTAGCGGGGAGGGAAGTTTGTGGGTTGGGGGAGGGCGCTTTGGCAGCCATGTGCGGGGGAAGGGGGGCAGGGTGCTTTGGCAGCCATGTGCGGGGGAAGGGGGGCAGGGTATATCGCTAATGTGTTGGTTTGCGGCCATGGAAAGGAGTGAGGGTGTGTTCTGTGTGTTTTGTTTAGACATGGTGGGAAGGGAGCGAGTTTGTGTTGCGGGTAGGCTTTTCTTGCGGCGTGCGGTAGTAGAAGTACGTGGGATCCGGGTGATGCGGTGTGGGTGTAAGGTACGTGGAGGGGGTAATGTTATTTTGGTGTAGTGTTGTTTTGGGGTTTGGCTGATTCGCGGGTTTTTTAAAAAAAATGGTAGTGCGCATGTGTGTAGTTGTATTTGGGCGGAAGGGTTGTTGGGAGTTGTAGTTTTGAATGGGTGGAGAGAAGATGGCGTTGGTTCAGCGAGTGAGGGATTTTATATGTAAAAGGTAAGGAAAGTTTGTGGGTTTTTCTTGTTGTTATGGGGTGTTTGAAAGGGGTGAGGGTGTGTTCTGTTTGTCTTGGTAAGGGATGGTGGGAAGGGAGCTCAGTTGTGTTGCGGACAGTTTTGTATTGCGGCGTGGGCGTTTGTGGGATGGGGTCGTCGTGTTTTGGCGGCCATGTGCGTGGGAAGGGGGTTAGAGTATGTTGTTTATTTGGTGGGCCCGTGTGTGTTTGTGTTGTGTACTGATTGTGGGTAGGGAGGTGTGCTGCCGGCAGGCTTTGATTGCGGTCTGTGGTTCTGTGTTGAAGTCTGTGGAATCGGGCCGCCGCACTTTGTCTCCGTTGTGTGAACGTTCCAAACGTTAGTGCTGGCAGCGGAGAGGCTGGTGTGGGACTTTGGTGGTCAGTTTTTGGGGGTTCGTTTTGGGGATGTTGCGAGGTACGTAGGGTCGGTTTTTTTGGCGTTGTCTGTAGCCAGTGTAATGGTCCAGTCGGTTGTAAAGTTTGGTGTTTCTGCGAGCCATAGTTTCTTTGTCTATATACGACATTAAACGGACTTTACAAATTTATATATATATATGGGGAATGATCCGCTAACAAGTCATAGACTGTAGCTCCTCCATTTACTTCTTAATTGTTTTATGGAACTTTTGCATTTTTTCACAATCACATCACATGGGGTTTGTGTTCCCGTTTTCCCGCAGTTGTGCCAACATTGTTTTGGGCAGGTTCTCGTTATGCAAGCCAATCGCGCAGGAGTTCTACACCATTAACTTTTAAATGTTTTATTTTATTAATTGATGCTATCCAATTGTCTATTTCTCTCTCGCTGCAACCAGGGCCGGACTAAGGTAATTTTGAATGGTAAGCGAACACTATTTTGGGCCCCCCCCCAAAAAAAAATCAATCACTATATATATATATATACACACACACACACACACACACACATACAGTATATATATATATATATATATATATATATATATATATATATGGGGGGCATAGACAAATTTTGGCCCTCCAGGTATTTTGGACTTTTTATTGGCTGTTTGGAATTGTGTGAGTTGAAGTCCAAAACACATGGAGGGCTGAAGTTGGCCCATCACGCACACACACAAACACACACACATATATACTCCTTCTTTCTCACCCTTTTCCCTGCTCTATTCCTATTATCTTTGTGTGTGTGTGTGTGTGTGTGTGTATCTATACATATCTCTATATATAGATATTCCCCTTCCTTCCTTCCTCACCCTTTTCCCTGCCCTCTTCCTATTCTCTTTGTGTGTGCGCAAATCTATATCCCTATCTATCTATATCAGACCTGGGCTAACTTTGGCCCTCCTTCCAGGTGTTTCGGACTTCATCCCCACAATTCCTAACAGCCAGGATTGTGGGAGTTGAAGTCAAAAACACCTGGAAGGAGGGCTGAAATTGGCCCAGGCCTGCATGCGTGTGTGTGTGTATCATATATTCTCGAGTATAAGCCGACCCAAATATAAGCCGAGGCACCTAATTTTACCACAAAAATTGGGAAAACTTATTGACTCGAGTATAAGCCGAGGGTGGGAAATGCAGCAGCTATGGGTAAATTTCAAAAATAAAAATATATACATTAATATTATTTATTATTAAAATTACATTAATTGAGGCATCAGTAGGTTACATTTAAAAAATATTTATCATATTTCAAAGTAAAACAGTAAATTAGCTCTGTAAATGGAAAAGGAGGGTCAACAACAGCAATATGGTATCAACAATAATTCAGGGCAACTTCCAACACAGTAACAGACAAACATTCAATGCCTATATAAACAAAAAAAAACCATAAAAATTAAACAAAAGGCAATAGTAAACCTTGTACAATAAGTTACAATAAACTGTTGCATCAAATAATTATCATTAAAAGCAATTAAAAAACCATCTGAGGTAAAGTGTCATATCAGTTCCCTTTTGCCTTTTCTCAAGCTTCTCCTATTGATGCAGCCTAGAAAGGAATTGGCCTTTTCAGCTGAGGCATCACACTGTTGGCTCATGTTCAGCTCCTGGTTGACTAAGACTCATTTCTTAGAATCGTAGAGTTGGAAGGGGCCTCTAAAGACCATCTAGCTCAACCCTCTTCATTCTGCAGGGAAAGCACAGTCAAAGCACCCCTAGCAGATGGCCATCCAGCCATAATAATAATAATAATAAATAGAAGTGGAAGGGAACTCTAAAGGCCATTTAAACCAACCCCCTTCATTCTTGCTTCATACAGGGAAAACACAATCAAAGCACCCCTGGGAGATGGCCATCCAGCCATCATCATAGTTGAAAGAGACCTCATGGGCCATCCAGTTCAACCCCATTCTGCCAAGAAGCAGGAAAATCACATTCAAAGCACCCCTGACAGATGGCCATCCAGCCTGTGTTTAAAAGCCCCCAAAGAATAAACCTCCACCACACTCCAGGGAAGAGAGTTCCACTGCTGAAAACATCTCACAGTCATGAAGTTCTTCCTAATGTTCAGATGGAATATCCTTTCTTGTAGTTTGAAGCCATTGTTCTTTGTCCTAGTCTCCAGGGCAGCAGAAAACAAGCCTGCTCCCTCCTCCCTATGACTTTCTCTCACGTTTATATATGGCCCTCATCATGTCTCCTCTCAGCCTTCTCTTCTGCAGGCTAAACATGCCCAGCTCTTTAAGCCGCTCCGCATAGGGCTTGTTCTCCAGACTCTTGAGAACAATTTTTACATTATATAAATGTAAAATTCATTTGTGAGATTAACATAACTCAAAAAACACTGGACAAATTGCTGCGACAAGACACCTACTAACACCCAAGGAGTGGCCATCACTCAAAAATTGATTTTGTCATTTGGGAGTTGTAGTTGCTGGGACTTATAGTTCACCTGCAATCAAAGAGCATTCTCAACTCCAGCAATGATGGAACTAAACCAAATGTGGCACACAGGACTCCATGACCAATAGAAAACACTAGAAGGGTTTGGTGGGCATTGAATTTTTAGTTTGGGAGTTGTAGTTCACCTACATCCAGAGAGCATTGTGGACTCAAACAATGATGGATCTGGACCAAACTTGACACGAATATTCCATATGCTCAAATATGAACACAGATGGAGTATGGGGAAAATAGACCTTGACATTTGGGAGTTGCAGTTTCTGGGATTTATAGTTCACCTACAATCAAAGAGCATTCTGAACCCCACCAATGACAGAATTGGGACAAACTTCCCACACAGAACCCCCATGGCCAACAGAAAATACTTAATGCCATCCAGTCCAACTCCCTTCACCAGGGCAAGAAAACATCATCAAAGCCCTCCTGACAAAGAGCCATCCAGCCATAGACATAGATAGATACAGATATGATTCCCACACACATACATATAGTATCCTAGATTTGAAAGGGGCCTCTAAAGAAGGACAGTTATATGTGGCATGTTCCAGAGTAGGCAAACCAGACAATCTCGTCATCAACACCAACAAGGACGCAGAGGGCGGGCCTGGAGGGCAGGCAAACCTTCCTCCTCTCTGGCCTCGTGGCTTCTTCCAGTGCCTCGCGCTGAAGGGAGGCGGTGCGTGGCTGCGCCTCCAGCCTTGAGGGCGCGATCTGCCGCTCCTCCCCCCCTCCTTCCCTCTGCCCAGCCCTCCTTCTCCTCCCTCCCTCCTCAGGCACTAGCACCAGGCCAGCTGCAGCGGGGACAAAGATGTGCCCCGCAGCGGCGTCTCGGTCCAGCTGGAGTCGCCTCGCGCTGCAACAAAGGCGCATGCGTGGAACCTGGAGGCCAGATGCGCCCCTGGCCACGTGGTGCCCTGAGGCGACCGCTTACTTGGCCTCCACTAAGAACCGCCCCTGGCTGCAACTTAGATCCTCCTCCTAGACTTCTTTCAGGCTATTTTTTCTATTATATGGTTTTCCGGTCATTCTTTTGGATATGAATCCTATGATTCCTTCCTCCTTCTCTACTTTCCATTTTATTATTTGATCAAGATCTGTTTCTAGACTTTCCTTACTCTTCCATTCTCTTAATTTTTCAGACAACCCTCTCCAAGGTGGCCAATTTCTGTGCCTGCACGGCCTTCGTCACAAGTACGTTTGGCAGAGACGAGAGACCGAACCTTCTCGGTGGTGGCCCCTCGGCTATGGAACGCCCTCCCTATAGATATTAGATCGGCCATTTGCCTTTTAACATTCCGGAAAAAGGTCAAGACATGGCTTTTTGAACAAGCGTTTCCAAATGCAGAGTAATTGACATAGGAAAAAGGAACGACAACAATGAGACAGGATGTTTTTAACAAGGAGGCACTATGAATTTATATTTTATGGATTTGTTTATATTTTATTATATGTTATGTTTTTAATTGTATACAAATACAGTAAATAAATAAATAAATGCATTTGTCTAATACAGTTATTAGAAATTCAGAAGTTCAACTGCCCCAAAACACCTACTCTCCCATAAAATATATTGGTTTTTAAATCATGCTCTCGAGAGACCAAAAGCAAGTATTTTTTGTTTTGTTTGAAAATATTTTTATTTTTGACAAGAGTATTTTCAGGAAAGAGGGGAACAATAAAGAAAAGTAGGAAAATTTGGGGAAAAGAAAAAAAAAGTATAAAAAGTATTGTGACTTCAATTCCAAACTTGTGTCTTCCATTAATTCATATATTTAGTTATTCTGTTTCCCTAAATTTATTTCGTTGTTAATTTTCCTTTTCTACTATAGTCCTTTTTGTAGCCTATCACGAGGTCTCGATTTATTATTTTTATTAATATACCTTTATTTCTCTTTTGCAAGAGGGTTAATTTATCCATGTCTTTTATTTCTTTAGGCTTATCTAACAGGTCCTCTATTTCAAGGTGTTTTTTTTTCTTATTTCCAACCTTTTGTGTCAATTGACATAGATATGCAAAATTCTACAACTGCAGCATGTAGTACTTGTTCCCCTATAAACCTGGGCCTGGAGATTAGACCACTAAGTGGAGCTAAATACCTAGAAAAGTTAAATATCCCTAAATATTGACAGGCGTTTAGCAAAGCCCGATTCAACGTTATTCCCTCAGCTATCCTAGAAGGACGTTTTCAACATAAAGATTACAATGATCGGCGTTACCTGTGTGGGGAGGGCGTAGTAGAGTCTCTACTACACGTCATGTTTGAATGTTCCTTTTATAGGGATGAAAGAGAAAGGTAACAATGCCTCTTATCTGTCATTGGCCAGGAAGATCTTTACAATGGTATTTAAAGTATCTTTTGAGCGACTCAAATAAAAAAAGGTTACAGAGGAAATAGCAAAATTTGGAGGGAAGTCCTGTTCAAAGCTCTGGAGACAATGAGCAATCCCTATGAGGAGCGTCTAAAGAGTTGTTTAGCCTCAGAAGAGGAGGTTGAGAGAAGACATGGAAGCCATGTACAAACACATGAAAGGGTTTCCTAAGGAAGAGGGAGGGGCTTCCTTTCTCCTGCCCTGGAGACTGGGACTCAGTGGAGCCATGGGTACAAATGACAGGAAAGAAGGGAGATTCCACCTGAACATAAGAACTCCCTGGCCATCAGGAGACCTGTTCAGCAGTGGAACTCTCTGCCTCAGATTCCAGTGGAAGCTCCTTCCTTGGAGGCTTTTAAAACAAAGGCCTCAGCAACATAACAAGAAGATAAAGTCAAGCCACCAAAGACCTCAACTCAGATCCAGACATCATCGTTCTCCCAGCGGACAAGGGAAATGCCACAGTAATCATGGAAAGAGAAGAATACAAAGCAAAGATCAGGCAACTCCTGGATCCCACAATAGACAATGAACTAAGAAACAGATGCAAGCTCCAAAAGAACCAGAACCACTAACACTCTGGTCAAGAACTCCTCAATCCACTTCGACATACGCTACAACTATACAGACCGGAAGCCGTCCCACCGAGGCTTTATGGACTCCCAAAAACCCATAAGGACACCACCCCACTCAGATCCATCGTGATGCCATTGGATCCCCCACATACGACTTGGCAAAATTTTTGGCTGCAGGGCTACAAACCCGTATTGGGCTTACTAAGCACTACATCAAGGACTCAGCCCACTTCATAGAAAAAACCAGAAGCCTCAAGCTCAACACCAATGACACGCTGATCAGCTTCGATGTGGTGTCTCTATTTACCAAGGTCCCGGTAGCAGACACCCTCACACTCACCAACCAGAAGTCCCCAGGAGACATCACAGCCCTCCTTCACCATTGCCTCACCACAAGTAGGGCAATGATTTCTAGGAGCAGAAAGAAGGAGTGGCCATGGGGAGGGAGCCCTCTCAGCCCCCTCATAGCAAACTTCTACATGGAGCGCTTTGAAAAACAGGCCCTGGAAACAGCAATAAAAAGCTCACTACATGGCTCAAACATGTGGATGATTTCTTCACCATTTGGAGCCACGGAGAAGAAGAACCCAACACGTTCCTGAACCTCAAGAAGAGCATCCGCTCAAACGTCCAATTCACCAATGAAAAAAAATATGAAGGAAAACTGCCATCTCTCGATGTCTAGTCATCTGCAAACCAGATCAACAATTGGGTCACAGAGTTTACAGAGAACATACACACACAGATACGGACATCAACACCCCAACCATCACCCAAGTCAAAAAAGAAGCACCATGGAAGCCCTGGCAGACCGTGCAAAAGGAATCCGCAAAGCCCACCTCCTCCAAGGGGAACGGGACCCCCTCAACCAGGCTTGACAGGGCAACGGAGACTCCACCACAGGCATCAGAAGAGCGGCAAGACCGAGAAGAAGCCACGAGAGTCCAGACCAAGATCCACCCGGAGGAAAAGGGTTCTTCCCAGACATCAAGGGAACCACTGGCCGCAGAGGGAAGCGGATGAGGAAACACAACATACAAACTATCTACAGACCCACGAAGGAAATCCCACAAGTTCTCCGTTCAGCAAAGGACGAGAGGGACCCCTCCCCTTGGCAGGAGTCGACTGTTTACCAGGCAGCTGTGGACAAGATGTCTACATAGATGAGGACCCCCAAACTCGGCATTGCCCAAATGTGCGTCAAGGAACAAGGAAGGTACTGAAGACCACGTCAAAAATGACCTAGGTGATCCAGATGGATTGGATAACGGATAAGAAGGCGGATAAGAAGAGAAATGCAAACACCCAAAGTAATTGGGTCAAGACACAAGAATATTACAAAACAGAATTTAATGTAGACTTAAACCTTCTATAAAGGAGGAAATTTCTATACATAATAATGTTTTTCTTATTTATACAGTATTTTAGGAAGCAGATGTGAAATATTAGAAAAGCTGAAGTAGTCAGAATATTATATGAATTCGGAGTATTTCTAAGATAATCACACAAGTCACAAATCCCACAAATCAAAAAACACGTTCTGTCACTCTATTCTACGCACATTTATCCTTCGAAGAGTTAATCTATTGCCTAAATGTCTTTTTAAATAGTACATTGTCTCAGTATTTGATTAAGCAACAAGGACGGGATGCTTTGCGACAGTATACTGTACATAAAAAAGCAGAGAAATCAGCCCTAGCAGAGCCCTTGAGGAACCCACCTGGACACAGCGTATGATTTGAGAACCACTCTGACCACCCCCACGTCCGGCGACACAGAGAAGCCACTGAGACCCACAAGAAGCAGGTGGACAATTTCAAGAGAGGAAGAAACCAGGAAGAGGAACAAAACCTGGTGACCAGTCATAAAGATCCCCTAAAATCAGGACAGTAAATAAAGAACAACACTCGGAAACAGGGGACTTCCAGACAGGAAACAATCAGGGCCAGCTAATCCCCTCCCAACAAAGGATTCCCCCGGGCAGGAAGAAGCCAGACACTTGCCTCCAATGCACAAGAGTTCTTTCCCCCACCCTGGAGACTTTGAAACAGGGGTTCGATGGCCATCTGTCGGGGGTGCTTTGATTTGTTTGCATGTCATTTTTGAAAATTGGTACATTATAAATTGTATGCTGATGCTTTTATGTTAAGCCACTGATGTTCTGGTGAGGTTGGGGGGGGGGGGGGGGATCATGTGTGATGGTTTTTGCAGGACCGCCACCTGCTTCGGCCCTCTCCTCCACAGACCACTGCAACCCCCACGCATGACGGACCTGGACCAAACATGGGACACAGACCCCACATGACCCGCGGTACATCTCATTGAGGCTTGGGGGAGGGTGGAACATGGAGGGTGGGATTTGTAGTACTTCCGCCCTCACCAACAGGCGGGTGTGACCCCCAGGTATGACTGACTTGGGGCATAGAGCACTCATGACCAGTTGAATATCCTGGAGGGATTTGGGGGAAATTGCCATTCATTTTGGGAGTTGCAGTTCCCCCGCCCCTCCCCCCGGAGAAAGTGTGACCCCCCCCGACAGAATTTAATGTAGACTTAAACCTTCGATAAAGGAAGAAATTTCTATATATAATAATGTTTTTCTTACTTATATTTCAGGAAGCAGATGTGAAATATTAGGAAAGCTGAAGTAGTCAGAATATTATATGAATTCGGAGTATTTCTGAGATAATCACACAAGTCACATGTCCCACAAATCGAAAAGCACGTTCTGTCACTCTATTCTACCAGCAGTTATCCTTCGAAGAGTTAATCTATTCCCTAAATGTCTTTTTATATAGAATATTGTCTCAGTATTTGATTAAGCAACAAGGACGGGAAATTCAATAAAATTATATATTTAAAACACAGAGAAATCAGCCATAGCAGGGAACTTGAGGAACCAGCCTGGACACAGCGTATGATTTGAGAACACAGAAGTGCTGGACCCCTCTGACCACCACCAACCACGTCAGGAGACACAGAGAAGCCACTGAAATCCACAAGAAGCAGGCGGACAATTTCAAGAGAGAGGAAGAAACCAGGAAAAGGAACAAAATCTGCTGACCAGTCATAAAAATCCTCTAAAATCAGGACAGTAAATAAAGAACAACGCTCGAAAACAGGGGAATTCCAGACAGGAAACAATCAGGGCCAGCTAATCACCTCCCAACAAAGGATTCCCCCAGGCAGGAAGAAGCCAGACCTTGAAAACCACTAGGCCATTAAATGCTAGTCAAGGTGGCCTGTTGCAGCCTTCACACTTGCCTCCAACACACAAGAGTTCTTTCCCCCACCCTGGAGGCTTTGAAACAGAGGCTGGATGGCCGTCTGTTGGGGGTGCTTTGATTGGTTTGCATGTCATGTTTGAAAATTGGTAGATTATAAATTGTATGCTGATGCTTTTATGTTAAGCCGCTGATGTTCTGGTGAAGTTTGGGGGGGGGGTGGATCACGGATGATGGTTTTTGCAGGACCTCCCCCCGCTTCGGCCCCTGCCTGCACAGACCACTGCAACCCCCACAAATGACAAACCTGGACCAAACATGGGACACAGAACCCACATACATCCTGGTGAGGTTGGGGGAGGATGGAACATGGAAGATGCCATTTGCGGTCCCTTCACCTGCCCCCAGGGACCCCTGAACCCCCCCCCCCCCACTGATGGACCTGGACACAGGCCCCCCATGACCCACTTGACATGTAGTTGAGCTTGGGGGAGGGTGGGACACGGAGGGTGGGATTGGCAGTCCTTTCGCCCTCGTCAACAGAGGGGTGTAAGTGACCCCCACGTATGCCTGACTTGGGACAGAGACCCCTGGCGTCCAGTTGAACATACTGGAGGGATTTGGGGGGAATTGCCATTCATGTCGGGAGTTGCAGTTCACCCACAACCAGAGAAACTGTGACTCACCCCCCCCCCCCCCGGCGCACCAGACCACTGTGGAATGCACTCCCTATTGATATTCAATCAGCTCCATCCCTCCTGGCATTCAGACAAAAAGTGAGATCCTGGTTATGGGACCAAGCATTTGCACATTAGCACGATACAGCACTTTGATTGGATTGAGATGGCAATCTGGTGAATAAGACCTAATGCTTATGGGTGGAATACTGTTTTAACTGTTGTGAATGTACACAGTGCATTTTAATGTAAATTGTATTTTTAATGTATTTTAATGTATTAATGTATTTAATGTCTTAACTGTTTTCTTTTATTATTATGTATACTGTGTGGCATCGAATTGTTGCCGTTGTGAGTCCGCTCTGAGTCCCCCCTCCCTCGGGGGTTGAGAAGAAGATGTGGGGTGGAAATGATGGAAATAAATAAATAAATGAGTGGAGGAGCCTCTGGCCTTGTCCCTGCTGGGCTTCATGGTCTTCGCTTTGGCCCTTCATCATCCCCCTCGACTCTTCAGGCCCCTTTGGGTCCTGCTCCTGTCCCCTGGACTCTCGGCTCTCCCTCCCCATGTGGTTCCCACCTGCAAGCTGGATGGCCCTGCCTCCTCACCCTTCACCTGGGTCATGGATGAAGAGCCTGAGCAGGGCCGCGGTGCCCAGGGGGGCGGGGACCCTGCTGCGGATGGCCCTCTGCCCCCCACTTCCCTCCAGCGTGAAGCGGAGGACGCCTTGGGGAGAATGAATGAAGGCATCACCCCCGGGGTTCCTTGGCTTCTTCACTCATTCCAGTCCCACCTCACCATTCATGATTTATGATGATCTACTTACCATATTTCTCCCCCGCCCCTTCTTGACCCCTGGAAGAAGGAAGGCGGGCGGACTCAGGGCAGCGGACATGGAGCCCCATCCAGAGGCTCTTTCCACAATCACAAGGAAACCACAACATACACATATCATCATTCAAAAGAGCACGTCGTTAAAACCATCCACAAGCCACCAATCAAAACGATCAACCATCCTCGCCAGTCGTATCATCAGGCCAGTTCGTCCCTTGAAAGTGCTGCGTACATCTAGTAACCAAAGGCCTGGTCCCAGAGCCAGGATAGGAAGGAGAGGGGAGGGAGGAAGAGGAAGGGGGAAAGGAAAAGAAGGGGGAAGGGAGGGAAGGAAAGGGTGGGAGGGGAGGAAGGAGTTTGTCGGGTTTTTCTGGGGTTTTATGTCAGTACTAGCTGTACCCGGCACGCGTTGCTGTGCCCTATTTAGGAGACGCGAGAAAGTCTGAGTATGTAAGGGTTGGAATTGATGTTACTTATGGTCTTGGTGGGGATATGGCTGTGTCGTTGTGGGTTGTTCTGGTGGTGGGATGTTGAAGTCCTGTGGAGTTGTCGGTGTGTGGTGTTGCTGGCGTTCTGCAGAGCTTGTGGATCTACAATGTTTTTTGTCTTTCCGTCTGCTGTGTTGATGGAAAAGAGGTTCTGTGGTTTCTCAACTCTGGATTTGAAAAAAGAAACTGTGTTTCTGTGCTGGCGTTTGTTCTGCCCTTTTTTGTGTGATGTATGTAGCGTTGCGAGTGTGTCGTCCGATGCTGTGTTTTTAGGAGGCATGGCTTGTCTTTTGGGTCAGCTTATGCCGGTGTGGAAGGAAGGAATGGCACACGCGCAGCAGCGCCCTGGGGGCGTGGGTTGAGCAGTAGGCGCAAGGTTGTGTTATGTGCGTATTGTGTTGTGTGTAGGTATTACTTTTTTGGTGAGGTGTGTGGTGGAATTGTGGGTGGTGGAATTGTGGGTGGTAGTATGTTGTTGAATGCTTGTGTGGGTGGGGTGTTTTGGGTGTTTGTGTGTGTTTGTAGAGTATCAGTGCAGTGTTGTGTTTGGAGTATAGGTGGAGTTTGTTTTTGTTTGAGGTGGTGGTAGGTGTTGGGTCCCATAAGTTTGGGGGGATGGGTTGTGATAGGAAGTTGTGTTGTGTTGTGTTGTGTGGGTAGGAATTGCTGGAGAATTGCTCCCTCATAGAGTTTGGTTTTGACAGTTTAATCACTCAGCATTCTATCCTAGCCTTGGCTGGCTGTGCCCAGCGTTACTATGGTTACTCAGCCTCCCTGCATTCTGTGTGGGCCGATGTTGGCCAATGGGTTTAGCTGGCTGCCGCAGAGGATGCTGGAAATGTAGGGTTTTGTATCGTTGCTTTGGGGGCCTTCTAGGTTTTGGGGGAGTTTTGTGTTCCTTAAAACCTTCCTTGCCTGAGGCCTATTTGTGTTGGCAAGTTTAGTGTCTCTGCCTTGGAAGATTTCTCTGTCTCTGTCAGTCGTTCGACGACGGGACCTCCTTTATATAATAGATTGTGTCTTACGTAGGCATTGAATGTTTGCCGTTGTGATGTTGGAATCTGCCCTGACTCCCCTCGGGAGAGAGAGAGGGTGGGATACAAAGAGAGTGATGATGATGATGATGATTGATCGGGGGTTGAGAAGAAGAAGCGGGGTAGAAATGGTGGAAATAAATAACTGAGTGGGCTTAGACTGGGCACAGAGAACCCTCATGACCAACTGAGCACACTGGAGGGGTTTGGGGGGGGGTTGGGGGGGGAAGTGACCTTGATTTTTGGGAACTGTAGTTCCCCTGTGAGTGCCTCCTCGTGGGAGCCCTGGCGTCAAAGGAGAGGGAAGGAAGGCAGGAGAACAGCCTTGGAGCAGAGGGAGTGAGGGGGTGTCACCAAGGGAGGGGGGAGGGAGGGAGGGCCTGGCTGGGTTGTCCTGCCACTCCCAGAACGCGAGGCCTCTGTGACCCCCGCCCCGTGGCCTCGCCTCGCCTGCCAATCACTCGGGAAGACAGGCAGGACACCCCCCCCCCCGCTCTCTCTCTCTGGCCGGCTCGCCTTGGACGCCCCCCTTCACTCACTCACCCACCCCGGGGGGCCCCTCGGAGCCATAGGCCGCGGCCCCCTCAGGCTCACCTCTCAGGCGGGCGGCGTGGGTTCCAACAGGAGAACTGACTGGCTGAGTCCCGCTCTGGAAGGGTGGCTCCTGCTGCTGCTGCTGCTCCTGCCGCCGGGGCCTGGTTGCCGGGAGCGCCGCTGCCCCTTCCCGGCCTGCCCCCGCCCTCTCTCCGCCTGACTCCCTGGCTCGGACTTCTCCCCTCAGCGTAGCCCCGCCCATTCCGAGGAGGAGGGCCAATCAGGAGGCCGCCCCCTGGCCCGGCCCCCTCCTCTCTGGGCGTGGCTCCGGCCTTCTTCTCCACGCCCCTCACCCCACCCCCCTCACTCGCCCTCTTCCTTTGGGCGCACTACAACTCCCACCGTGCCAGGCTGACTCCCGGAAAGCGCCCTCAGTGTAGTAGCTCCAGCCGCGTCCTGGGTGGGCTCTCCGGCCGCAGGGCGGACTACAACTCCCATCGTGGTGGACCACTTCCTCCCTCCAGTCCGTCCAGGTGGTC
The DNA here is from genome assembly GCA_030556195.1 of Anolis apletophallus. Taxonomy (NCBI): domain Eukaryota; kingdom Metazoa; phylum Chordata; class Lepidosauria; order Squamata; family Anolidae; genus Anolis; species Anolis apletophallus. Next base: position 136,489,270 of record JARBWK010000008.1, on the reverse strand, counting down.
GGGGAGCGGGGGTGTCCGCGTGCCAGGTGGGGCCCATCAGGCCCGGCACGGGAGGGGCTCGCAGTGATGCTCCCGGGTTGCAGCAGGTGAACTACACATCCCAGGAACCACAACTCGCCAAGGCCAATCCCACCCCCAAGGCCACCAGAGCGGGAGCCTGGGCCTACTACCGGGCACGCGAGCCGAATGCGGGGCAGGCCCACCGTGGTGGTCGGCGTGCCCAGGGCTCTCCGGGTGCAGCAGGTGAACTACAAGTTCCTCCCACCAGCCAAGGTCCGTTCCCCCCAGGGGGGGGGGAGAGAGAGAGAGAGAGCTGTCCATTAGGAGGCGGAGGGGTTCCTGGGTGCCTAAGGCGGTCCCCGGAGCTCGCTCGCTCGCTCGCTCCTTCCTTCCTTCTCCAAGCCAGCCCTGCTGAGGGAGGGGCCCATCACCTCCTCGTTTCCCTTTCCAGGCTGCTGTGGGCGGACTACAACTCCCATCGTGCCAGATCAACCCCTGGAAGCGCCTTCAGTGAAATTCATGGCTGGGGCCAGTGGGCTCTCCGGCCGCAGGGTGGACTACAACTCCCATCGTGGTGGGCCAGTCCCCCCAGGTGGTCGGGAGGGGGGTCCTGTGTGTCAGGTGGGGCCCAGGCCCGGCACGGGAGGGGTCCGCAGTCCTGCTCTCGGGTGGCAGGTGAACTACACATCCCAGCAACCCCAAGTCACCGACGCCAAGGCCAATCCCACTCCAATACCCACCAGAATTGGAACCTGGGCCTACCCCCCCCCCCCCCCGCCCAGCCGCGCTTTCCCGCCCACTCCAATGGGGGCCAATCAGGCCGCGCGGGAGGGAGGGGCTGGCAGTGCTGTTCTCGGGTTGCAGGTGAACTACACATCCCAGCTAGCAACCACAACGCACAGAGGCCAAGGCCGAACCCACCAGAATGGGAGTCTGGGCCGACCGGGCACGCGTGCCCAATGTGGGGCAGGCCCACCGTTGTGGTTTGCGTGCCCAGTGCTCTCTGGGTGCAGCAGGTGAACTACAACTCCCACCAGTCAAGGTCAGTTCCCCCCAGAGAGAGAGAGCGCGCTCTCTCCATTGTACCTGCTGCCTGAGGAGGCCACGGCGTTCCGGAGTGCCGAAGGCGATCCCTTGAGCTGCCCTGTTCCTTGGGACCCCCTCCCTCCCCCCCTCCCTCCCGTCCGCTGAGAGTCCACCTCTCCCGCCACCCACGGCCAGGCCCAGGACTGGACACAGGGGGGGCCCAGGTCACGTGGCCTGGCCAAGGCCGGGCAGAAGGGAGCGTGGGCAGCGAGCGAGCGAGCGAGGGGCTTCCTTCCTTCCCTGCCCCCGGGCACACCCCCCCCCCCGTGGGCGCAGCAGGCCAGCCTCAGCCCGGGCGGGGGCTTTTGGAGGCGCCGCGTGGCATTCCCGGGCCCCTCTCTCCCTCAGCCAGGCCTCGGGACAGGGAGCAGGGCGGTAGCCCTTGAGGGGCTGGCTCAGGGGTGGTCCTACAAGATAGGCCAAGTACGCGGCCGCCTATGGCGCCATCTGGGAAGGGGGCACCATCCTGGCCGCATGGGGCGCCATCCTGGCCCTGCCGATGTTCCTCAGACAGTGCTGCAGCTGCCTGCTATTTGATCCCGGCCCTGTGCGCTCCGACGCTGCTTCTGGGCACGCAGTTTTCACGCAGTTGCAGTTGCTCTGGAGCTGAAGTTGAGCGCAGGAGCAACTGCACATGGGCGAAAACCTCCGCGCATGCCCAGTAGCTCCCTTGCGCAGAAGCCTGTAAGCAAAGCACTCCCTATCGGGCAGGCAGGGAGTGCTTCCCCTCTCCCTTTGTCTCCGCTGCGCACGCATTTGCGGGGAAGGAGAAAAGAATCAGTGAAGGAAGTGTAAGTGAAGGAATGAATGAAGGGCTTTCCTCCTCCTCCTCTGTGACCTCTTCTCTCCCTCCTTCCTTTCTTCGGCTCTATTTCTGTCTAGACCTGAGGGGCCTGAGGCTATGAGGAGTTGTGGGAGCTGGAGTCCAAAACACCTAGAGGGAGGGAGGACCCAAGTTTGCCCAGGCCGCGCTGCCTGTGTTCGACCTCATTTGAACATTTTGGCTGTTTTTCTATTTACATTTACATTGGGATCCTAATTTTGGACTTATGGGAGACTCCTATGAATTATGAGTCGGGTGATAGGTAATATATTCTGATTTTGATGCATTTACATTGCATTTCTTGCTGATTATTATACAGTTCTGCTTAATATTGTCATACAATATAATACAAATACAATATAACAATAGAATGATGATATATTTTATATTACATGTAATATTACAAACAATATTGCAGTATAATGGTATTGTACAAAATAGTAATATATAATATTTTATTTTACTTTATTTTGGGTTATTTGAGTTTTATAGGAGTAATGAAAATATTTAGTAGAGGATAATGTTATTTAAATAAATAATTTTATTATTTTATAATAATAATATAATAGAATGTTACATTATATTATAATGTCAATATATTATAATATAATTATATTGTAATGTAGTATAATATAATTATGATATAATATAGTATGTGTATGGTATAGTATATTGTATATACATTGATACAATATAATACTACTAATGGTATTGTGATATTATAATTGTATATTTGTTTTACATGGGGGGCGGCAAAATAATGTTTTTTGGGGGGGCACCAAAATAATGTTCGCCTACCATTTAAAATTACCTTAGACCGCCCCTGGCTGGCTCCCACTGGAAGGGGCTCCGTGGATCCCGATGTGTGTGCTTCCCTCCCTGTTCCCTTGGCTGCTCTTTCCAAGGGGGCTTCTGCCTGTCTCTATCTATGTCCCTTCTCTGGTGGCCTCCAAGGGGGGCTGGCTGGCTGGTGGGGGCCGCCCTGAGCCCCCCTCCCTCCCCCCAAGGGGGGCTGAGAAGGGCGGGTGAGGAAGGGGGGAAATGAATGAGGAGCCCCGGGCCTTCCTCCCTGCTGGGCTTCCTGGGGTTCGCTTTGGCCACTCACCCCCTGGAGTCCTGGCTCTCCCTCCCCGTTTGGCCCCCTCCTGCAAATTGGACGGCCCTGCCTCCTGACCCTTCACCTAGGACAGGGCTGTCCAACTTCTACCGGACCTGTGGCCGGAATTCCAGTTACTGATGACCTGGGGGGCCGAAGGGTCTGCCTCCGCCCCCGGCTCCGCCCCCTCCCTGGCTCCACCCCAGCTCCGCCCCCTCCCCAGCTCCACCCAGGTTCTGCCCCCTCCCTGGCTCCACCCCTGCCCCGCCCCCTCCCCGGCTCCGCCCTCTCCCCGCCTTGGAGGTGTCTGTGGAGGACACCGGGGCTTTGACTTGGAGATAGAGATGAACACCAAAATCCCAGTCTCAAGTCCCAGTCCCTGCTTTGAACTGGATTATATTGCAGTGTGGACTCAGGGCCCTTCACACAGCCATATAACCCAGAATATCCAGGCAGGAAACCCCACAAAACCTGCTTTGAACTGGATTATATTGCAGTGTGGATTCAGGGCCCTTCCACACAGCCATATAACCCAGAATACCTGCTTTGAACTGGATTATCGGAGTCCACACTCATATAATCTGGTTTAAAGCAAATAACATGGGATTTTATTCAGATGTGTGGAAAGGAAGTCAAATAAGAAGCCAGGGCCCTTCCATACAGGCCTATAACCCTGAATGATAAGGCATAATATTCATTCTGCCTCTGCTAATAATAATAATAATAACAACAACAGGTTCCTGGAGTAGGAGACCTCCAGGGGCCATCCAGTCCTACCTCCTTCTGCCATAAGGGAAAACACAATCAAAGCATTCCTCACAGATGGCCATTCAGCCTCTGATGATAATAATAATAATAATAATAATAATAATTACAATGGGTTCCTAGAACAGGAGACCTCCAGGGGCCATCCAGTCCAATCTCCTTCTGCCATAAGGGGAAAACACAATCAAAGCATTCCTCAGCCATGTTCAGCCAATATGAAGCCATATTCATATCACTTCCAGAGGAGGTTGTGACAGCTGTCAGCCTGGACAGCTTCAAGGCAGGATTAGACAGATTCATGGAGACCAAGGGAATCAGTAGCTACTGAAATGGACATCCAAGTGCCACCTCTGTGTTGATGGAGGCAGGCAGGATTTTCCCCGGGTACTGGTTGTGGGGGGTCGGGAGCAGGTGAGGGTTTTGCCCTCCTTTCTGCTAGAGATCCCCGTGTACAACTAGTGGGCCACTGTGTGACACAGAATGCTGGACTAGATGGGCTGAGGCCCGATTCAGCATGGCTCTTCTTATGTTCTTATGTTCTTATGTTCTTATGTTGAATCAAACCTAAACTCTCATGAGAGCAACAGAAAGTACTGAACCTTGAGTTTGGGAGTTGTAGTTCTCCTCCATCCAGAGAGCACTGTGGACTCAAATAATGTTGGATCAGGACCAAACTTGGAACGAAGCCTCAGGAGAGGAGGAAGCCGGAAAGGGAATGGGTGAGCACCCCCCCCCGTGCTCCGAACTTGGCCCCGCCCCTTTTTCGCTCTGGCCACGCCCCCTCTCACTCGTGCACTCTCTCTCTCCTTCCCTCTTTCCTTCAGGTGGTGGAAGGGGGGAAGGAATGAAAGGGGAAAGAGAGAAAGAAGGAGGGAGGGAGAGGGAGAGGGGGGAGGGAAGTAGGAGGAGGAGGAAGAGAGCCTGCTCCTCCTCCCTGCCCCGCCCCTCACCCCCCCCACCGTGAAAAAAATAAATAAAAAATATTCCGAAAAATATTCCAAAAAAATATTCCAAAAAAATTTTTAATCTTAAAAGGCAGATATCTTGCAGGAGGGTAGGGGGCCATGGGGAAGGGGCTGGGGGGGGCATATACGGCCCGGGGGCCGCCAGTTGGACAGCCCTGACCTAGGACAGGCATGTAGCCAGGGGGGCTAAGGGGGCTTATTCTCAGGCTGGTCCTTCCGCGAGAAGGCCTTACTGGTCCATTATTTAAACTGTAATGTTTATTCATATCATGATCTGATCACCATGCTCATTATATCCCACATTCATGGCGTTATTGGGATAACAATACAAAAGGTTTGCTAGGGTAGACCCTCTTCCACCCAGTCTCAGCCCCCCAAACCAAACTCACCCCGAATCAAAATCCTGGCTACGGCCCTGACCTAGGAGGTCATGGATGAAGAAGACCCTGAGCAGGACCAGGGTGCCCAGGAAGGGGGGGGGGGAGACACCCTGCTGCTGAGAGGCCCCGCCCCCCACTTCCCTCCAGGATGAACCCCCTTCCCGGCAAGGCCAGATCCCCCTTCCCTCCCCCCTCCTGCTCAGAGAAGCTCCGGCCCAGTTGACCTGTCCGAAATCGCCTCCCTTTACGAACCTCAGCAAAGGCTAACGGCTTCTGGGGAAGCCCTGCTCTCGGTCCCACAACCCACCCCGCACATGCCTTGGGGAGGGAGAAGAGAGAGCGGAAGGGGGGCGTCCTTCCTTCTCAGTGATTGCCCCCTGGCTATGGTCAGATCCCCCCTCCTGCCTTCATAAGGATGGTGAAGACCTGGCCGTGGGACCGAGGCGTGGGGGGCAGCGCAATGAGGCCAGAAGAGAACGGTGTCCAGGGACGGTTTGGAAGCAACTGATCTCAAAGTGGATGCAAGTGACGTTAATGTTTGTGTATATTTATGGGTTTATGTCCCGGCATGGACGGCTTCCCGTATATACAATGTGCTCCGCCCTGAGTCGGGGTGAGAAGGGCGCAATGTACAGGGTTCAAATACATACATACATAATTATACATACATACATAATACATACATACATAATAAATCTTCCTGCCTGAAGGGGCTGGACTGGATGACCTTTGGGGCTCCCTTCCAGCTCTCTGAGTCTAATAACAACAACAACAACGTGGGAGTTCTGT